>JAODIE010000004.1:7097656-7359079 GCA_027575565.1 Diploeciton nevermanni
ATGCAAATGTTATTGAGTTTTAAGTTCTTCCTATTCTAGTTGTACTTAATTTTGATACATTTAATTCTTAATAAAAAATTTATTAAAATATTAATTTAAAATAGTTTATATTTAGAAAGTTTTGACTTAAATTTTTTTGAAAATTAAGAATTATTGAAAAAAATGTAATTATTTATAACACAATTGTGTTGTTTTTAAGAACAAACAATATGCAACATATATTTAATTTTTATACATTTAATTCTAAAATACTCTTATTAAATTACTTATCAAGTTATTTTTAGTTCTGAAATTCCATCATGGTAAAAGATTTAATTACGTTTTCAATTAAAAATAACTCATTCTTACATTTTCTTGACATAGATATCTTTGAAAATTAGAAAATATTAAAAAACAATGCTTAAATTATTACTAAGGAATTTGCTAGTATTGGCGTAATAAGAATTTTTAAGTTTTACAAACAATTCCACTTTAATTTTTGTATATTATTCCTATAAAAATTAAATGTTTATTTATATTTTTATTTTTTTTATTTTATTTTTTTTTCATAGTTCAATGCTAATGTAATTTTTTGTGGCAAGTATAAATTTAACGTAATCTGATAAACGGAATCAAATTGCTAGATGATGCGACTTTATTTATAATGATACACTTTTAAGCCACTCCAGCAACACAACGTCATGATTGAATTATTATTTAGCATTGCGGGTGCTGTTGCTGAAAAAGTAAATCACGGCCGTCTTTGTGCGCGCCCGCACTATACAAAATGCCCGCCGCCTCTCAACTAAGCAACGCATTCTCACTTTTGAATAACGATTTGCTAGTTCAAAAGAAACCTGCCGCGATACACAAAATTCTGACGCGCACCGAAAGTTTTGCGCCGCGCGGCGCACATAAAACACATATTTGTACATCGGCACTCAATGTTTTTCTTGTATTTGCTTCTACTTTTATAAAGTTCAACAGTTTGCTGCGTAGCATAGGAAAAGTTTTGAGTGGTGCGAGGAGCGTGTATGTGAAGTGTCCGAAATAACAGTGCAAACGTGATAAGAATGCCAATAAACGATTGCACACAGCAGTTGACTATTGATACATCTATCAAGTTGCTTAGATATATTATTGGTTTTTTGATCATATCCTTATATACTTTTGTTATACTTAGCGAATGACTTTATCATTAAACTAATTGCCCTGCATTTACGTTTATCTTTATATTCTTGAGAGGAAATAACACTAAACAATAACATTTTTAATTTGCACAGCAATTAAAATGTGCTAGTTAATTAAACACAATTTTAAAACTATTTTAGTTCTTGGAACCTCACGCGTAGTCGTAAATATTCAGGTTTGGTGGAGGCGCCAGAGTTTAACAATTATGCAAGATAAATAAATCTTTAAGCGTTTAATCTTGGTATGAACACCCAAACCTGTGCAGCGTAATTGCATAATATGATCCTAACGTTTATGGGAATTCTTGGAGCATTAAATAAGTGAACGCTCGGCAGTTAATTGTGCGTTTTACTTTTCGAATTTAGCGCAAGATTACTGCGAGTATATCACAAGTACAGAAACACCAATTTCAATGAGAAGTCATTTCGATTTATTCACAGTTACGACTGCCAAAAGGAGACTAGCACTAAAAATAAACTTGATTTTCAGATCAAACTTCCGCTGTAAAAACCATACGACTAATCAGAAGTTTAATTTGTTTTCTAACAGAATACCAAACGGTGTAATTTGAGTTTTTACTGGAAAAAAAAACAGAAAAGCAAAAGAGAAGTTCATACGTAATGGGATACCTAATGATGTGGTGTGATCCAAGGCGAAACTCAGGTCTTAAGCACTCGGAGAGTGAATGACTTCGTCTGGCTGCGATAAGCGAGCTTTTCCGCTGTGCTTAAAAGCTTTATGCGAAATCTCTACGTTTGGAGGAAATACAGAGATACGCGCCGTTGTTCTTATCTGATCACAAACACCGCAAGAATGTTGCAATTTGCTCTACGAACAAAAAGTGAAGATGGTACAGGTCTGTCCGGGTGGTTGTTTATACAAACCGAATTGACGGTCATTAACGTTTGTTAGTAATAATAGAAAATGTTAACGCAATGTTAACGTTTTTTACTTAGGCGTTAATTAAAATGTATTCTAATGCGCGCAGACTCTGTGCCGTTTAATTATCCATTCTCGTTGTCAAGATGTGATTCACATTGCTCCATAATCCTTTTTTCTTTCTTTTTTTATATTTAAAATAAATTAATACTCCCGCGTATTACTAGTATTAATAATCACAAATCAACAAAGCAAGAATTGTCTTATTGTATAGATTTATAGATGCAACGAAACAAATTAGGACATAAAAAACCATTATGGTTCCACGCTCGTAAAACTTCCAGACATACCGGAAATGCCCAAAAGTACGATGATTGTACATTACGAGCAAAACGTTCAGTTGATTCCAGATAAAAGTAAAAATTTACTGAATTCATGCGTGTGTCGTAAGTCGCCTTCAGGTCCCCAGGTCGCCATCAACATCAACCCGGTGTCATTTTAGGTCGGAGCTACTTTTCCTGTGTTGAAATAAAAATCTACCTAGAATATACATCTCTATAGATACCGGTGTTAGAGTGGTGCGTACGACGCTGGAAAATGGATTGCCAGTAAGTGATGAGCTTGGCTTATGCAGGTGTCGGCATATGGGGTCTATCTATTCATCAATTTAGAACAACTCGCAATTTTTGATCAAACCTTTGCCAAGTAACTATTATTCTTAAAATTACTGGCCCATTTTATTAAATTTTGTTTGCAAATAGAAAATTTTATTAAATATGTTTGATTTATTATTGCTTTCAATTTTTTTCGTTTCTGTATTGAGAAGATTAGAACTTTACAACAACAAAGACTGTATGCAACCCTGCGGTTATCTTAAAAACTTCAAGAACATGTCAAATAATCTTATAAGGTTCAACTTTGAAAAAATTTTATTTGTCACCAGGGTAGAATCTAGTTGATCAATTTTGTATCGCAAAAGGTCCTCTCCTGATTTTACCGTGTACAAAGAAGCTCAATCGAACTAATTCGTTTTACGTCACACGCACAATGCGCCACAACATTTGTATGTGTCCAACACGGAAAATGCATCCAAACTCGGTAAAGCAGGTTTCCGTTCTTGCAAACCCAAGCTGTTTCCCCGGAAAACACGTGCAGTGACCGTCCGACGGACCGTTAATTCGCTGCGCGCTGTTGGAAAGCTAACCGAACGCTCCCTGCGCATCGCATAAATCTCCCCAATTAATTAAAGCCCATCTTGTAAAAATCTATAAATAAAACAAATATTACAAGGGTGCATTGTAGAGCACTCGCTGAAAACATAAATTTGCTAATTTACTGCTACTGGCATAAAAAACAAAGGCGAAGCAAACAAAAGCCGAACGTAATTGCACTTACAAGAAATGCATTGAGGGTTTTCTCGTGCTGCTACATTTTTCACCCTGATGATATTTCAGCCGGTCAAGCGTGTTACATGACCTTTTTGTATCTGAGGTCAAAAATTGCAACGCATGTTATTTAATGACTCCTTTAGATAACTCTGCGTACCAGTGACATATCCATTGCGCTATTTGCTATCCTCTGCAGTGCGCGGAATTTGCTCTGGAATAACAACTGGCCAAAATACAAAAATTACGTTGATGGTAATGTTTGCACTGCAAGAGCTTTTTGTTTTATTATGCTCTTTACCACTGACGACATATTTATACATTCGGGTGCAACCTTAAAACCGTTCGGAGAATACCTCAGAGAGCTTGGATGTAGACCCTGAGGTCGGAGATGCTTGACCCCGACCCAACACCCTTTTGCCGACTTCATCTCGCGGTGATAATAAATTATTATTAATGCGGGTTGTTAGGTAATGCTAGTGTTGCTCTTTTGCTACTGCATGTACTATTCACTCGACGCGCATAAAGCCGCAGTCAAAAGTCCACCCCTTTGTGCCGCATGCGTCTTTGATGTGTGCGTGAGGCGAAAAAGCATGGAAACCTGCAAAACGCGAACCATAAATCAAGCAGTATTTATTTATTTAATTGTATCTTGCATTAGAGTTGAATACAGCGAGTGGAATTTCCCTTGACCAGATGCTGTAGTGCTTTTGGTAGGGCATTAAGTGCTGGCGATTAAATAAAATTAAGCAAACAAAGAAGCAAAACAGTTTCATTCCAGTTGCAAGCTATTATTGTATAATGTTCACTTCATAACAAAGTAACGCTCTTTTTGCACCAATAATACATGACACTGCTTGTTTTTTTTTTGCTTTAATTAAATTTTTAAATTGAATTTGCCGCATTATGCAGCGCTCCTTCGAGATGAAGGACATTGAACACATTATGTATTTATATAATTTTCTTTATGATTGTAATAAAATTTGCTCCTAAAAATGCTTCATTTGACTGCAATGGAAATGACGTCTTGGAAGGAAACTTCAGCTAGGATAATTGCGACAAACATGTTGCCAAGACCCGCCAAACTTTCCGCTTGCAGCCAAGACGAAATGTGACTGCGGACATTAATAAGTATCGAATCTAACTGCAGCAAACTTGTTAACTAGAGTTACCCAGATCCATTTCTCTGCTGCGTATTGTCTTCTAATTATTATTACAACCGCACAAGCTAGAAACTTATGACCTCACTCTAAACATTGCCAACAGCTACTATGAGATCTCGCAAGTTTTTTGTTTGTAGCAGTAGAAAGCTGGTTTGGATCAGTTGTCGTAGGCAGGATTAAGTTTATGCCTGCTAGATTCTGGTAAGCGTGTAAAACCTGCGTGAATTTATATGCATCGGGTCCACCTCTTTCGTGTAGTGCATATTCTCGGAAATCACGTTTTGTGCTGATTTCAATTCATTCAATCAACAATAACTGAAGAGCGTTGAGAACACATTTCCGCCCCTTGGGTCTGGCTGACAGATTATCGCTGCGGCGTGGACGCACGGAAAAATTGCCCACTCGGAGCGGATCTTAATTGCAGCTCCGGCGGAGATTTAGTATGCGTCGTTGGCGCAAATCCCACATACATTTCGATCGTGCCCGAAGTTTTTGCGCGCATAGAGAAAGACACTCATTCTTTGCGTCAAAAATCTGTTTGCCATTTATTAACAAACTGTCTTTCTTGCACGCACCCTTTTCCTGGTGCTACTACTTCATCGTCTCGCAAACATAACGCAATCGCGTTTATCCGGTCGACTGGATGGCTCCAACAAAAGTTTGCGCAAGATGCGCATAAATCTCACCTCAACCGAATCGTTTAATAAATAACTTGGTTATGAATGTTTTTCCGGCACGCGTTTTAAAGAAATCTTACAAGTCCAACAACTTCCTCTCTGTGGAAAACCAGACAGATATCCTGGTTAGCCACTAAAAAAGCAAAATATAGTTATTGATTGTTTGTTTGTTTTAGGGATTGCAGAGTGGTGCGAGATCCTCAAACGTTGAAATCGAAAGGATATGGATTTGTTTCATTCATTAAGAAAACGGTAAGTTTTTGGGAGCGGTGCCAACACCGTTCGTACTCTAGACAACATGTTTTTCTTCTTTAAAAAGTTACAACTTGTTATTCTGCACCTGTAGAATACCTGTAGACTAGTGAATTGACACTTGTTGTATCTTATTCAAACCACAGAACAGATCATATTAATTCAGTAAATGTTATTTTCTCTTGAGAATTGATTCAAAGATTAAATTAATGGCACAATTATTCAGAGTCAATTCAAAAAACGTCCATCTCCAATTTGCAGCTTGACAAGAAAGCAGAAAGTAGCGTTTTAGTGCGTAGTAAATCCTTGTCAAATTGTTTTTTAATTAGAACATTCCGGAGAGTTAGTTTACATGCAATACGCAAGAAATGGTCCGGGGAAAATTATTCCCCGCACACTAAGCGTAGGACTGAGGACAGATCGATACAGAAAGCACCTCACAAACAACGTTGCATTCGTCCACACAAAGAACTTGCAACGCTTATATACTTTGACACCTACTGGCCATTAGGGCATAATTTGTCCTGTCGGCCAAATTTTCGACACAAAGCCCAGTTGACCTCAGAAAGAGGACGGTGAGGTCAACTACAAAAACATTCTGCCGTGAAATTATGGTACGTGCTTGGAATGGCAAAAGTCTCTGACAACTTGTAGACTGACGACCTGTAAAATCTAAAAATAATTGACCATAATGTGACGTCGACGGTTTCCTTCCGGTTGTCACCTTTGGGTTGGAAACAGATCGACATTGATTCAGAATATTGCGGGGATTCGGGATTCAAATTTCCCAAAATAAACCTTTAACCACATTTTAAACAGAAAAAAATGTATTAATTAATCCGAGACAACCATTTTGTCATCACAAAATGACATGCTCCATCAACCAATCGGTGATTAATACGGATAGTTGTTCGCGTTTACACAACACCAGCCAGTATGCAGATCGATTAGAAGTAATTGAATTGCAGCTGGTTGGAGGATAAATAATAAATAATTCAATAATAAAATATTTTAGAATCACCAGTTTGTAGGCAACGCATTTTAATTACTTTTTCATTCTTTAATGATGAGAATAATGGAACGATATTCTTTATCTACGAGATAAATTTTACTGTGATTAATGTATTGCAAGGTGCAGGAAAATGCAGTGTAACAGGTCCGTGGCAGAAAAATCACCTTCTGGCTTAATTAAATGCATTTTTTGTTGGTGGGAATAAATTTCGTCATGGCGCCTCGACGCGCGCATACGACATCCAACAAGCTGTCGTCACTTTTTTACCACTCTAGTACAAAAGAAACTTTTATTGTTTTATCGAACACGTTATTTATTTTTTCAGCGTGGTTATTGTTCTAGCGGAAGTTGATGTAGAGCAGGACATGAAATTGGCGACATAAATATTATGAGAGTATATCATTATATTCAATTTGCATGCGAGAGAAGAGGAATAGATTAGCATATGGTAATGCGACATCCACCTGGCACACATTGAGATGTCCTAGGACTGGTTTCTTCTTTTTTTTTGAATAATACCATAAATAGCTTTAGATAGATCTGATGGTCATTCAAACGGGTAATCAATTTACTTCTCCACCCTTACCTTAGTACAATCTGCACTTGTGCCTAGAGCACTCGATGCAAATAGCAATTGAGCGCATTCTCTCTATTCAAACGAAAGCCTATATCAGCTGGCCCAAATCTTACGGCGGTGTAGCATACTGAAGACGAAAGAGGTAGATTAACGCTCAGGATCATAGCAAGGCTTCAAGTTTCTCAAACAAGATGACCACCCATTTGGCCCGAAATGAGATCCATAACCCCACGCTGCGTTTGCAATGAACGGCCGTAACCAAGACCATTGTTTGCTCTGCGGCGGAAAGCTGTCTCCGTGGTTTCTTCCCGCTTTTCGCTCGGTCACGTAATTGACACTGCTTCGCCGAACAGCCGGGAGAGTACAACCGGCGGTTGTTAAAGCCAGCAATTGAGCGGCGACCACTCTAATAGACAGCGCATTTAATTAAACATTGCCGCACTAGGACCATTTTAAAGTGCCAGTATGCATATGCATATTATGCATAAAGAACTTATCAACTTGCTGAATGAAGAGAGGACAGCTGTTTAGTAAGTAATTAGCAGAATGAACTGGTTGTTGAATTAATAATTATTATTTGAAAACCAAAACTAATTAAATATCTGTCAACTATACATGGTTCGCAACAAATTACAGATACAAACTGAGTTTTATGATTTAATGATTTACTTTATTAAAATACTTTACTTTGAATTTACAAAATTATTTCAATTGATTCTACAGCACACCAAATAAATTTGAAAGAGTTAATTCTGGACTTACAGATGGAGCCAGTAGAAAACCAAAAACCAATCTAATAGAAATTCATTAAAAATAAATAATTTTCAAACTTTTAAAGAAATTATCTAGTAAAATAATAATTTTTACTAATAAATTATTTAATTTTTCTATGTTATTATAAAATTTCTTGATCTTTAAACTACCTAGAACCATTGATGTCTCCACATATTACTAATAGTAATTTCAAACCAACAGATGGATTTAGTAGAAATCTAACTTCAATGAAGAACATTCATTTGTAAAATTTAATGCTATTTTGACACCTTAAATAATATACTCCAAAAGAATACCTTGTTATTGATCAAATCATAACACACCTACTCAATTTGAAGATAATTCGAATTGCGCTAGCGCTGCGTAAGGTCATTCCATATTAATAGATGGAGCTAACAAAACGTCAATTTAAGTTACATAATGTTATTCTAAATTATATTATTATGTATCAAACTGTTTTATGATACTTTAATTAGTTGTGGGCCAAAATCATTTATTGTTTATATCAAGTACTTGGTCAAATGGTGTTTTTCTTATCACACGCGGTTGTTTTACGTTTGATGACTGGAAAGTTTGACCAACAGCTTACACATCTCATTAATTACCATCATCCCTCGGTTGTTTATTCCTTGCTTACTTGCTGGACCATCCGGCTGGGAAAACCGCACAACGTTGAAGGAGATCCTAAACAGCCCTGAAGAGCTTCATCCCTTCTGTATTAAATGATTTTTTGCGTTTTGCACTCACACAGCAATGTTTTCAGCTCCAAAAACAAGCTATTTGAATACTTCTTCGGCATTTCTCATCTCACATCAAACAGCTTTACATTACATTATAATGCATAATAAATCGCAGCTTGATGCGTGGATGTATTTATTCAATACACGCACTTGCATCGTATTTATGATCGTATTTCCGAACGGAGAGGTTTCGATATTTTTGTTGTGTTTAAAGTCACACAAATCTGATTGGAATGAAGTTGTCCCAACCGTCGACCCATAAAACATACCGTAAAATACCGCACGTTTAAGGAAAGCGTAACATAATGGCGTCCGTATATTTTACTTTAACAATGCTAGAAGAAATAAATTCTACTGCAAACGACACGCAGGTGATATTTGCCTCTCAAACTTCTCCCTCGCTGTTATTGCATTTTGCATGCGGCAGAAAGTTGTGGTTCGTTTGTTCAACGGCATAAAGTTTCATCTGGATGCGCTTGCAAAGTATCCTTCTTAAAACAGCAGTATAAATAAGGCGCATCCCGGCGGCAGCGGCAGCGGCACCACGGCGCACATAAACCAACTTCGCTTTGAATTAGTTCGGCAAATATCGTTGTTGCTAAAATATGTACCAATTAAACGTGAGCGTTAACGATTCCCTTTTGCTACGCAAAAAAAGTCATTACTCCGAGAAGATTGGAATGAAGTAAAAGAAACGCGTCGCAATACGCTTGTAAACATTATTAAACTTGTTTTCCAATGTGGTACCCTTGAAATATAAAAGTTCCATTTGAATAACCCCAACTTCCTTCCACCAACTAAGGTTATTCCTGCCAGACAACTATCCAAGATGCATAAATGTAGCGCCTCATGAGAGTAGCAGAGTAGAAGAGGAGAGTTGGAGTTGACGGAGGTATGAAAACGGGCGGCAGAGAAAACAATTACTTAAGTTGGATTCAACAGTTCCAGACCAATTAGACTAGCGAAGGTTTTTGCTCCGCCAAACTGTTGAGATGCAGAGTAGATGCAAATGAAGTGTCGTTACTGGTTGTAAGAATAAGATCGCATTCAAGCGATTTAATTTCACTTGTTGCAATGTGTGCTGCATACACCTGCGTAGTGCCATTTTGTGGAATGAGCGTCGTCAGGAAGGAGCGATGTGGTGGGAACAGTCTCGCTATGCAGTGCGCGTTTTCGATTGACGATGTCTGCATGCAGCTTGGGGGCGGGAGAGCTGCCGCCACTTGCGGTGCATACCCATTTCAAGTTCCTTTGTGCGATCGGTTACGGTCGCCGCCTGCGCCCCCACCTCACTGCAGCAGCTCGCTAACAACATTTAACAACATTTTTATGGCATTTGCGAAAGAACGCCATTCGCTTCCAGCCAGCTTTTTACGAGTGCGAACTTCGCCGAGCAAACTTTAACCGTGATTGCGCTGCGCTGCAACGACGAGGAATGTCATATTATTGATTTAAAACGAAATTATAGTTTTTCAGCGTGTTCCAAACCGGCTTTGTTCTGTTCAAGCCGGGCAAAGAACGCCAGCTCCGAGGACGTCGAATAGGAGGCATTATTAATTCATTGCACAGCGGAGCATAAAAGTGTAATATTAACGTGCGACACGAAATTCCATCAACCTGACGTAATTTCGTTGTAATTAAGATTCGCGACGTTTTCACCAATCTCCTGCTACCATCTCCGTGGTACGAATAGGTCGGATTTGCATTAAACTACATTGCGGTATATTTTTTTTTTTCGGCGGTGGCGGTTTTTTGCAAAGAAGAGCTTTCTGAAACCCTGCATAGCTGCAGTCGTAAAGCAAATATAAAACAGACGCCTAACCCTTTCCGCCTTGCTGTAGTTGAAGCACGCTATGGTGAATGACGCGTCACTAATCGATTAGCCATTCTCTCTTCTGCAGGTCCTTCCGACTAACAAGAATAACTGCAACCACAATAAGTCTTCCCATTCCTTGTAAACTGTATTTGTATGCGTAAACCGTTGTTATTCTAATCTCGTGTCGAACAATAACTTTTCCAATGATCTGCAAAGTTTTAGTCCTCTTGGAAAATTTACCTCGTATGCCCCAAGAAGTCTATTTGTGCAAAATTGGATAGTTCCCTGAATTTCTGAGTCGCAAAGAGCGTGGAAATGCTCGTGAGTAAGTTGCGACCGTAAATTTGGCCGCTACACAATGTGCACAATGCACACGTTTATCGCAGATTATTCACGCGATCACGTATTGCCTAATACGCGCTGCGTTGCCCTTCTGGAACAAGGGTGGATGCACAGGGATCTTCCGCGTGTGCTGGGTGTGCGCTCACACATTATCTAACTATCTGCCTCTCCTAATTTATGCCCAGATCGATAGAGTAGCCCACCAGGGCTGGCCACAATCAACCAAGTAGTGATCCCCCTACACCTCGCGCACAAGCTGTTTTTTTTTACTCGCCCAGCCTTTGAAAAACCAAAAAATGCTTTCTCCAACTAACTGGTACTTGCCTTAGCCTTTTTTTTTTTTTGTATTCTCCGTAAAATTTGTGATTATAGAAGAAGGAAGACAGCGCAAAAGTAACACAGAGCGAAAAAATTAATTTCTGACTTTGTTGTCACATATCATCATGCGTTTGTTTGCAGTTTGTTTGTAATGCAGGAGTTGCGTGAGTTTAATCTGCTGAAGGAAAGCGTATTTCAGCAGGCGTTATCAGGCCAACGGCAGGAATGCAAACGTAAATGTTTCATTGCTCTCGATAATACTAATTTAGGAACGATTGTGTTTACCCCCAGCTGCTGCCGTAGCCGGATGGCGGGTATTTAATATGACGATTGCGTTATATCAGGGCGCGATTGAGCCTGAATCGTGACTGCGTCGTGCGGAAAACAATTTTGTGCGCATGGAAATTCGAGGACGCGCGTCCTTGCGTTTGTCGCGACCGACTTTGTCCCGGGCGCATAGTTCCGCTGCGAGCGCCAGGAATGCGATGCAGGAAGCAATACGAGGCGTGTGTGGATTTATCGGATTCGTAATATCTGACGACGCATTGCTGGCAAGCAATAAAATCGGACGGCGCTGTCAAGACATGCGTCAGCTCAAAAAGAAGTTAACGAAACGAATCACGGAGACAATGACAAATCTAATAAGTGTGCTCAGTACTTGATGTTGACAGGTCGTTTTTGCTTTATTTTTCAGGAGGCAGAGAGTGCCATTGCGGCAATGAATGGACAATGGTTGGGAAGTCGCAGTATTCGCACTAATTGGGCTACGAGAAAACCACCAGCTCCAAAAAACGAAGGTAAATATAAACTAAAATAAATTACCAATTGAAGTAAAAAGAAGCAATTTTTTTACTTAAATGCGATTTAATTAAATTTTATGACAGAAATTTAAAAATTTCTATTTTTTGCTTGAAAACAAATGGCATTTTTTTATCTTTTTTTATTAATTTTTAGTTTGGACTAATTTTTGGAATTTTTGGCTTTAACTCTCTATTAACCTGCAAATTGCATCTTTAAATAGAAATAATTAAAAGATTAAAAATTTTAATTATTGTATTTTGAAGAAATACATTTTTAGTTGAATATCAATTTAGATAATATAAGTACTATAAATATTATAGAAGTACTTTAAACATTAAATACTTAAAACGCAAAAAAAACGCATGAATATTTTTTCCTTAATAAAAGTATGAATATTCAAATAAACCGTGTTTTTACCACAACTTTCTTTGATACATCCAGACTATAAGTTTGTTCTTCTTGCAACTTTTTTTTATGAATAACTACCCTGAAGCAATTTAATTTGCTACAATTTAAATATAATTAACCTGAGTATTTTCTAATATCCATCTCTCCATATTACCAATTTCATCTTGCCCCATTCGCAGCATAAACATTGACATACTAGAAACGAGTCTTTCGCTTCCTCACGAGACGAAGAATATTGAAATAATGCTGCACGTACGACAGGCCTGTGCATTATTGAGCAGCACATACCTAGTTCAGGTCTTGGAAAAAATCTCGTAAGAATGGGCGCCACGTGAAATCTAAACTATTCTTTTGGGCCAGCGCGCATGTGAATATGTAATGCGTAACTCTCACAGGAATACGCCGCCGTGAAAGCCCTGACAGGCTCGGGATTGCTGCTTGATTGGGTCAACCAGGCGACGCAGGGAAATTTGCGCTGGGCGCAAAAAGGAAAACTCGGTCTGTAGAGAGTGCCTAAAATTCCGCAACTGTTTGCACGTTACTGGTGACTTTATGAGACATGTTACTTACTGTCAAACGCAGCACCGACAAACGGAGAGAATTGGAAAATACCTAATGTTGAACTCAGCGAAAGCATTTTTTTTCTATTTGTAGAGCGCATATTTCTTGAAGGAAAATATGCGTGCGTTATCGTGTTAAATCCAGCTGAGTTTTGCTCTTGTTTATTTTCAATCTTTTCCTCAAAGCTTGTGGATGCAGCGTACGCCAACCGTAGCAGATTTGCCAAATCTGATTTGTCCTCACGTGCAGAGTGTATCACATCCATAAGTTATTTCAATTAAAACTTGAGTCGTAAGATATTAATCAAATTATTGTTATTTTAAACTTTAATTGCGTGTGTTCCATTGGTGGATAACTTTCGGGTGCGTCCAATATCCACTGGATTAGAATTGCAAACAACATCGCAATCGGAAAACGCAAGACGCCGGCGGAAATGTTATTTTATTGTAGGTGCGCAAATATAATGCACACGTCTCCCAAAAATTTTGAGTCGTGTCGGTTGTGACAGTGCATTTTAGCACACATTTCTTTCATTTCTTCGCTAGTTTTCCTTGATTGCACGACAGTGGTGCGCGCGCGCGAAACTCGGGCGTGCAGGAAAAAGCCAACACTAATTCCAGCGGATAGCGGATAGATGATAAAGATGTTCGACGGTCGGGGTGGCGGGTAAGCCGCCGTATTATCTGCGCAGTCCTTTTGTACCGTGTTCGGCTGCTTTTAGAGCGCACACGTCGCGTCCCATGGCAGCGGGAGGCGGCAGCACATCATCACGATTTCGATTAAGCGCATTGATGCCGTAATTTGCAACACCGACGTGATTGATTGTGGGTTATTATTTTATTCGATTTAAAGAAAAGATGCCTTTAAGTAAGAATGAAATAAATGATTTTCATTAAGATTAGGTAATGACTCGGAATATCCGCAATGCGCAATTATTGAGCAATTTTTAAATGATTATAACACAAGAACTGGAAGGTGCTATGCAACTTTGCTTTTCTTTGCTTAATAGTAAAACTATATTCTATTTTTTGGATAGTTGTGTTTTAGATAAAATAAATCAACTTTACCTTTTAGTTTCCAACTTAGATTACACCAAAAGTATGATTAGCAATTATATTTTTTAAATAAAAGCACAATTTTTTGTTAATTTATACAACGTTTAGATGGTTTATGTATCATAAATATTGCAGATGTTATTAGTTATTCAACGTTTGCAAAAATCAATGTGAAAACAAATGACTATTAATTTTAAATATATATATATATAACACCAAGAATAATCATTCTAAGTAAATGTGTGTATTGTAACATAAAGACTAAATGGTTTTTTTTTATTCATATTCATTTCAGATTATCGTTGTGACATACATTTTCTTAAAGTTATTAATATTATAAAGTGCAGCGTTTAGAAAATAATTCGTGCTATGAATCAACCCACTTAAAACTTACTTTAAACAATTATAACACAAGAAGTGAATGACCGAGCTAAATTTTGTTTCTTTCCGCTAAAAGAGCAACTTTTTTATATTTTCAAACAATTTAGTTTGTTTTAGAGCCGTAATTAGTATAGAAGTTATCAAGATTTTCACACTTTGTGTTTTGACCCTTTAAATTAAGATTTTGGTATTTGTGGTGATATTAAAACATAATAACTTATAATATGATGATTCCAACTGTAACATTGTACTATTATGATTCCACCTCGGGTGCAAATCAAACCCATGTTTATTCCCATCATAATCACCTAGTGTCGCCGATCTGAGAACATCCGCATTGCGCAAACAGGGTCATGAAAGCAAAGTAGAGACGACACTCGTAAAATTCTCGCTATTATAGCCAGTTCTTCATTGTCGCTACGCCAACTTCTTCAGTAATGCTCTTTTTTGCTCGGACACAACACTACGTTCTGGGGAGTGTACCGCGTGCGTGATTTCCATCGTCACGACAAATCCAAACACGCAACGAAATTGCTCATTCGTTCATTCCAGCTTCAACCAACAAGCTGGGCAACGGTTGGTGCGCAATTCGTGACACACAATGAACTCGCAGGACGTCGAAGCGCGTTGTTAGAGTTAAGCAACTTTGGTAAATTCTGTGAACGCGACCAGGCGCCTTTTTTAACGCTCGCACAGATAACGTTTTATTGGCGCGTGCACGCCGTCGTCGTTATCGCTCACACACGTATTAACGTGTGACGCTCATGTCCCCGGCTGTAATTAATGTGATGAGGTATTTATTATACGCGATGAGCGCGATACAATTTCGCTCACAAATCATTGAATTAATTCGACGACAACACGCGCCACCACCTCGAAGAAGCCACACTACACTTGCATTTTGCATGCAATCTGCTGTGAGCCGTTCGCTGCATAACTGCATCGCGGGCGAGCACACTAGAAACGCGAACAATGCGTGGCCCGTCGTCACCGTCGCTCCGAAATTGTCGGTCGACGATCGTGTCCAGAATGGATTCATCAGTAAGTTGCCAGTCATCTCATTAGCGGCGCAAAATCAATCATGAGCGATAACACTTATCATTCTTGACAGTTTTTTCTCCATTCTGAGAGTGAGTTACTGATGGCGCATTCGTTGCTTGCAGGCAACTCGAAACCATTGACCTTCGACGAAGTGTACAATCAGAGCAGTCAGACTAACTGCACCGTGTACTGCGGTGGTATTACCAATGGTCTCACCGAGGAGCTGATGCAGAAGACCTTTGCACCATTTGGAACGATCCAGGAAATACGCGTGTTCAAAGAGAAGGGATATGCATTCGTACGGTAAGCGCGCATTTGAATAAGGACCAAGGAAAAACAAATCTAATTTCATGCTTTGCTTCAGTTTCTCAACGAAAGAATCAGCCACTCACGCCATCGTAGCAGTGCACAATACGGACATCAACGGGCAGATTGTCAAGTGCTCGTGGGGCAAAGAATCGGGCGATCCTAACAACGCTCCAGTTCCTGGTCAGGTAAGAAACTACTCTAGCTTTTTGAATGCGACCAGTCTATTGTTGGGATTATTAGGCATTAGCAGGCACCCAGTATCCGTACGGAGCCTACAGCCAACAACTGGGATACTGGTATCCTCAGAGTTTTCCCACCACAGCCGCCGCAGCTCAGATGCAGGGGCAGTTCTTGCAGGGTATGCAGGGCTACACTTACGGCCAATTTGCCGGCTATCAGCAGTCGTACATGGGGTAAGTGTCTACACGTGGCGTCATCAGACTCCGCACGTCCTCGACGACGCGTCAACCTAACCACACTGGATGCTCATCCGCTTTAGCAGAATGGGCATGCAAGTGCCGACCACCTGGCAAGGCATTCCCGGCCAACCGCAGATCCCCACGACGCCGCAGCAGATGGCGACGCCTGGCGCAGCTGCGCTCCAGCAGCCCGGACTGGTGTTTCCGATACAACAATACCAAGTGAGTGCTGACGTCTATCAGCCAGCATTAAACCATGCATAGTTTTTCTTCTTCTCCCCTCTATTTATATCAACACCTACAATGCATGCACCACTTGCATTCCGCTTGCGTGTGAATGCAAAATAGATGCGGCATCGAGATAAATGGGTCTTCTAAAAAATGCACACGGGTATCATGGTGACTTTGTAACTCCACTATGCATTGTTGTATCATGTTGGACCAGTGGCTGCCCACATGATCCGCCCGCTGGCGCACTCATATATTCATATATTCATTCAAAGCGCTCCTTCCATCTATGCTCATAGAATATTTAGCGCCGAGTTCGATTTCGGCTTCCGGGCGTGGAATTCGCTGCTCGCTCCGCGATTTTCCAAGCCACACACATACACACACAGACGCGCGCGCGTGCCCGCATCATCCCGGCCCGAGCACGAAGCATGAGAATTAGCCTCGGTTCAGCTTGTGTCCGAAACCTCTTTCTGTAGCCATTAGCGCAGAGATCTTCATCTCTAAACTAGGCTTTTTCTTCTTTCAGGCTCAATAATGAAACACACATATTAGTCAACTAACCCAACATAGTGATATTTTAATACCAGAGAATACACTCCACGCACTAGATCTATAATCTCGCGGACGTCTGTGCCAAAAAGCGAGAAAGCCACTGCACCCACGTACATTCCGTACACAGCACCGACCACACTTGGTTTGGTTCTCCCCTCTGTGTTGGAAGTGTGAATGCTGAGCGCGGAACCTGCACTACACCTGGGTCCTCCTCGCAGGGTGACCGGGGCTAGTTCACGCTTACCATATGTATACAATGCAAAACACCTCCTGTTCGCTAGTTCTCACATCATCACACTCTGTGCATGAGGCCCACCCCACATCTACCTGATGTCAGCTCTGTTTGGCAGCTTGCGGACGAAGAATGGCTGGCACCCAGCCTTACCCTAGTACCTTAAAGCACCGTCTCGTCATCGCCTGCGACCTCCACAACGCCATCAGCATCCACGACTGCTGCGGACTTTGAGGAACGCCATCATTACACAATCATCAGCGCATCGCCTGTAAGTCAGTATGATTATCATGGAATTCGCGCAGAGGACGAAAATGATTCAATTGTGTTACTCGTACTATTGCGGTATAGTGTTAATATTACTACATGTTAAACATGTTTTAGGATTATAAGAGTTTATATTTATAAAGATTGGCCTCCACAGCCTACTGTTTCAGTTTCCTGTTTAACCTTGTACAAACTTGCGTAGCCTAGAATTACAAAAAAAAAAAGATAAGTTATAAAGAAATGAATATAAATATATAAATACAAAAATATATAAATATATATATATATATACAGTGAAACTGGGAGAAGCAAGAAAGTCGCTTCCTGGTAAAAGAAATGTAGCTTAGCAAGTGCAGGACATGCCGGAAAAACTATATAAATATGTGAGATACACAACGATCCAGCACCTGGCGTCCACCAGCCGAGAGTGGAGCAAAATGAAGCTGGCTCACCTGGGTGCAGCTACCCCAATGGCGTCGCCATATAAATAATGTAATATTAATGTACATATACAGAGAGATATCGCGATTAATGCAGTCTTGTGATGTCAGAAATAGATTAGAGTGTGCGCTTGCACTCGTCGGCGTCGAAAGGCAGCAACACATGTCCCCGCTCCCCTTTAGCCACATTGCACACATCCTGGTGAACTGTAGCAATACCACGCAACAACAGCAAGGAACAGTATCACAATGCGATCTCGCGAGATATACATAACTTCAACGTGATATCGCAAAATCCGAACATTTTATATACTGCTATATATAACAATGTGAATGGTGGAAAATTTTGATACAAGATTTAACAAGTATACCGTTGACTGTATATGAATATATATGGGCTAGGTATATTTAGTTTAGATAGACGATACGACGAGTATTAATTAGCATTTATATATATAAATTTATGAAGTATAAATAACTATATATGTTCGTTAAAAGACAGTATAAATATATGAAGATATTTAAACATTGCACGCAAAACTGTAGACGCACCTTATATGTAAACGGCTGTTTTTAGTGTTGTAAGTGTAAAGGAACCACGTGCCCTGCCTACCCCCAGAAGAAAATGTGTTGTACAAAATATCAAACGCATGTGTTTCGATGGTTGTGTCGTAGAAGAGCAGTGTTAATCAGAGGGTCAATTAATTCGACATAGTGATGGCGCGGCGCGCGTGTCGGTTG
This sequence comes from Diploeciton nevermanni, assembly GCA_027575565.1. Lineage (NCBI taxonomy): Eukaryota > Metazoa > Arthropoda > Insecta > Coleoptera > Staphylinidae > Diploeciton > Diploeciton nevermanni. Next base: position 7,116,200 of record JAODIE010000004.1, read on the forward strand.
TCTCCCCGGATTTAGCTGGATTTACCAAAAACAATATTCCCCCCTGGCTCATACATTACGCTTCCCTATCCAATGGTCTCCAGTTTCGCCCGAGATGGCGACCCAACTTCTTACTCAGTGCACGTCATTTGCATATTTATCTCGCCAAAACGAAATATCGTACTCTGTGATAAGCACAACCTGCAATTATGACATATTGCAGTTTCAGCAACCTAAATAATTTACTTAGTTTAATAAACAAGCCACTCTTTGCTAGAATTGGAAAGATTCTGGAAGCAATATTTTCCTTACCCACCAGTAACCACTTGTATGCCATACGCATTGCACATATCATTGCTGCGTGCCGATTGAATTTGTGGGGACGCCCGACACGGACATGCATTTAAATTACCCGAATTAGATGTGCGTCTCGGTGCGCCGCGCCGTGCATTCCAAAAACGGTCAATATTTTCGTTACTCGCAGCGTCCGAGCGCGATTGCGAGGCTTGCATTGCACACACAATTTTATATCTAAAACATGTGTGCTAGACCATCCAATTGAGTTTGTTACACGTGCGATATGCAATTAGGCGCAATTAGTTAGCGATGAATTATAAATAGATTGTCTGCGTTTGAAGGTTTCGTGCAAGAAACACGCATCACAATTGCAAAACAAGGGCCAAAAACAAAAGTACCAGTAGTCGTGTGGCTGCAGCTAGCGAGCAGACACATTTAGATTCGGACGGTTGGGGGAATTGATTTAGATCAGTGGTGTAGTTGAATTTTTTTACAATCATTTTCTATGATGCAAAATCAAAAGTATTGTTTTCCAATTAACCTCCCTAGTTGAGAAGTGCAGCGTGCAAACAGGTGATTCGTGGTAAAGGAGGACATAGAAATAAAAGTGACGACTCTTGACGTGGCTCTAGATGCAACACAATGTCGAACAATGTAAAGGTAGATAGACAAACATATTATATTGCACAACGCTGGGTGGCACTGTGTAAAGAATTTTATACCACAGCCTGCAAACCGATGTAGCGTGTGCATGCGGATGCTGAGCGAATCCACAAAAGCGATACCACAAACGACAGATGAAACTGTAAACCGGAGAATAGAAAAACGCGCGGAAATTGTAACCAAAACTAGAACATTATAAGTAGGGAAATGGAATTGAAATAAAGACAGTTATAAAGATTGTATTTTGTATGTATTTTATTTGCAGGTTAAAGATGTCTTACCACAATAATCTAAGCTTTTCCTAAAAAGAACTAAAATACTTTTAAACTTCATTACACTTCTCAAAAATAGAAAAAATCTAGAGACTGCCAACTCTATATAAGTTTTTTTAATTGTAGCAAGTAACTTAAAACACTTTCAATGAAAGCATTATATTCTCTTAGATGTTTCTAGAACATATCTTTAAATTTCAATCAACCCTTTAAAAAAAAAAAAAAACTGCTATAAAAAAGCTTCCAACCTTTTTTTCCATCTGAGGTTATTTAATTGTTTTTAATATTTTTGTCCTTAAAATTCTTTTTATAAGAACATCATTTGTATTTGACTACAAAATTTTAAAAAATTACTAAAATCTTTAGATTAATTCTTTAACAGTTTGCAAATTTCTTTTTAAGGTTAAATTCTGACCTAACTTTTCAATTAAATACTTTTAATAAAAATACTGCGCTTCAAATGCATCTAAACTTGTTTTTTTTTTTTTTAATTTAAAATAATGGCTTTCCCCTGTTCAATTATTGAAAATACCCCAAAACTGTTAACCTAGAAATATCCTTTCATAACCGTCAAGAACAAAACTAGCTTTGACCTAAAACTACTAGTAACCCCAAAACTATAGTAATCCTATTATTATGCTTTCTTATAACGTGAGTGCAAGTTTTGTAACAAACTCTACAACATTATAACCACCCCTAAATAGTATTGAAATAAAGACAGTTATATAAAGATTCCCGCATTTCTTGTCTATTCTTTTGCAGTTTACCTTTCCACCTATTTTGCGATTCCGGTAAAGCGAAGAAGGGCTCCCGTTTGCAGACAAGACCAGAGTGGAATACGTAATTACGCCAAGCCCATAGCTTGCGTTCCATTTCAGCAAACGGTAACTGTTTTCGGTGTCTATTTTGCGCAGCAGTAATGTAATGTTCTCTCGCTTGCCTTTGTGCTGGAAAAAGGAGTTGAAAGATTCGCATCATGCATCGTGTTGTCTTTGCATCCCCCTCGCACTGGAGAGTTGTTGCCGCACAACAACGACGGGCCGAAACGAACCGTAATATTTCCATCCACCTTCCTGCGTCTTGGCGGCGGCACGTAAGAGCTGCTTGGTGTGCAGTCGTCAGGAGGCGCTGTGGCAACAATACGTTATTTATTTCGCTTCAAAAATCACAACAATTTCATGCCCGCTCTGATATTCTCATTTGCTATGCAAGAGACGACTTGAAAGGGATTTCGGCAAATGGCCCAGCGTATTAAAAAGCAGACGGAAGGAAGAATTGCATGCCAGCTAGAGAAAGTGTAGCTTTAAATTTATTCTCATACGCGTTGTTCAAATTTACATATCATAAGTCACCTTTACAATAAAGGAAACAGACATTTTCCAATTGCTGGCAATTCCCAAGATAATTTCTAAGAGGTTACAAGAAAGTTTAATCTTTTTGAATGCCATATCAAATTAGTATCAACATTTGGCTGAAGCAAATGATGAAAAATTAATTTTCAGTTGCAGGTCCATTTTATAAACATCCTTGCGCAGCAGCGGGCGCAGAAAATATTGACGGCATTCAATTATTCAATTACACTTTGCCCGACGCTAGAGAATTTACTGTTTCATCAGGAGTTGATCTATTTACTCTTGGCACGTTTTAGCAATTCCAAACTAGTGCCGCGACGTAACGATGAAGCCAGTATAACAAAGCTTCACTGTTATAAAACTGTTGCATTTGGAGACAAATGAATTACTAGAATTATTTATCAATTACGCATAACTAGATTAAATATTCTTTTTATTACAGCATCCTTGTGCCTGGATCACGTAAATGCCTGGATTAATTCCAGTGCAATTTATATTGTTGTACATGCGTCAAAATATGTTTTCCCGACGATTAGTTGCGAAAAGTATTTACGATGCTTATTTATCAATGTTTTGTCAATTGATTTGCATCCCAACCCTCGACGCATTCAATAAATTTATGCGTGATTTCTTCCATTTGGCAGATTTATGATGTAATTTACGAACAACTTTTCCTAGGGGTGGCGGGTGAAAATGTAATTAAATATTTTATTTTCTCGTGTATCACATGTTGCCGTTTGATGCGTGCGGCAAGAAGGTTTTTGCTTCATTTATGCAATGCCACTAATGATTTCCTGCCGCATGCGAATAGAGCGACGGCTTCATCTGCGCTTGTTTTGTTCGAAAATATTTATCTTTTCTACTGAACGCCGTTTGTAAATGGAGCTCATTATAAAGACCAACTCAGTTATAGTTAGAGGCGGTTTATAAATTTTGCTATTTTTATTATCATTTATTACAAATATTGTTTCAAGTGGTTTGAGGCTAATTGGTATTTTAAACGGCAGCACAAATTAATATCCGTTCTTCTATTAACTTTTCTCTCCAAGCTGTATCAGCGCTATTAAAATTTAATTTTTTGCATTCACATTATTTACCGACTACAAATCACTTGCAGATGCAAACGTGATATGTTTACAAATCACATCCAAGCACACACAAATACCTGCTGCTTGTTGATGCTTTTTCACTGGATTTAATTATTTAATTTAATGCCACGCGTGCAGGTTTGCCACTGTTGCCACAATTACATCGTGAATTCAAAATATTTAGATAAACATGATGAAGCCCTGTAGACAAAGAGCAAATTTCCGGTGCGATTGTCGAGCGGTAATGGCAACGCACGCCGTACGAAAAACGCGCTGCCTTTTTTTTTCCTGCAGGCACCACCACCGCTGCTGAAACATTACAACCTCGCGGGCACAAGCTTGTTTTTGCTTAGATGAATTTCCGCTCTACACCGCGCTTTATTTTTTAATAACATTGTATTTTGTATTAAAAACTCGACAGCACTCAACAGCCGCCTACGCCGCCTCCCTCGAGGGCCGCGTGCATAACTACCGACTCAATTACAACCGATGTTGATACCTGCGTGAATTCGATGTTCGCACACGCGTTTAGTTCCCATCCGGTTCTTTCTGCCTGCAGGGCAGGCGGCTGGCGTAACAACGGCGGCAGATGTAGGGAATGTGGTGGATGGTGAACAATTTACAATTTGTTCCTATCAATGCTCTCAAACAAAACATGAAAGGATATATTTATTTTATACTAAAATTTGGAGTGTTATATACATAAAAATTGTATTTGTTTACAATGAAATTTTACAGTTTCTTTGAAAATGGAAATTTTTTTTAAAATTTCTATATTTTCATGAATATTAATTATGACCAAAATGTCATTACAGTTTCCAAAAGTAATTATATTATTCTATTAATAACATTAATTGTGTTTCAGAATAATGTTCACAAGTGTTTTTAATATTAATAAACGTAAACAGTTGCAGTGTTGTTTGTTATTTATCTGAAACGAAGCAAAGATTTAACACTACTTTTAAAATATAATTGGTTTTTAAAATGCATTAAATGCATTTTCTAAATCTTTTGTTCTTTACTTGTTAAAATTTTTTTATTGCAAATAAACATAATTTTAAAATAACTTTTATTGATCTTCATGTATTTTCATCAATTATTCCGGCAACTGTGTTTAAAAATAATAATTACAAATAGTTTTCATATAAATAGACGTAAACAGTTGCAGTGTTATTCCTTAAATGTCCCAAACAAAGCAAAATACAAAACTATATTTGCTTTAAGTAAGATGGATTCTAATACAGTAATAAGTCTATTTTTTTGTTTTGTTGTTTAATAGTTATCTACCATTTTATATAAAATTAAATTACGTTTGTGCATTTTAATTCAATTCTGCCCCGCTCTATAGCTCATTCGGTAAGTCGTATGACTGTAGCTATGATAACAAGGTGCATATTTCTAAGGTCACAGGTTCAAATTCTACTAAATTTATTGCTAATAACTATTAATAATCCTGGTAGTGAATGCAGTGTGATAGAAAAGAGGTCAAGTACAGTTTTGGTAATCGGCGTGATTGCAGTACGCTAAAAGTTTCTTTATTTTATTTCTCAATATTCTATTTTTTCTTTTATCCAAACAAACTAAATATGCAAAAAATTTATCTTCTTTATTAAGCAATCAAAAACTAACACAAAAATCTGAACATAGTTTGAAACAAAGAAAATTCCTGCCACCTTATTTATTCATAGCAAGCGGTACGCTTTTGTTTTCATGTCTTGTCTCAAAGCACCCCACTTCCTCATACGTTATAAACACCACGGCACGCACCACCGCCTCAAGGACCGTGCCTTTGTGCAGCTTCTTCGCCGAATCAGCTTATCAATATTCCCCGCCCAACTGAACATTCTGCATTTATTTTTTCAGCGCGCGCGCGTTCATATTGCATACATGCGGAGATAAATTGTTCATGTCGTGCGCAATATCGCCGCTTAAAAAAGCTGCCAACCTGCGCCTCCGCCGCCTTCCAAGCGCACTTAAACGCCGTCGATCGTGCGTGAAACCATATATATTTATGTCGGCGTGTAATAAAAATAGGCAAGCAGATGTACATTATTAGAATGAGGTTATGTACGACGTGACAGTTCAGGATAGTTCAGAATTAGAATAAACGGTATGCCATACATCTACTTGTCAATTAGATAATAGTCTCAAACAGATTATGGACCGGCGGTAGGTATTTGATGCTGATTATTACAGATAGGTAAATTAACAATTTGCTGCGTCACAAATCAAACCATGTCAATGGATGTATCAATTGCTTGAGGCCTAGTGTAGTTGGTACTAATGAAACATTCAATTTCCATCTCGCAAAATTCTACGCCGGAGTTGGAATTCCTACGTGTGTTGTAACGCTCGGGTTTTATTAAAGAATTAAAAGAGCGGCGCAATTAAATGCACCGCGCGCTGATTGAAAAAACATCCGCGACTTAATGTGTTGGCTTAATTGAAAATATTTCAGCGTTGATTTTATCCGCAATATTTACAGTATAAAAGATTAACTCGCGCGCCGAGAGTGGTGATAACAAATGTTGATAATCTAGGAAGCGACATGTTTTTTGCATTTCGAATCGTTAACTTTCAGCTCGAATTATGCATGCGCATACTGAACAACACAACCGCCAACTATTTGCGCAGTGTGGAAAAAGCACTGGATGGCCATTTGCAGTCCTGCGTAAACCTGAAATAATGCTATTGATTTTACACCGCGCTCGCTTTTTTCTATTCAAATGATTGGTGTAGCAACGAGTGACAATGAAATAAAATTTTAATGCTCTTTAAATTCCAATTTGTTTCTTTAAATGCTTGCGCAGATCGGGTTAAGTTAAATTGCTTGTCATAAATAACGTGACAAATGAGAAGGTTGTAATGTAAAATAGTGCTAAATGTGAAGGACTAAAAAGGTAATTAGAACATTCACGATTATAAGGGTTTTTCCATAGTGAACATGTTGATTTAAATTCTTTGTGCTAAATTGCAAGGCAAATGGATTGCAATATTGCGGTTTCTGCAATGCAAAAATATGTTATAAAACTAAAAATTTAAAAATAATTACAATAACAATAAATTTCTAAGGTGTTTAAAAAGTTTTGTAACATGATTTAAATTCTTTGGTTTAATTTATGTTGCAACAGACGGAAAACAGATTGTTAATTTAGCAATATTGTCTTTTTCTTATTTTCAATAATGTAATATTTCAATTCCTGTTTTTTAAACAATACAAAAAGTTTTAAACTTAAAAATACAAATCTATTTTCTACAACATTAAACTTTTGAGATTTTAAAAATTTTTCATAAGTTGATTTGTATTCCCCGCGCTAATTTAAGTTGCAACGGACCAACAACAGATTGCAATTTGAGTAACATTTCCTTGAGGTAATATTTTGAGTTCTGTTTGTTTTTATCAATAAGTAATAAGTAAAAATTGTTGCTACCTTTATGGCACTTATATTTACAATTCGCAATTCAATACTGAAACTAACGCAGCAAAAAAGAAACTTCAACCTGTAAAAGCAAGTCCTTCCCTAACCCCCAAATTGATATACGAGGTACTCTTACGTATGTTGTTTTGGCGCGACCCTCATTTGTAACGTCGGCCCACTCACCACCACTTCGTTGACGTTAGTAGCATTGCCGTCGTCCGTTGGCAAGCGTGCTGCGACAATTTGATCGTGGGCCCACGCATAAGCGGCGTTATCTCACGTTCTCCGTTTTAACCCGCACCGGAAACCGTTCTAACCACTTTAACCCGCACGACACCTGTACGACAAGGCCGTTGAAATTAGCGCCGCTTTTTATGATCCAAGTGTATAAGTTTTTAAAATACGCCGCGCGCGCGTTTAATGAAAATTTATTCGTGTGGCAGCAGATAAAAAAAGTGCGCAGAGCAAAACTTTATCGATTACATGAGAAGGATTTTTTATACGTATGCCTGCATTTGACGTAATGTATTTAATATTTTTCACAATCACACCAAATACAAACAGCAGCGTTTAGCTATTGCGGGATTTTAGTTTTCATGCATTTCTTACAATATTCTACGGCTGGTGGAGGCGCGGGGCAATTGCTGCGCGCATTATATATTTTTATTCGTGTTTTTTTTTTGCGTTTCATCCGTACGGCAATATGGTAAATGCGAATCTTGTTTAACCAGCGGACAGCGCAATTACATTTCACACAGGCTCTGTTATCTCAGTTTTATTCACTGTTTTACTTTGTACACTTTTCCATGCAAATTTTCATACATTATGCATTTTTTTTCAACCAACACTCTGTGGTGCTTGCATTGTGGAAATATCAATTTAGATATGCATCGAGTGATTAAATTATTAATGCCGACGAATTCAATTCAATCTCGAAAAATCACTCCAAAATCCGGGAAATGTTGATTAAAATGTGGTACGCACATTACAACAAATAAAAAATATACATTGCCAAATACGTTTATTTAAAAATTAAAGATAACCGATTTGTAATTTACTTAATTATTTATTTTTTTTGTAAAAACCGCAAATACAATACAACAATTAACATTATTAATTTATAACAGAAGTATAGTTTTAAAATTGACACTTTTACACACAATAAATTTTATTTTAATTACAGATTACTCAAACAATATCACAATAAATCAATTTTTATTTTTTTATTGTAACATTAATATATTTTCTGACTGCTAAATATAAACTAATAAAATTCTTAATTTTTTATGTGTTGGTTATATTTTCTTGTCAAAACATACTTGATTTGAAAAAAATTCTTTTGAAAAAAAAAAAACAAATAAAATTGACTATCCCATTTAATCTAATTAATTACACTTGGTTAAAAAGATTTTGTACTACATTTGTGCTTATTGTGATTAATCGTAAATAATCAAAAATATATTTCTTTTATTGCAGAAAAACGGAATTAATCTACTTTGTTTGTGTTCAATATAAATTTATTAAATTATTGATAACTTTGTAAATTGTTGTATTTATTTGTACTAACACAAACTTAATCGTTGATTTAGTTTTTACAGTTATGTGCATTTTAATGATATTTTGAATACTTACATAAAATTAATTATTTGAAGAAATTTTTTATTTTATTTATAGAAAACATGGTTAGACTTTTTTTTATAATTTATTGAAAACTGATGACTTTCAATTATACTTTAATGATGAATTTCCTAAAAAAAAATTAAACATATTAAATTCATAATTTATTCTTGCTTAAGTTAGCAATACACAGTTTCAATCTTAAATTTATAATATATTCATTAAATTTATTACATACATATACAGATATTTTTGTAAATATTTTACAGAATTCTTCAAAGATTTTAATGTCTATATAAACTAAACAAAGTGTTGTTTAAAACTGGGATTTTGAATTCCATTTCAACCTAAAAAATAATTCCAAAACAACTGAAAAAGACTTAATTACGCTCAGACTTCTTGTTTAAACTCCGCATCTTTAAAGTTTTTGTTTGTTGTTCTGTTGACGAAATGCGTACACCTTATGTTACCTCTCATAGCAGTAGAAAATAAAAATCCAGCATACAGAATGAGAAAACTTTGTTATGCACTGTTATGATTGGCCAACATCATTCATAATGAAGCAGCAGGCACGCTCGCGGGCGCCAACTTGTTTGCACGCTGTTAATAATTAATCGAAGCATTATGGATTCTTACGCTGCCCGCCAGCGGCACGCACGCCTCCTCCCCATCTTCCGCGCGGACGGTCACGCCGAAGTTTTAAATAAGCTGCGGGCCTTAAATTTTAATCATCCATCTCGTGTCCGCAGAAGAGCAGCAGCGTTGTTGTTGCCGTTAAAGACGCACAATTGAAAAATTACTCTTTATTTCGCTCTTGTCGGCGCGAGACAATCGAGGCAAGAACAAAGTAACCACTCTACCTGCTTGGCGTAATGAAGTAATTTGGTGCGCATTGCGCGTCGTTAAACATGAAAGCAAAAACGGCTCGCCTGCTCGACTAAGTCGCGACGATGAATTCGTGGCACGAATGTAAAAATGCCCGGCAAATAAATATATTCACAAATTGAATGCATGCGCTTGGGTTGTTCTATCTTGACGCAAACAAAGTACGCACAAAATTCATTAATGACGAGATGAATTTGCATTTGACGACTTTCAGAAGAAATTGACTGCTGTGTATGAATTTTATAAACTAACTACCTGCGAATTCAACTTGTTCGCTGTACGTGGTATGTAGAGGTAGTTGCAGCTGCTGAATCTGATTATAGGTTGCAAAACTTTTAAGTAAGAGTTCACAAGAGGAAGTTTCTTTTACGGATGCTAGACACGATAGATTCAGTAAATTGCTAGCCTTCCAATATAATACAACCGACGTGCGCAATTCAGAGCAAAAAATTTGCTTATGGCCACTTGGTGTAATAACTTCTTCCAACTCTTCAAGCAACAATTATCTTAGTTTTACCATAAACATACGCCAACTACTTATTTTCTTATAATAAAGATAAAATTTAACTCTAAACCGTTCTAAAATTTATTTATAAGCATTCGGTTTGTTGCCTTCTTCTGAAGAATAAATAAATATATAATAAAAGTGTTAAAGTTAGTTTTATCCACATAATGAATATTAAACACTCTGTAACTGCACTCAACCATACTCTATTTTCTTTTCCTCTGCAGAAGAACAAAAGCAAAACATATCGAGCCGCTATCATAATAAATCATTGAAGTGAAAGCTTAGCTTAATATTTTATCACCCACCTTTCCATAGATGATCAATGAACGTAAATATTGACGCATTTAAATTGTAGCCGACAAGCCTTCATATAATTTATGAATAGTTGTTTAATTATGTAAAAGTCCGGAATAAAGCTGGGCGCCGATCAAGCGCTATCTGCAGTATCATAAATTTTACCGCTATCGAAATTGCCGCACACAGCAGCGCAGGGGTGTCACGCATCGACTTCCGTCGCGCTGCCCCCCGAAGCAAAGAGGTAGCTGGAGATAGATGCAGGGAAATGCGACACTGTCAGAGCATAAATAGCTGTGAACAATGGAGCTGGATAGATTTCGTAGAGCACACGTTGCTCTATATAAGGAATTCACCGACAATTACCTTTGAACTTATGCCGAATGGCTCAATTGTGCGCATTGCGCGTGGCTGCTAGAGACAAATTGTTGTTTGGCTCATAAAGCACGCGAGTAGGTACACAACTCGGCTGCAAGTTGCGACAAAAAATATGAATTGGTTTTGTGTGATAATTTGTTGAATGCGCGCCGGAAATAAATATAACTTAGTGCAAATAGTGAGTTATTGTTGACAGAAATGGGAATGAAATATTTATAGGATCGTTTGAAAAATAAAATATTTTCAAGCGCTAAAACAAATAAGGATTCAGCGAATAAAAAATGCAACGCACAAACTGAATTTGAAAAATCATACAAATATCAAACGAGCAATTATGTTTTATTATCAAAAAATTAGAGTTTTGCTTACACAGCTCTGCCAAATTTTTATTCAGCCACTCATATAGAATAAGAAAAATATTTCTTAAAACAATTTGTATTTTTTTTTTACAAAAGACCACAAGTCACTACTCATTGCGATTGGGAAAACCCATGCTCCGGTAATAGTGGGAATGAAATAAGATCAATCATTCTACATCAATCTTTTTGTTGTATTTTAAGGCAATATAAAGATATATTAAATTCAAAATGTTTATTGAGACGTTTGTATATAACATATTCAAATAATATATTTCAAAATTCCATTCGCCACCTTTCAGCCATTCTTCAAACTACAACCGATAAGTAAACCAGCAGCACCCAAAAGTCTCCTTGATCCACCTTGACATCACCGATAGTAATGTAATGGTGATAAGTTTACGCAAGATTCTAGTTTAACACTTTAATTTGTTTTCGTTGCCGTTTCACACACAAGCCCACCGCATAAGTGTAATGGATGAGTCGCACTTCAATCACAGAGCTCGCAAACGTATCAAAGACGTTAAAAGAAAGGCAAGACCAGGTAAAACTTGTATCCAGTCTTTATAACCTACAAGCAAACTCTGTTTTTCTTGCAACGCTCTTAATTGTTGTTTAACAATGCCTATCGAATGCTTCTGATTGCATTTTAGAGTTGAGCACTAAAGAATCCTGGGTACAACAAGCCTATGAACAGAACTTTGCTAAATTTTGGGACTTCATTGACAACTGTGATCGCATCAATGAACAAACAACCAGTATTCAGGAGTTTATCAAGCAGTATGAGGAGGTCTACAAGCCAGTTGTTATACTTGGCTGTCAGAATAAGTGGTCAGCCAAGGAAAAATGGACCTTGGAGAAGATAGGTAAAAAGTATAGGAATCAAAAATTTAAGTGTGGTGAAGATAATGAAGGATATAGTGTTAAGATGAAGATAAAGTATTATATAAAGTACATGCTAAGTACCAAGGATGATAGTCCATTGTATATTTTTGATAGCAATTTTGGAGAGGTAATGCAACATCACATTGAGGTGATTAACTAAGTTGGTATCATGTTTTGCATTGTTTTTTAGCATGATAGACGTAAGAAACTTTTGGATGGCTATGAAGTGCCTCTTTATTTTCGAGATGATCTATTTAAGTATTCTGGAGAGAGCAGGAGACCACCATATAGGTGGTTTGTAATGGGTCCAGCGCGTTCCGGGACTGGTATTCATATTGATCCATTAGGTACCAGTGCTTGGAATGCATTAATTTCTGGGCATAAAAGGTAACACTTTTAAACACCTACTCTAAGCAATTCCACATGCTGGTTGTATGTATCTAGATGGTGTTTATTTCCGACTCACACTCCAAAAGAAATCCTCAAAGTCACGGGAAACCTCGGCGGTAAGCAGCGCGACGAAGCTATCACATGGTTCAGTGTAATCTATCCCAGAACCAAGCTTCCTTCGTGGCCAGCAGATTGCAAACCAATTGAAATACTTCAGAAACCAGGCGAGACTGTCTTCGTACCTGGTGGTTGGTGGCACGTGGTCCTGAACATGGATAACACGATTGCAGTGACTCAAAACTTCTGCAGCCGCGTCAATTTTCCCATTGTGTGGCATAAAACAGCACGAGGACGTCCTAAGCTGTCGAAAAAGTGGCTACGCGTTCTTCAAGATAAGGAACCAGCTCTAGCTGTGATTGCAGAACGCATCAACATCGAGAATCCTTCGGGGATGGCCTCGGACAGTTCGAGTAACTCCTCTTCCAGTTCAAGTTCCGATTCGGATAGTTCTAATTCCGAGGATGAAGATAGCGGGCAGGAATCTCTCACTGCCAAGAAAAAGCGCCGAAAGTCTGATATAGAATCAGTCCGGAACGCAAAAATGTCGCGTCGTGACGTAGGTGGTTTGGTCAAAATGTTCTGATGAAGTCTAATCAGTTGTTTTCGTTATTGCAGAGTAATGACTCGGCGCTGTCCTGTCAAGGGCGTTCCCTATCACCGAACACTACGAGTAACAATAACAAATCGTAATCAGGATCAATCTCAATTTATTACAGTTGTACACTCGGTATTTTTATATAAGGATTTTCCAAACAAATCAAACAATGTCTGAACATATTGATTAGTGATTCTTCAAGCAGCATGTGACGAACTTTGAAACGATTTAGAAAATTTTGATTGTTAATTTTGTCGATGTTGTAACAGTGCCTCTAACAGTGTTATTGTCACCACAAGGGATTCGATTGACCGAAACAATCAAGTATTACAAGTATATTATAACAAAACGCCAACAATCCTAGATATTAGATGTTAAATACTTATTATCAGTTGTGTGTGCCTTTGGTCTTATAAAAGTTTCTACTAAATAACAATTTATATATGGAATTATATAAAACAGGCTAGTTTCACTTATTATTTGCGACACGTTTACCACCAAAATGTCTTCCTTCTCGCACGCAGGCCTTTCGCTCTTAACTAGATGTAGCTTCATGGAAGCTACAAAACCTCGGCTTCCAATGTCTGCGGTGGTGTGCTTTGACCCTTTATCCTCAGTATAACTTTCTTGCAAAGCTCGAAACCGGCGAAGCATGCGGCATTGGCGGGGAAGGCTCGTAGGAGGACGGGGACAATACCCTTGTACAAGGCGAGAGGACCTTCAGTTTTCATCAAATGCTTAAAAGCATCACGGATTCCATTTGGATATGTACCTTCAGGTGCTGTAATAATTATCAATTAGATTGTTATGTTGCAATCATCATTATTTTGTGCGAAAGAACCTGTTTGTAAACGACTTTTTAACACATCCGATGGCATGCCTATCAGCCAGTTGGAAATCCCAGCCATACCACCAGCAAATAGTGTTCCCAAGAAGGAAATATCTGTTTTCCCGTTGTCTGTGAGGTAGTCTTTGATGGCTTCGTAGGTGAGAAAGTACAGACCACTTGCCGGAACATCTAGATTCATAAAAATGTGTAATATGAATTTATCACAGACAATGCAATCCGACGGAGGAAGTCAAATGTGGGTGGTTATTTCCTGGATAATCTACTAAATTCTCTACATATTACACAAATAATCGGCTTCCAAATAAGAATTTAACATCATCAATTTGACGAGAACTACTGCCGTTTGTTCTAGTTTAGTTTGTGAAATGTAATTGTGGGCACTACTAATAATTTAAAAAGAAAAGATCATTCAAGATGAAGTGGATATTCGTAGTTTTAACTGTTACACAAGTCCAGGCAAGTGAAGCATTAATTGAATAAAAAGCGATCAAATTGATTGGCAAATATAATTGTAGAGAGCTTTTAGCTACTGGGATAAGGAAATCAATTGCCCAGATGCTTGCAAATGTCGCTTAGAACACGCATCTGAATCTCCCATCCACCGATTCATGCCGAAAGAAGAAGAAATTGACAAACCAGCAGTACCTGAAGCAATTGTCCTCGAAAGTAATGACGTGAGTAATCTCCCAAATCAAACAACTACGCAATAGCATCATAAAACGACTAAATCTACTATTAAAACAGGTTTATTACGACTCTGAAGATGTTCTCTTTGAAACATCCCTCTTAAAATCAGCAACCTGCGTTATACAATCAGAAATATCTGTAGTAAGCCTCTTGGAACAACTACCCAAAGACGTCAATTCCATCACCCTAATACAAGCTACTGACTCTGGTAATAAATCACTAAAATTCAGCGATTTTTCTGACTTTGATGAGCTTAAAATCCTCGAAATACAAAGCGCACAATCCTGGAAGAAACCGAAGAAATTACCAGCAATACACTTCATTCTGGACATTGATCAAGCTCTTCCAAAGTTAAACTACTTAAACTTAGAGCGAACTCTTTTAACTAATTCATTAGAGAGACTCACAATGTTTGAGAATGAGATTTTAGTCTTTGAACATGTTCAGAAGAGTGAAGATGGGCACTCTTTAACGTTCTTAGAGAAGAGAACGGGGGAGATTTTGCCATATCAAACGTACAAAGAGAATTTAAAAGGCGAAGATGGTCCCTTGTTCATGGGCTTCACAGAGTTGCATCTCTTGAGACTATATGACTGTGAAATCCATCATATTCACCGGGAAATGTTTGAAGGACTTAGAAACCTGAATTATTTGATTCTCGAGAAAAACAAGTTACAGTTTATTTCGGAATTTGCTTTCTATGGCGCCCCAAATTTAATATTACTCTCCCTATCGTGGAATAATCTATTAAACATTGAGATTAGAGATTTGGCTGGACTCTTAGAACTAGAATATTTGGACTTATCGCATAATAACTTCACACAATTATCTGAATTATCATTACCACCATTTCCAAAGATGAAATTATGCAACTTTGCAAACAATCCAATTACAGATATTTTTCCGAACACTTTTGAAGTGATGAATACAACTTATGCACTTGTTGTTGGAGGTTTAGAAGAACCAATGACTCTACAATCAAATTCATTCTTGGGATTGAATCTCCTAATGGGTCTAAAGCTGTACTACTTAAATATTCCTCTCTTCGAAAGGGATATTCTCAAAGGCATGCCTAATTTACAAGTACTGGTCATGACTGGAAATATCCCAGAGATACAATATGATGCTTTCTTAGAAGTCATCAACTTAGATACTTTAATCTTAAGCACTTGTAACTTGTCAAAACTCTCAGTTGACTCATTCATTGGACTCGAAAAGCTACGAGTCTTAGATTTATCGAAAAACAACTTATTTGCACTTCCTCCTGGATTATTCGACGTCCTAATAGGACTAAATGAACTCTACCTTCATGAAAATCACTTCCAAACATTACCCCAGAATATCTTTGCGCACATGCCGACTAGACTAATTCGACTGACGGAAAATCCATGGCATTGTTCCTGTGACATGAGTGATTGGAAGCCAATGATTGTCAATAGGATCAAGCAGAAGACAATTAAGATTTGTGAGAATCACGGAGATAAAGGCATGCAATGTCCGCAAGACGATAAAGTTTATTACAAATACGTTTTCGATAATAGCGTTGCTCCTAAATGCTTAACACCAAAGAAATTCATGAATTGGAGTGTGTTTCATGTGATGAGAAGGCAGTTCAGGTGCGCAGAGTTTAAGCCCAAGATGAAGAAAAGAGTAAGAAGTAGACAACGTGTTAACAGGAAAAAAGTTTCAGTGAATCAAGCAACAAACAGCAGCGATATTGCTGCCACAGAAACAGTGAATAATAATGATGAAAATGTTGAAATTACAACTGAAATTGACGTTGTTACTCAGGGAGAATATGTTGTGGAGTTGACCGAGATGAGCCAAAGCTTAAGGCATGCGAAATTTGAGAAATTAAAGCGCAAATTAGAACGTGTAATAAAAATCAAACAGCATCTTGAAGAACGCCAACCCTTAGCTAAGCATAATATCGTTTCAGATAACAATGAAGATAATAATCTCTAATTAAAGCAACAAATCATTGCCAAATAGCAATAATTAATCCAAAAACAAATGACTCAATAACTGACATGTTAACTTGTACCATCAACATGTATTACTTTTCCCTAATATTTCAATAAATCTATCTCTCTTTTAACATACCTCTTAATAAAGTTGCACCTGATCCCCTATAAATACTTCTCATTCCTCCTTCTTTATACAACTTTTTCACAACATCCACAGGACCATCATACTTCTTCACTTTGGCATCATGTTGAATCTGTAGAAGGCACTTGATACGCTCACCTGGAGCCATAATTAATGTTGTAAAGATACCAGAGAAAGCTCCAGCAGCAAAATAGTCTGTGTAAGTAAACTTTGTTGGATCATCTGGACCTAAAATTTGCTTCCCAACTTTGAAACCCATAAAACTAATGGCAAAAATTGGAGCAACTCCTGCAAGGGGTGCTCCCATTCCTTTATACAAGCCTTTAGGGCCTTCTTTACTTAAAGTCTTCTTCACACAGTCCACCATGCCAGAGTAGAGTGGCTGTTGTCCTGGTGCTGGTATTGGCATAGTTTGCAGCCGAACCTGAAAAAAGTTAGAGGAGTCAAGATTTAGAGGAAGTTATAGGTTATCTTGTACCTTAAGGGTGTCGAAGGGATGGCCCACGATAACGGTGCATACTCCACCGAATCCTCCACAGAGGAAATATTCCAAAGGTCCGTCTGCCATGGTTCTCTCGTCGGTACTATTTGGTGGCAGTTAAATCACTTGTTAAGACTAGAATGCGTAGAACGGACAGAATATGAATTGTTCACCACAGTGCACTAGGTCCACCAGAACAACTTTCGCCACTAGTGACGTTCGACTAGCAACTTTATAAAACTGGTTGAACTTCGGACTGCTTATTAATATGCAGTTGGGAGTAATTGAGGAGACAGTTGCGACATGATATATGATTGTTTATATACGATTTCATGCGGATCTTTGATTGTAATACAATGATTACAACTATTTGCGAATGAATTCGGAATCTTGGGAATTTATTAAATTCCGATCTTAATACCCCGACGCTGTTCGTGTTACACTCATGTTAAATGATGAAAAATGGACTAAAAGTATTGGTGTGTATGGAACATTGTAATGTATGGGACTTATTTACTTTGTTTTGAAAATTATTTTAAAATATATGCAATATTTTTGGTTGTCATAATTTAAAATAGCTATATTTGGTGTTTGCGTTGTAGGATGACATAAAAAACCTAACAATGAGATATTAATTTCAATCACAAGATGATGCAAAATTACAATTACATAAACTAAACTAAACAAATTTTGACATGCGTATGTCGCTAGTTAAGCTTAGTATTTATTAAGTAATATGGTATATTATTGTTTACATTCGGCGCATCGCTTGCGATACTTTTCGCACCTGAAAACGTACCAGTTGCACTTTGTCAACAAAAGATGCACACATCTCTCAACGTTTTTAAAAAAAGTTATTAAACGTTTCGCAATATCATTCAATTGTTTTGTGGCGTTTTCTGCGGTGAAATGGAAAGTTTTCAGCAATGTGATATAAAGATTATCTCCAGTGCAGTTTAGAATTAATCAACATAGGCTACAGACACAAATTCAACAATAGGACAATTAAGGTCAGTAGTCATAATTTTATACTATATTTTTAGATATTAAGTTTTTTTAATTTCCAAACATTGCTGAATCATTTATGCATTTTAAATGTTCAATTAAGTCAATCGTACTTGTTCGTAAGACTGCTTCGTACTTCTTCGTGCGTCAAAACATTCAAAACATTGCAGAATTTTATTATACGCATGCGTATACTTAATGTAGCAGGATTTTCAATTCTTTAAACATGAAATAAGTAATTGGTACATTTTATGTTATTATAATATTAAATAATTATAATAATGTAGAGTTATAATTAAATTATATAAAGAATAGATATATAATTTTCGTAATACTTTGCAAAGAATCGCCCTTTGATCCTGCTGTTAAAATTCCTGCGACGCTTTTGTTGCGCATTCTATCTGTCAATGTCAATGTCATCGCCGCTCATTTATTTTGGGCGCTTTCTTTGGGCTTTCACCCATCGTCACCGTCCTTTCGTCATCGCCGCCTCCCGCCGCCGACCCCTAGTTATAATTTGAGTCACACTCCGCATCCCTCCTAAACCCAATCCACCGACAACCAAATCCTGCAGCACCGGCCTTGGGTTTGCTCTGTGTTTTCGCGGAATTCGCACGTTGCGACAAAAATCGGCGCTGTCTTCGCACAGCCCAACAAAATGAGCGCCGTGCGATACGATTAACGCCAGGTCGGACAAACATGTAAGAGTACTACTAGTCGCAGCGCGCAAAGAAAAGAAACGACGACCTCAGGGGCGCAATTTATCTGTGATAAAGAACCCAGGGCTGAAAGCGGGTCGGATTCGCATTAATCGCCTGAATCACGGTCACGCCGCGAGTGTTGTCGATATGGCTGAAGGTTAGTAGTGATCAACGTAATTAAGCTAAGTGTTTATTAGCACGCAAAATGTGTGCTACTATCGCACCGGCTTTGAATGTTCGCAACTATTGTCTCGATGTTATCTTTATGTTTTACATCATTATTGTATTATTAGATCTGATCCTCTCTGTGGAGCAGTCATACAAATTGCTCGTGTCCTGATTTAGTTGATGTGTTGTACATGTACCGCTTGACCGTCACTTCCGTTCTATGCCATCAACAATCGATAGTGATTAAATATTTACTAAGTTAAACTGATTCAAACTTTTCCTCAAGTTTGCACCAAGTGACACTGTTTGAAGCAATTGTAGTTTGTAAAAAAAGTATTCGTTGTTATTTTTAGCACGATTTATTTGTATTTTTGGAATGCGGACTGATTTCCCTGGCGTTATCAGGGAAGCCATTAGCAAGGCCCATTTTAGAGTTGGTGTTTGACATGATTGTTTGCATAGCAGGAATGTGTGAGAACTGCGCATGTACGAAGAAAATGTTGCGTATGATGATTCGATGTTTATGATGTATTGTTAAATTCAGAACTGATAAGGAATTTGCATAATTGGAATGTTTCATTATTTTTCTGATGACTCATTCTCAACCAGTCTATACGCTTTTAATTGCGTTTAAATATATACAACTTTCAATATGCACACAATTATGTTCCATAAGTAAAAGTGACCATAAATTCCGAACAGCCAAAAATATTATGTACTTCTGAGTAATACCATAAATTGTAAATGGTAATATTCCGACATGATGCAAATAAAAAGCGATTTCTTTATAACGCAATTAAATTGTTATTTGTCTGAATGCGTTTTGTTGAGTCTGCTAGGTCTATCAATGGGTGAATAAAAAAGGTATTGAACCTGCGCGCAACTCAGCTGACGTTCTAGGTTACCGGAAAAAGAAAGTCACGAATCCAAAATACTCAAAAGTTTGCTCAGTTAAGTCGCATTGCGCGCCACGTTCGCAACGGTCCTGCCATTCCGAAGGTGCGAAGGCCACTAAGCTATAACCATTAACAAGTCAACAAACACTTTGAGCGTTTCTAGTGCACATTCACAAAACTCATCAATTGCCTCATTACCATAAACATATTGAAGATATTTCACATTCGAAACAGTTGAATTTTATTAAAGCAGTGCTCGAAAACATGTTTCAACCTTAGTAACAGCGTTTATCTAGTGGAAGTTACAAAATAATCAACCTAAATAAAGTAGACCGATAGGATAGGTGCGAGAGGAATAAGTAAGTAAATCTCCTTATAAATTATCGTTTCGTGGAGACGCTTTTGAAGATAACGAAAGTCGAATCAAACACTGTTCTAGAAAAGACTCACTAACTTTTACTCAGCATAATGTCAAGTGTTGATTAGATGGCTAATCTACCTAGATTTGCACGTTGAAGTTATCAACATTCAATTCGAATTTCTGAAGCACATTATTAGTCGATCCAGGGTTCAAAAGGTCCAATCAGAGTAGGTTCGACTCAGTTAATTGCCTGTGTCCTTTAGTTGACATAGTAATTAGCTCGCGACTTGAGGAATTAATCGTAGGTCATCAGTAACCTGGTAACATTAATTAATGTTGATTGCGTTTTTATTGGTTTCGTTAGTATTATTTATAATTACTATATATAAATTACTATCATGTTATTTTTTGAACTTTGAAACTTGTTATATCATTGTTTATTTATATTTTTTCTTTAATATTCATTTGTGCGTTTTACAACTTGTTTTGAATTTATTTATCAATTAATAGATTTTCTTTTTTTATAGTTTTTTTCTCAATTTTTGAATTTCATCTAATCTGGAGGAATTAATTAAAATAATTATTCGTTTTTATGGAATAATGGAAAATGGAATTATTCGTTTTTTCTTTCTTTCTCTAATAATTTTGTGGGTGTTTTAATTGTTTTAATTTTTAGTTTTTAACCTTTTATTTTGGTATTTCTAGGTAGATGCCAGAAAGAAGTGTAACAATAAATGATTTATAATTTAATTTGATGTTTAAGGATTCGTTGCTTCTTAAAGCAATTTGATAGTTTCACATTTCCTCTAATTTGTACGTTTCTCTATTTTATGCCTGTTGCGTTGAAGATTTCCTGGTATATTTATATATAATTATATATTATATTCGATCTAGAATAAATGAAAACGGCACTTTCACCTGCATGTAGCACGTACCTTTCTCGCAGACCTGATTTCTTCGCCAATGCACCTCAATAACACCCCGCATCCGCAGATTAGAATAATCTGTACACTCTCATCGCATCTGCATCATTAGAAAGTCGAGTTTTCGCTCGCCTGCAAATGCAATCATCATAATTGCATTTTTATTATGACGTTGAAGTGAGTTTGCGGTAAATAAATAACACTTGTTGCGATTCGCTGTAAATTATTTGCGCGCAATTTTAGTTAACTCTCTAACATTTTTCGCATTTTGTCTACTATTGTTGCAGTACATAAAGTGCTATCGTCCTCAACGATACAGACACCTGCAAAGGCTGAATCCCCAAAGCTCACATCAACTAAAACCCCAACTATCATCACAACCAACTCTAATTCCTCTACGAAATCGGTGAAAACCAATGATAAGGAGAAAATCTTGGTCAAACCACTTACTAAAACTTCTTCGATTGCAACAACTGTTTCGGCATCATCCACAACCGGATCAACAGCAGTTAGCACTTCATTTACCACTTCATTGGAGCTGAAATCTTCAGTGAGGAAGTTATCAGTGTCACCTATTCCAGCCATACCTCCATTCTCAAAGCTTTCAATCACATCGTCAGCTGCTTCTGGATCACCTGCAGTATCCACAACAACGGCGTGTAACTTATCAACAGAAACTAAGGTTGTGACCACCCTGAAGAGCCTAGCTCCCACCACGTCAGCGCTGAGCATTAGTAAAAACTCGAGCGCTTGTAGTTCGTTAGCTACTACTCCAACAACTCCTGGGAAGACAATACAGTCCAACAGGAATAGTGCTAGTAATCTGACATCTTTGAAAAGTACCGGTGTTTCTACGGGTACCATCGCCAAGTCGACAGCGTCAAGTTCTAGCTCGACTTCAAGTGTGCATAAATTGTATAATAGCACCATGCCTACGACGCCAACAATGCTCAACAATGTAGGGCCGGAGTTGGATAATGATGATGATGATTACGATGATGTAAGTAATAGACAGAAATTTTCTATAAACCTGTTATTAATTTAATATTATGGTGCAGTTCCAGGATGCTATTGAAATGCCAGCTGATATGACTTTGGAGAAAGCGGTGGAGGAAGCCCAACATGCAATCAATCTATTCTTCAACAATAAAATTGATGAAGCTAAGGAGTTAATGTCCCCATGGTAAATCATTCCCCATTCACATTGATCCCCACTTATTATTATTATCTGACCATAGGGCCAATGTGAGTATGTACCACGCGCTTGGGACTGCAGTCTTCACCTTTTTGGAAGCAATGCTCACGTTTGAACACCGTCAGTTGATCAATGCAGGAGATGCCTTGAAACACTCAATCTCCGTGTGCAATCGGTACCGTCGTAAGAATACAATTGGGGACGCTTTGGGTAAAATTGTGAAGAACCCCAACTTTGAGAAGTACACCGAGATGGAGGCACATGCTGAGTTGTGTCATGCTGAGTGCCTACTGTTGAAGTCAATGCTAACTTTTTTAGAGGATGAAACTTTGAGTAGTTTTATTAAGGCTGGGATCAAGATTAGATCTTGTTATAATTCGTACAAGTAAGTAGTCTTGCTTAATGAGGCTTGAGATGGGCGTTTTGATTATGTTTGGATTTGCAGGGATTGTCAGCAGATATTAAAGAAACAAAAGTGGGGGACGTCACCAACCGTCGGCCATTTTGAATCTGGCGTTAAAATGGGCATTGGCACTTTTAATCTGATGATTTCAATGTTACCAAGTAGAGTTATCAAACTCTTGGAGTTTATTGGTTTCTCTGGAAACAAGGTATATCTCCTACCCAAATTAAATGTTACGTCAGCTTCTATTTTGCATTCTTTTTTTTTTTTCAGAATGTTGGTATCAACGACCTTCTCACAGGTTACAACATGGACGGCCTTCGCCAGATCCTCTGTTGCATGACTCTCCTAGGTTACCATCTTATAGTCCTCTATGTCCTTAGTCACCAGGAAGGTGACCTCAAGTTGTCTGAAGAAATTTTATCAAGCCAACTGAAGAAGTATCCAAAAGGAGCATGGTTCTTATTTTTTAAGGGTAGATTGGAGTTCATGAAGGGCAATTTGAATGCCAGTCAGGAATGGTATCTGAAGTCATGGAAAAGTCAAGATATCTGGCCACAATTTCATCATTTTTGTTTCTGGGAATTGTTGTGGGTGAACAGGTACTTTGTAAATCGATAATGATAGAGCTAAAATAGATGAAACTAAACTCTTCCTTTTCAGTTTGAAGACAGACTGGAAGGAAGCCGTGGTGTATTGTAATTTACTCTTGGAAGGTAGTAGGTGGTCGAGGACAATGTACTCTTACCAGAAAGCAGGGTTAATGATCATGCAGGAAGAGACATTGAGTAAAACAGATCGCGTTGTGATTTACAACCTTATGAAGTATAATATTCAACATTCACCTACTATCCTCTATTGATTTCTTCATGGATTTTTCAGGGATGTTCCAAAATACAAACAACGGATTGCAGGCAAATCCCTTCCAATGGAGAAATTTGCCATCAAGAAAGCCGAACGCTTCTTTAACCAAAACGAAAGCTTAATACTCCCCATTATCGAACTCATGTTTCTCTGGAACCTATTCAAACTTTTAAAGAAGAGTTTTACCATGGCTGAGAAAGTCCTCAGATTGATTGAGAAAGCCTTGTGCAACTTGACCTACTCAGTGCCCTTGAACAAATACGACAACGATAACCGCGCCATGTTGCTCCTGCTGAAAGGTGCTTGCCTTCGTCAGATGGCAAGTCCCTTACAAGCATTGGAGTGTTTGGAAACGGCCATTTCCTTACAGAAGGAAATCATTGAGGATAACTACATCGTGCCGTACGCAATCGTGGAATTGGCGTTATTAGAATGGGATGCTGGCAATAGAGAGAAAGCGATATTATCTTTAGAAGATGCAAAGTAAGCCATTTTTCATTGCACTTTCTCCGCACGCATTTTGTGAGTACCTTAAGTCATTTAATCTTTCAGGAGGAATTACTCGGGATACTCATTGGAATCCCGCCTGCATTTTAGAATACACACGGCGCTGACAGAGTTCAAACGCGAGACTAAACAATAATTGTTGCTTCTGTTGGTTTCTAATGTCCGTTTCCAGGCCATTCGTTCGGACGTTGTGCATTTATTTTACGTTGCACTGTTTTTTATTTAATTTCGGAGGAAGCCGTAGCTTAAACCTTATTGTTATTGTCCGCCCTTCTGGTTTGACTTGATTTTCATGAGATATCTGTATTTGCAATTTATATTAGACGATACTGCGATCGTTCATTTATATATGACGTATTTGATGTTACATATTTGGATATAGGCTGTGTACTGTACCTACTTGTTGTATAATTTCTATATGGTTAAATTATATGAATATTTACCAGAAAATGGCCGCTAAGTCAACAAAATAACTAAATGATCTATTACCGGATTGTAAATTGTGAACTTATGTAATGCTAATACCGCAATTCCTCTTTAAACACTTCACGTGCATTTGATACCATTCACGGTAATTCGCGAACAATGCAAACGATTTCGCATGAATATGTTTGTGCACGTAATCACAATGGCAACTTTGCGTGACAAGACGGTCTCGTGTTATTCGAATTTGCAAAAGGTTGGCCTTGGACTGTTGCAATGGTTGATTTGTCATCGAATAACATGGAAACCATCAAACCAAAAGTGATGTGTGGTTCCATGTCGACCATATCTCCACGTCGGTCACGTTCCAAATTGGTATTTTAACATACACACGTGCCCACAAGTGCAGCAAACTGCAATGTTTTCAGCTTTGCACGCAATAATACATCACGGAGTGCGCCCATTGTTATAGCCAGTGATAATTACCTGCCACCGCCATCAACAAGCATGACAATAATGGATACAATCATCCACGGTGTGACTTAGTGTGACTAAGAGTAGGTTGTCATGCCGACAATTCCCACGTTACATAAACTAACAAACAGCCAAAAGCGCGTAAACAACTGCAAGCGATGTTAAAAGTGGTTAATTGTTTGTCAATTAGCTTAATTCGACTTAAACACGTTGCACAACTCTTTCCGGAGTATAAATTTACACAAATTGCTGTTTTCTGTCGATGAAAACATCTAGTTTGAAGCATGTGAGCGATAAACCCAATCAGGAGGATATCCGGATTATTCTGATAGTTTCACAACTCTTGCATCATATTCGCCACCGTCTTTTAATAAACATGCGTCATTGCATCTTAAAAAATGATGTAATTCCGAGGATCTGCGGTTTTATCCTCAATGTCGGTTGAAGATGGGTACATCGAATGCATGTACTGCAAGTCGTGACCATCACGTCATCCTTTCTAAGGAGATGCCAGTTTGGTAAAAAACCTGCTGCTGCGCGGGCGAGGCGTTTTGTTTGCAGCGTGCAGCCGAACGTGCTCAGGTGAACACAGGTACCTGTTGAAAAAAGTCAGACCCCGCCGCCGGCTACCTGAGCATCATACACCGCCAGCACTCGCATCGATTCATTCCACGAGCGTGTAGCACACTCGCCGGTTGTTTTCGGCGCGAGACGCGGAGCCAAAACATTCTTTCCTGCTGCATACATCGACATCGTTCACATTAACGGTGATAATCGCAATTTAAGTGCATTCCAACTAGTCTAGACCAGGTACCAAGTAGCTTAAAATCAATTAAAAGTGGTCGCAAGCGGTTGAGACAAGCAAACATTGCTTAATACTTGATTTCAACAAGTTTTCGTGAGTTAAAAGTGACTTGAATCGAGTGAAACCAAGTTATACCAATCTGGTGAAAATGTCTCAGCGTCTATGTTACATCAAGAAGTGGGACAACTTCGACGGTTACGGTTTCGATCTGCACGCCGAAAAAGGCAAACCAGGACAGTATATTGGCAAGGTAGACGATGGGTCACCAGCGCAAGCTGCAGGTCTGCGTTCGGGAGATCGCATTGTGCAGGTAAATGGTGCTAGCATCGAGGGCAAGGTTCACAAAGAAGTTGTGGAGCTAATCAAAGCAATCGCGAATGAAACCAAACTCCTCGTCATCTCAGAGGACACCACTTCAGTCTCCTCAACTGATGGCGCAAGTGAATCCAAGCCGATTAACAGCTCCCACAATAATCACGACAAGTCGCAGGAAATCGAAGAGGTTCATGGCATTCACAAAACCATTGAGGACCACGAGAATCAAAACAAATCCACTACAAATGGCACAACGACAAATGGAACCAACAGCACCAGGAGTCTCAGTAATGGTTCAGATATGACTCAATACTCTCAAGAGGTCCCTAGCAAGGTACAGAATGGTAACGGGACCGCGATGTCTCAAGGTGGAGGTGGATTGAATCTCAACATGACTGCCGCAGAGCTGAGAGCGCGTTTGGCAGCCAAGAAGAAGTTTGACCCCAAGAAGGAAACGACGCTGGACTTCAAGAAGAAGTTTGATATGATTCAGAAGATGTAAGACCCAGAACTGACGTATTTTAGCCATACTTGTAAATTTACCAGTGTCATGTAACAATTGTGACAGCGGAGAGGAAAGGAATTCGACGACCTTCGCTCACTTTGCATTCCGCTAGCACTCCGGCTGCGCACGCTGCGTGAATGTGACCACTGTGGCATTGTAGGAATAGTAAAACACATTGTTAGAGTTATTATCACCAGCGTAGTGCGATATCGACGTGAATAATGAATTGTTATTGCATTTTGCTAGTTTATAGACGTCGTAGATTGGGGGGATTTGTTAGGGATAACCTGCTATCGCCATCGTTTGAGATTGTAGAGCCAAGAAATTTTATGAAAATGTAAATATACATCACATTTGAAGGGAAACAATCAAATGTTTCAAGCACTTGTTAAAACAAAGCAATAATTGATATAGAAATCTATATGATAAGACTATGAACATTGTATATATTTATAAATTAAGCATAAAAGTATGAATAAAAAATATCTCATGGTGATTTGCTTGTTTGTTGTGACTTTGCTCTTTACTTTTGCTACTGCAAAAAAGCCGAGAAAGTACCATGAGAAGTTGAGGAAAGAAAACTTGTCATCGATTTGAATATAGGTTGAAATGGGCCAAGCAAGAATTTCAATTAGCAGAAAGGTGAAAGTTTCAGTCTGTGAAAAAAACTTGACATTCAAGTGTTTCAAACAAATTGTGCAGCAATTTGAGTCTGATATTATTATGTTGCAAATCAACTGTGACTGGTCGATTTAATAACCTTCAGTCGGCTGTAAATGTGGGTGAAGGCAATCAAGGCACGAGACACAAATTTACGTGGTGATTGTATTGCACGACTCGCATTTTGTTTCTCGTCTCACCTACAGTCATTACCGCTACTTGCGGCGCCTTTGTTGTTAAGCTTCATTCACGTTTCTCATTTGTCTGCCATGATTACCTCATTGTTGTTTGCAGTGGTTTGAAGGTAAAATCATCTCACAAAAAGATTTTTCACGCAATGCAATCCTTTATTAGATTGATTATGATTGCAGTAACTATGAAGGTCTTGACCTTGCTGCAGCTCAAGTTTATGTTTTTGAGGCTGAAGTTGTTTGGAGTCGATGGCCTTCTTTCCTCTTCCTTGCCCGCTCAAACGTTTGAAGTTACACGTAGGAGGGAATGTTAAAAATGAAAGTCTACAGTCGTGTACACTATGTTGAGCGAATCGGAACTGTCGGAAGATCATTTTAGCCCATCAGTGCGGTTGGTAGAAATTGGAAGGGAAGATGGGACCACGTTGGGGTTTCATTTGACTAGGGGGAAATGGGATCCTTATCCATGGGTGAGCAAAATAGATGCGGGATCAGTGGCAGAGGAAGTTGGGATGATGTCTGGAGATTGTTTGTTGGAAGTTAATGGGGAGAATATTGTGGGCAAGAGGATTTCTGACATTGCTATGATTGTTAAGCAACATCAGTTGACCACATTGTTGCTGTGGAATGCTGGCAGTATTGTTAACTGTTCTCCAGAGGTTGGTACCGTAGATAATTGATCTGTACGAAGTAATCTCTTATTATAATATATCTAATTGTTACTAATTCGATATTTCTAGACTAGTGCACTGTTTAGGTATCAAAATATCCTAACCAATTGCACAAGGTCTCGAATGGGTCCGCTTCTTACTACGGGCCACCGTTTGCCTCATATCAAGCAAAACTCCAACACCTGGTAAAACATTTTTTACTTTTGTAGACCCTGTGCTGTGGTCCCATGCCAAACAACTTTCAACGTCTCTCCGCAGCAACATCATCCATTCTCAATCACCTCGAATGCCCAATTTGCTTAGACACTGCACAACCTCCTGTATACCAATGCGATAATGGTCACATCATTTGCATGAGATGTCGAACCAAAACAGAGAAGTGTCCAGTCTGCAGAATTCGCTTTTCCCGGGGACGATCTATCATAGCTGACAATGTCTACAACTCCATCATGAATGCTTTTGATCTTAGAAACATCTCACAAGACATTCGAACAGTAAAAATCAACAATATCTTCAAGCCCAAAGACAAATCATCTACAAAAGCCAACTCTACTCAACTTTCAACACCTTCAACTTTACCTGATATCAAAGTAACTCAGCATCACGCTCGTAATAAATTTTTCGCGAGGTTAATAAGTAAAGCATCTTCAGTGGACAACCTCAGTTCAAGGACAGGCATTAATGGAAAGACAATTAATCATCTCGCTGTTGATTCGGAATTTAATCCTACGATGAAGTCAAAAAGTTTGTCTTCAAGTGAGATTTTTAGTGTATCTGCGAGTTCTGCTTTGTCTAGGACAAGTTCAATTAATGCCATCAACGGTATGAATGGATCAAGATGCAGTTCGATTAATTCAATGATTGATTTAGATGATGATGGATTGTTATTTGTATGTCCCTTTAATGCCGAGTGTGGCATTTTGTTTAGATCAGCTGAGATGCAAAGACATTTTCAGAATGTTCATGATGGACCACTGATTCAATATTTTAAGGCTAATCTTGCAGAAAAAGTAATTGAAGGGCAATCAACGTATTTGATTACAATCGACAACAAACACTTTGTATTGAAGATAATTCAAGAAGTAAACAACAGGTAAAATAAATGATGATTGTAAAAACAAAAACATTCAATTGAACAATATTTCCACAGAGTTGTTGATCAGAAAAATCTCAGAATATGGTGCTGGATACTTGGGAACAAACAAATGGCTACTGAATACCAACTGCATGTTAATCTCTACGATGATAAAAATAATGCCATCTTTAGTACAAGAAATCCTATTTATTCATTAAACTCGGTAAGTTGGTTTGACGTTAAGGACACAAAGAAGGCCATCTTCTTGAATGCATCAACTTTGGAAAACGCTTCGGATGTATTTATAGAAGCGGAAATACTCAAATATGAAGGTCAGGTGTAAATATTATGTTAATTTAACGTTTTGTTTTATTACTATGTGTAAATAAGTAATAAATTGTTTATATTTACAATAATTCAGTGTTTTCTGATAACGTATTGACTTTATTTTAAACTGATAAACACTAAACGTGTATATTTGGCTGCCTACTTTATGTTTACGTAGGTGGCTTGATTTTTCGTTTTGTCTCGTTTGCTGAGAACTTATTCGCGTATATGTCAAGTTCATGGTAGTTCATCAAGAAAATAACAAGATTTAATTAGTTTAACAGGTGGCGATGAGATGAGTAGATGTGCGTGTTTGCATCTTGATCTAATTTGCACCACGCGAATATTTTCGTGACTTCATGCATGCCATATTTCAACTCTAGTACTACATGACTATATCCCACCGGATAATGCAAGTAGGTCATGCTGTTCCTGGCATTTAGTTGGCATTCCAACAACCTTTAATGCGCTTCACAAGAGTTTAATTTATTGGGAAGGTGATTGCTTTGCAGTTGGAATGAAATACTAGTCAATTAAGTGAGTGCTACTGCAACCAATGCAATCAAATACATTCAATGATGGAGTTATCACACAGTCTGACTTTAAATGAAGAGGCTTTGGCCCAGCTGCCACCTGCTAAGAAACCTCTATTTGTCTTTGAGTGGTTGAGGTTTTTAGATAAGGTTTTAGTAGCTGCACAAAAGGTAAGCACAAAAATATTTAGTAAATGATAAAGTAAATACATATCAACATAATGAATATTCTTTGCTATGTTTTTAAAGAGCGATATCAAAGAATGTCAGAAGAAACTAGTGGAGCAGTTGATGGCTCATATTCAGGAGTCTCCAGGACCTCCAACACGACGACTTATTGCCAGATGTTTAGCTACTTTGTTCTCTGTTGGAGATACTTTCCTTCTTTTTGACACTGTTAACAAGTGTAATGATATTTTGAAGAATAAGGATGATTCACCAAGTTTTCTTCCAACTCGGCTGTAAGTATCACTGTAAGAATATCTGTAATGAACATCAACAATTGTAAATGAATTCTCAGAGGTGCAATCTGTTGTGTTGGAACAATGTATGAAAAACTCGGGCGTATGATGGGTCGTTCCTATGAAGAAACAGTGCAAATCTTAATCCGCTCTCTCCGGAGTGCTGAATCACAAACACGGATCGAAATTATGCTCACACTTGAAAAGGTCTGCGCTGGAATGGGATCCGCCATTAGCAACGTGCACAAAGATATCTACAAAGCAGCAAGACATTGTCTTGTGGATCGAGCTATGGCTGTACGTTGTGCAGCGACACGTTGTCTTCTTGAGATGTTAAACCACGCGCAGTTTATGTATACCACTGAGCTAGAAAGTTTAGCAACACTTTGCTTCCGAGCATTTGATGGATCTAACTATGAAGTTCGTTGTACTGTTGCTAAATTCTTGGGAGCATTGATGGCGATGACACAACAGGGACAACAGTTACCTCAGATGCAGCAGTTGCAACAAGCTCAGGCAAAGACAGCATCGGGTGCTAAAGGAACGAAGATTGTCTCGTTGGAAGAAGCGTTGGGGATTTTAATGTCTGGTTTTTTGAGAGGAGGTGTTGGCTTCTTGAAGGGGACTGGCGAGATTATCAAAGGGAGTAGTGGAGTTAATAGAGAAGTTCGTGTGGGTGTAACTCATGTAAGTATTGGATTTTGCTTTTGTGTGGGTTTTTTACTGAATTTAATGCTTATTTTAGGCCTACGTCATTTTTATTCAAATCCTGGGTCCAGTCTGGCTTGAACGTAACATGAAAACATTCCTAGGACATGTCCTCTATCTTGTTGCCAATACTAAGGTGGCGAATTCTCATGTTGACGCTGTGTATTCTAGAAAATGTATTAATTTCATCCTGCGCAGCGTGTTGGGGAAAATGTTGGGTGAAAAAGCACAAGCCTCAGCTGCCAAAGAAATAGCGCAGATCATCGTCAAAGAAATGAATTCCATTGACTTCAATCCAGAAAATGCTAAGGATCTCAATCAGGAGACATTATTCAGTCAGCATTTATTAGTTTGTGCTCTTCAGGAGATTGGATGTTTAGTTCTAGGACTTGGCACAACAGCATATGATCTAGTTTCAGATCAGCAACTAAGTATTCATTGTTTACTATCTCAAAATATCAAAAAATATAGCGGTTTAACATCATAAGGTATTTATTTTTGCAGATTTAATCGAAGCAACAGTCTCAGTTCTAATCCACCCTTGTCAAGCGGCACGTCTTGCAGCAGCCTGGTGCCTTCGTTGTATCTGCATAGCAATCCCCAGTCAAATTACACCTTTAATAGACCGCTGTGTCAATGGAATCGAAGAAAGACGAACATCTCCTGAAGCAATTTCCGGTTACGGTGGTGCTCTGGCTGCTGTCTTAGGAGGTGTTCGATTGTCTCCACTTGGTGTACCACATACAAAAGGAAAAATTATTTTCAACACTGCAGAAGAACTCTTAAGAAGTGCCAGTCAGAATAGTAGACTGTCTTTACATCGGACTCAAGCTGGATGGGTTTTGATTGGAGCTATCATGACACTGGGAGTACCAGTCGTCCGTGGTTTACTTCCAAGAATGCTGTTACTGTGGAGGAATTCATTTCCTAGATCTTCCAAGGAGTTGGACTCAGAAAAAGCAAGAGGTGATGCTTTCACTTGGCAAGTGACTCTGGAAGGAAGAGCTGGGGCTTTGTCGGCAATGCATAGTTTCCTGCAAAATTGTCCCGATTTGATGAATGATGATATTATCAGAAGGTTGTTGACTCCGATTGAATCTGCTTTAGCTATGTTGGCAAAGTAAGTCTTGATTATCACTTTCTTTTATTTTGGTAAATATTTATTGTGTTTATAGCATTTCCAATGTAATGAAGAACTATGGACAACAATTAAAGGCTCCAGGAGCAATGGTTCGACTTCGTTTATATGAAACACTGCTTCTTCTACCAGCACAGTCATTTGAAGGATCATACACTCATCTCTTACGGATGTTAGTCGCTGAATTCACGCTAACAGAGAATCCTGCAAATACTACAACGTCACAATTAAGAACTGTTTGTCATGCAGATGATTCTGTTATTCTTGGCACATGGTTACAGGAGACTGATCATCGTACCATCGAGGACCAAGTAAGTTACATTCCATATCTTTCTTAAAATATATGAAACTCAATTGTTGTTAATGCTTGCGAAGATGGAACCAAACAGAAGGGCAGATAGTGAACACGTGAGTGAGAATTTGGGATAGAATTTGCTATATGTGTGATTTCCATTCAAAAACAATATTATTATTTTTTTTTTCTTTCTCAAAGTTACAGCCTAACAGTGCTGCAGGTTCCGGTGCTTTAGAACACGACATCTGCTCAGTGTACCGGCAACTGGCACCATGGGAAGCTGTTCCTGGACCTCTCCCTCTTGGAGTGGCAGTGATCGACATGTCTGTTTTACTCTTCGGGCAGATCTTCTCACGAGTTGCTAATAAACACCGTCTTCAAATGTTGGAACATTTCACCGACTGCATCAAACACGCTAAGAGTACACGTCAAGAAGCTATTCAGACCAATGTCTTCACTGCTTTACTCAGCGGACTTAAAGGTTTAACTGAGGCCAAAATGCCATTCGGCCAAGAAGATGTGAAGAAAGCAGCGACAAACCTTATCATTGGTGCATTAACATCTCCAAATCCGATTCTACGCTGTGCTACAGGTGAAGCAGTTGGAAGAATGGCACAGGTTGTTTCTGATTCTCGATTTACTGCTGAATTAGCACAAACCAGTTTTGATCGGTTGAAGAGTGCCCGAGATGTTGCTAGTAGAACCGGACATTCATTGGCACTTGGTTGCTTACATCGATATGTTGGAGGGATTTGTAGTTCTCAGCATTTGAACACAAGTGTATCAATTTTACTAGCTCTGGCGCAGGATCAAACATCTCCAGTGGTGCAAGTATGGTCTTTGCATGCTTTGGCGTTGATTGCGGATAGCGGAGGACCAATGTTCAGGGGATATGTTGAACCTGCACTGTCACTTGGATTAAAATTGTTGCTTAACGTCCCACAATCTTATGTTGATGTTCACCAATGTATTGGAAAGGTCCTCTCTGCGTTGATTACCACCATCGGTCCCGAATTACAAGCTAATACTAATAGTATTAGCATGATGAGATCTTCATTCTTGTGCGCGTGTGCCATCATGCAAGACCATCATGATCCATTGGTACAAGCTGAAGCAATCGCATGCTTACAACAATTACATTTATTTGCAC
The DNA here is from genome assembly GCA_027575565.1 of Diploeciton nevermanni. Classification (NCBI taxonomy): domain Eukaryota; kingdom Metazoa; phylum Arthropoda; class Insecta; order Coleoptera; family Staphylinidae; genus Diploeciton; species Diploeciton nevermanni. Next base: position 7,150,119 of record JAODIE010000004.1, read on the forward strand.
CTAAACATGTCAATCTTTCCTCAATGGTGCCTACTTTATGTAGGACATTGTTGAGTAATCATCTTCTGCTACGGAAAGCAGCAATTTCTTGTTTGCGGCAGTTAGCACAACGTGAAGCTAAAGAAGTTTGTGAGCATGCTTTAACTCTAGCCGCAGAGAATAAAGAGCAAGAAAACTCTGGAGGGATTTTTATAACAGAAACAGGTCTCCCAGGTGCACTGTTTAGCATGCTAGACACCGAAACCGACTTGGGTCTAATCAAAAATATCCATGATACTTTAACGAGCATGTTGCAGATGTTAGCATGTGAGAATTTGTCGCAATGGCTTAGTTTATGTAAAGATGTCCTGACAATTGCGACAGATTCGAATGACGATGGTCCCCTAGCCAGTATGAACGAAGTAGGTGACGCAGATGGTGATAATGATGAACCGGACGATGACCAAATGGAATTTCATGCTGAAGATTCAGCTGGTACTCATCCATTAGTCCAACCACGTTGGCCAACAAGAGTATTCGCTGCTGAATGCGTCAGGAAAATAATTGCGACTTGCGAAAACAATATCACAGCACATTTTGATCTTTCTCTTGCTAAAGAGTTGCAGATGAACAAAGGAAGTAATGATTTCTTAGTCTTGCATTTGTCTGATTTGATTAGGATGGCATTTATGGCAGCTACAAGTGATTCTGACGCTCTGCGTCTAGAAGGGTTGAAAACTCTGCAAGATGTGATTGATAAGTTTGCAAAGGTGCCTGAACCAGAGTTTCCAGGACATTTGTTGCTTGAACAATTCCAGGCTCAGGTTGGTGCTGCCTTGCGTCCTGCATTTTCACCAGACACACCGTCGCATGTAACTGCAGCGGCTTGTGATGTTTGCTCGACGTGGATTGGCTCTGGAGTTGCGAGGAACTTGAATGATTTGCGAAGAGTACACCAACTTCTGGTTTCATCTTTGGGTAAACTGCAAATTAAAACCAATACCACGCAATTGTACAACGAAAGTTTAGCTACTTTGGAGAAATTGACGATTTTAAAAGCATGGGCTGAGATTTACATTGTTGCAATGCAGGAAACACCATCTCAATTTCTCCCAGACTCGAATAGTCCAAGTGTGGTTACGGGTGATGATGAATTTGGGGACTTTGAATACAAGGGAGAAAGTCTTCTGACCCTTGTTCAACCTGAACTTGTCAGTTTATCAACTCATTGGTTGGCTGCACTGAAAGATCATGCACTGCTATCACTTCCTGCTGAGTTTGCAAGTCAATTACCGCATGACGGAGGCGCATTTTATACGAATGATACTATGGAGTCATCAAGGTGTCATTATGGGACTTCTTGGTCACCGATTTTACATGCTGCTGCTCTGTGGTTGAATGCTGGTGGATATGAAACTGTCAATGATGAATCGAAAAATAATAATACTGTTGATAGTGAAAATGCTACTACCTCTAGCTCTGGTAGAAATGAAATAATCAACGAGAAGTTCCATCTTCTTTTTGGGGTTTGCATGGAGGCACTTTGTAGTCCACGATCAACAGAACCACTTGCAAGTATCGTGACTTGCTTACGAGCATTGAGGACTTTATTAGACTCTAAATGGGCTAGAGCTTCTTTAATGGTTGACAGGACACTCGGAATTGAACTATGTAATGTTTTACATCGATTATTGTTGACAAGAGATGACCCTAGCGCGCAACTTTTGTGTATGGAAGTTCTTAAGCGAGTTATTTTTGCGGCAGAGGAAGCTTTGGACGTCGCCAAGGCTGGTAGTGGTGATCTCCTGCTAGGTGAAGGTGGGGAACGTGGAGAGATCATACCAGGAAAGTCTTTGGTTTATGCAGTGATGGAAGTTTGTTTCTGTCTTCTTGTGAGACAGTTGCCCGAATTAAGTCCTGCACCTAATTCAACGATATTGTCAGCGTCCGCGCATCGCTCTGCCTACAATCATAAGATGCTGCAGAAAGAAAAGAACTCTGAGAGTTTAATATCAGCATCTTTGGCTTGTTTGGAAGGTCTACACAAGTTATGTTCACCGAAAGGAGCAGTTGAAATACTTCCAACCATTCTCTACTTGACGACAGGAGTGATTAAAGAACTTTCGACAAAGAATATCAACGATTCTACTATTCTGGCGAATAATAAAGCGGTTCAAGCTGCGTTACATTGCATGAAAGCAATAATAACAGACGCATATTCAAGTGATGAGCGTTGCAGTGAAGAATGGCACAAATTATTGCAGAGTTTCCTAGCGAAGATTATTGATATGGCAAAGACAGGAAGTGAAGATTCAAAACTGGATGAAGTTACTACCATGTTAGCGATTGCTGTGTTTGTCCTACATGCACCTCCAAAAGTTGTTTCAGCTCCAAATTTGCTGTACCCATGTATTAATCACTTTAGGCAGTGTCTTCAAAGTTCTAATACCACAGTAAGTCAGACTTGAAATGAACCTTTCTGAGAATGTATTTAATTGTTGTGTCTTTTAAAGGTTCGATTGAAATGTGTTCAAACACTGAAATCAATTTTCACACATTCCGAGCGAATTGTGTCGACTCCGTACATTCACGCTTTGGCTCCTAGACTGGTTGAGTTCTTGTACACTGATACAGCCAGGAATTGCATGTCGGATGGAGAGTTATCAATTACTCTGGAGACGATTGTTACCGTCGAGACGTTGATTGGATTGGCTGAACCCCAAAGTAGTAAGTACTTCAGTCATTAAGTGGTTTTAGTTGGGGGATAATTGGTAATATTTTGTATTTTGCTATTTTTGCTGCGCATTTTAACACTAGGGGATATAATGCAAGGTAACTGCTTCTATGTTTTTTTTTTCTATTTTTTGTAAATAAATACAACTATTCCATGTTTAGGGATACAAATGCTGACGCTAATTGTTCCAATCCTGATAAGCTATCTGTTAGATGGCCACGTTCTACGTTCCTCTGGGAAATATGCGTTGAAATTACATGAGTCTAGTTTACAGTGGTTGATGAAAATAGGACCCAAATATCCACAGGTAATTTATTTCATACACTTCGTTAAGTCATGTAATGAATCATGTTGGTTTTTGTGTCTGCAGGAATTTAAGAAACTAATGAGTCAATCACCCAACTTGCGAACCCGACTGGAAGCAGCAGTCCGTTCTAGTCAAAGTGTGCAACAGAAAACGCGGATTGAAGTTACCACCAAGCCTCTGTCCGCGCAAGCTCCTTCTATCAAACTGAAGACGGACTTTAGCAACTTTTCCTAAGCTACAGTCTTCCTAATTCCAGCAGATTTTATCACTCTACGTATAAACTACGGACTCGATATTGATTGTCGATTTTATAGAAAATTATTTGAATGTATTCAAGCAGTATTTCCGTACGAAAGTAATATCATATGTTATGGGAAAACCCAAGAGATTGTAGTAGGATATATTCATCATGTCAACAAATAAAAATCATTTTAAGAAGATATCTATATTATTTAATCCCCATGGCCTTAATTATCTGTTATTGTGTTTCTTCTAAAAACCTAGTTCATCTCATTCACCCTCCCTCTTATCCAGTGTGCTATTTTGCTCCGGGACCAAAGAGATGAAACGGAATTTTGTTCGCCTTCGTGAGAACAGGTAATTTGTTCAGCAGTTCAGTAATCAGCTTCAAATATGTATGCTGAAAATAATAGCATGGATGTTTTCCCAAATGAAACGAATGGAATACAATTATATCAAATATATTTTCGTAAATGTGTCTGCTTAGTTATATATTTCTCTTACATGTTTCTAAAGAACGCAGCAAATATAAGTTATTCCTATAATTATTATCACTCACGCGGATTCTCTTTCGAATCAGAGGCCTACATTGAATATAAAATATTTATTGCAAAGATCGAGGCGCGTATCAGTCTAACAAGTAAAAATCACAAAACGCAATGTATATGTACAATAAACTTTCGTTGAATCTACCCAACTAATAAAATTTCAATCGTTGCAACAATGCGCGTCTACAATTTCGAGGAAATTTCACGTCCCAGTCTCTTCTGTATTTGTCTGTCGATCGTTGGGCGCACCGAATACGCTTGTCTTTGCAAGTGAAAAATGAACACCATAGTTCCAGTTATATCATCATTACGTGTTATTTTCGAGCAGTAAAATACTGGGTTTGGAACAAAACGTAACAAAAAGTTAATGAAAACCAAATGATTTCGAGCAAATAACGTGTCTGTGGCAGCAGTCTGTACAATTGAGCGCCCAGAACGCATATACACGTCTTTTTAGTTAAATTGCACTTGTGTTGCTAGTCGCATGGACGACGGCAGTAAAATAACAAAATTAAAATTTAAACTTTGGCGTAACAAGCATTGCGAAATCAAACAATTTGCCTCACGTTTTTGCTAGTGCGCGGTACGTATGCCGCTGCGTTAGCAACGACATTCTTGCAAGCCGTTGATTGCTTGCGGACTTTGTCCGCGTCAATTTGCCTCCCCAAACTAACTTCCTACCTTAGCGTAAAGATTTGTACAGGTTTAGGAAATGTCATCAGGCTCGCTAGAAGTTATATGTACACCTGAGTCGATTTGTACTCATTAACTGGGATTCGCCATGTGCTCAGAGGAGTCAGCTCAAAGCCGATGTTTGCTCTTCGCGGCCTTGATGTCGGCGTTGAAGGTTCGTGACTTGGCGCGGTAGTATCTTAGGTTCTGTTCGTGGTCGGGATGAAGCATTGGTAGGTAATCGTTGGGTGTGCAGAGTTCGGAATGTGTTTCGTAGAAGTTTTTGTAACCACCATCGATAAGGTACAACTCTGGGTAATTGAGGTACGGGAAGAATTCTTTGTTTTCTTGTCTGTCACTGTTTCTCAAGAAACGAGATCTGAAATGAAACATCATCAGTAATGAGAATTAGTATGAGAATATTTGTACAGAGTTTAGTGTAGAATAGACAAATACTTACAAATTAGGCGCCCGTTCGCTGGAGAATTCGCAGTGGAAGATGAGAATGTGTCGTTTGTTTTCTTCCTGCTGCAAATCTTCCGATTTGTTTTGTTTCAACAGCTCACTTAGGATCTGTTCTTTACAGTACAAGTTCCTTGCTCCCTTAATATGTCCACCCTCATATTCGTAGGGATAACGGCAGTCAATGATTTTGTAGGAAGCGATTTTGCCATTATACTCGCCAGCCATCACCTTAGCTACTGTCGTGGGTGTGACAGATTTCAAATCCCGGTGACGTCCTTCGATAAGAGGCAGGCAGAAGGATTTAGTGTAATCCCCAACAAGATCCGGTTCGGTGCTTGACCGGTGAATGGCGGTTTTGATTGTTTCCTGGGTAGATACACTGCGTTGGAAGATAGTCCTGGCCTCCACACGGCGCACTGGCCTGTCGAACAACTTGCTCCTCTTGATAGACACAGGTGAGACCATGTCAGTTGGTGGCTCTGGGCGTTTGAAGCTGCGGACCTCGGATTTGAGATACTCGCTGCTATCCATTTTGTTGAAAAGACAGCTCCTTGCGCGGGAGACATTTGGCGTATTTCCAGTGCCGATGACAGAGAATGCCTTCCTCAGAGGTGGTCGGCTAATGGAGCATTTCGGCGAGCTGGAGATGAGGGCAATATCATTGGTGAGAGATCCAGTGATCAACTTGGAGAACTCCCCGAGTAAAGGTTGACTCGGCTGGTTCTCTGTGTCGTTTTCGATGTCGGAAAGATCAATGAAATCCTCGCTCATGGAGCCGAAGGACAGCAGGCGACGTGGTGAGACTTTGTTAGATTCACTGGGACTATATCCAGAATCCTGCGTGTTGTTGTCGGTGAGCAGATCGAAGCTAGGACGGTGTAATGTGAAAGAACAGTTGGGCGAGCCACCATCGCAGGACATCCGCGAGGGGCTGTTGTCGTACATTGTAGCTTCCTGCAGCTTCACCGGACTGCATTCTTTGGTATCCATTGCAAATGACCTGCAGCTCAAGGAACAAGCAATTAGAAGCGTGTTCAACAACAACAACCGATCGGCTAGCGCAGAAACAAGTATAATGATCGTAGCTATAGACGATATGACGCCAAATCCATAGGCACTATCACTGATTTAGCTAGGCGATACTTTCGTGTATTAAGTATCAAACAGTCTTCACGTGGTGCAAAACGTGAATCAGTAATAACCACAACACGACAGCCGACTGAAGTCGGCAATGCGTTCACAATCGCAACGACTTACCTTGCAGATTGCTGATAACTGTCCATATCCCAAAACAAAGCCATGCCTGATGCACGTCACACTGAACTGATAAAGATGAGTTTATGATGTATATCCAAAGCGCATTGAGAGATCGTGTGAAAACGGCGCGAACGTAACGACAGTGGTGTTAATATTGGCGCGCACTTCGAGGTTGCGAGCCGCAAGATCAAGCTGCACACTCGACAGACCTTCGCAGTACACTGATCTCCAACGGTCTGCGCCGAGCTTTTATACAACTGGATGAGGCCCAGAGTGGTTGAGTGGGGAGAGGGCTTTAACGCGCTTCAACGAAGGGCGCCAATTTCTAAGCTCACAGTCTAGGAAAAGCAGAAAAAATAGAAATAGAGGCAAAGATACATTTACCCTAAAAGCATAAAGTGGCCAGAAGAAAATCGTTACTATGACATGGCAAAAGTGTTTTTATTAAGAAAATACTATGGTATTTATGTGGTCATAGCGGCAAACATCAAATAGGACAACATTGTAAAATGTTGATTGCAGCGTCTAAAAAGGAGTTGCGATGAATACGAGAATAGTTATGATATAATGGACACCAGTTCCTTATCTTTTGCACAGTTTGAATAATATGGTTGAAAATGAGCTTTAAGATAACTAGTGCAGGGTCAACTGTGCAAACTGCAAATCTATTTCCGCAACCGTTATTTATTTCAAATAAACCGCAGTTTGCAAGCAAAACCACAGTAAATTAATCAACCAAAGTCAAAACCTCATGTTTACTAACATCCTGAAACGGTTAAACCACCCAATTAAACCCAATGTGCATGCAAGCAACTCCAATAAAACTTGCAAATTATCTTCAGATCAATATATCATCTCAAAGTTAATTTCATGCAAAATGCCACTGACCATTGTAATTTCTTGATTGCGTCAACCTTAAACTGTTCTCAGCTCAATGAAATTACCTCTAATCCCATTCTAAGAGAGGCACTCTCAACTAGATTAAATGTGTAATAAACATTAAGTCTTATATATGACGTGGTCAGACCTAATTACCACCTGGAAGGTGCATAATCTCAAGCAGGTTTTATTAGGGCGGAGATCAGATCAGATGTCATTGAGAATCGCGACGCTTGGTGGACATCAGGTAGATTAAAGTAGGTATAGATTGGATTGAATTTGCCGCAAACCCTTGGAGAACTTAAATGTTGAGGTGTAGATGATATGTAGATGTATGTAGATGATAGTTTGAATATGTATGGATATCGTTGAATGTGGTTATGCAGTGTTTAATATTCATTGTGTGGATAAAATTTGTTGATGTCCGATTTTTACTAAGTGTTATAGTAACATATTATCAATATAATGGACATGTTAGATCAATAAATGTCACTGTATAGAGAAAAGATAAGTGATTGCTTTATTGCAATATTAGAGTGTTTAAGGTAATTCAACTGTAGGATTTCGTTATTCGCATGACTAATGATTCTGTAAAAAAGTAAAATACGATTCTTTGGGTCTTTCTTGTTTTCCGGATCAAAAACGTCCAACTTGAAAATCCACACTTTAAGTCGAGTTGTCGCCAAAGTGTCTATTTGCGGGTCCTTGATGTGGACCCTTGGTCTAAGACAAGTTTCTTTTATTTCCACACATTGTCGCGCACTTTGCCTCAGTTAGCAAAATCTTCACAATTTTAAGAAACCATGCGGGGGCCTTATGTCTACAGCCAGTAATCCCTCCACGGTACATCTAATTACGAGGGTACCGCAAACACCCTCAGTTTACTTGTCAATTGTCATGCATTTGTCTTCTCTGCCTTCTATTCACATCGATGCCCTAATAAGATGCGATTGTTATGCGCAACTGGTCATCCTCATCCCAGACTCTGCTCCATATTCGAAGAAAGATTTCGCACTGGGTTCCCATGCCGAGATGGGCAATGCGGAAGAGTTCCGACCTTCCCATCGCCCGATTCTACCTTAATCGGAGATTCTCACGGACCCATCCCTCGGAATTCGGGCGCCGGCGGACTGATACAGATAGATTTGGCGCGCTTACATCGGAAGCTGGAGACAGCTTCTCGGAAGAGAAATGCGGCGGATGAAAAAATGCACCCTAAATTGATTTGTCGAGGTATGCGATGAAATGAAACCAGGCCGGAATCTCCGAGAGAAAGTGAGAGTTTGCCATTCACTCAGCAATGTATGAGGTATCAAAAGTATCAAAGCACATTGAAGCTGTGATAGGTGCTTTTATTTGAGTGACATTTGACGGTTTGTGGTGGAAATCAATGTGAAATAAATACAGAGCAAATAATTTAATCAGCCCCAAAACCACTTTATAGTAAAATATTCAATAAACGTCAAGTATCAGTTACTTCTTTAAAACTCTCATTTAACATCCAAATGATTGTTTTTTGATGTTCGATTGTGTTAAAAATAATTATAATCCCTAAACATGCATCAAATGTGGTAATATCACTTCCTAACCTAGGAACCTCTCCATTGCAAATTTGTGCGAAAATGTTCAATTTCTCAGAATAAATAATTATCCCTATCAAGTCTCAGTTAGTTTTCCATTTCAAGAAACGTTAATTTTTACGCCAGAGAAAATCACACATGTCCATGAGGGTAAGTAAGCGCCTTGCTCCTATCAGAAAGCACCACCTCAATGCTTTTAGCACGTGTCTAACACCACCAGTAAATTCATTGAAAATGCGCGGGCACCACCACTCTTGGCGAAACAATCGAACAAGTTGGTCACCTCCAACTGAAAGCGAAAAGACAGATGCACCTATCTAATCAAAACCGTCCTCATATACAACACAAACCTGCACAATTAGGTCACTCTTTTATCTATCAACCTCTAGAAATCAGTTGGTGTCAACAGTAAACTAATTTCATCGCAATTCGACCTCAAAGCTTAAGCTTGGGAATATTATGATATCCCACGACGGGCCGTTTTTCGAGAACGAGTTAGTATAGTCCGTTGCGGCTCTAGTAGTCCAGCTAGCCCAACAACAACCCCGTTAGATGACTCTCACCGATCGAGGTGCGATATCAGAAAACGGCCCGTACAAGGATCCCGCAAAGAAGAGAAAGGGCAACAGGTAATTCCGTTGCGCAAACTCGTCAACTATGACCTGAAGAAGTTCTTCTTCAATGTGCCCGAGGGATACTCGGGTAGGTATCTAGTTGGTTAGGACTAGTTTCCAGCCAGGACGCACAAGGTGCATGAGCATAATGCATACATACGAATATATAGAGAAATCCCAACGTGCATGAACTACAATTGCATATTACATGTATACAGGGTGCGGCAGAAAGCAACTGATTGTTAGAAATTAAATCAAGAAAAGAGAAAACTAATCTGAAATGTGAAGACAGTAAAGTAGTAATTTTATGGTGATTGTAAAATGTTTTTCTATAGCTAAAATATTATTGGATTTAAATTGATATCACTTGGTATGTACTCTCCATTACATTGTTTCCATGTAATTCACGTATATATAGGGCATGTACACTCACCCCAAACTTGTCGTTTTTCAGCGCAAGACAGCTGCAAGGCCGTTGCGTGTATGACCTCGCACTTTGTGCGCTAAAAAAATTTCTACCCCCTCAATGTTTCCATCTCTAACGAGAGAACTGTGCGCGCAAACCTCCTAATTAGCTATTATGCCCTTCGAGATTTGCTCACAAGTTGTTGTAATTGTTTAGAAGAAGTTTAGAAAGTTAACGTACACTTTGCGCGCCGTTTTCCAACCCCGGTGACATACGGCAACGGTCGCCATATGCAGTTATCGGCGCAAGTAATGTATGCGCCGGGTAACAAGTGTTTACTCGCGAGTAAGTAACTAGCGCACTTTGAGGACGCCGACCATGTGCGCACAAGGGTGTCGCGGTCCGCCGAAGCGCGTCGCGGCATCTGCGCCCCGCGCGGGACACCAAACGAGCGTTTAACCCACCTGAGGCAGTGGAAGGAAACCACCCTAAACGGAATTAAAACAATTACCTCATTACATTAGTGGAAAATATTCATTATACATACTTTGAGGTTAGAAGAATATGTTGATAAAACCTAATCAAGATGAAGAATCTCTCAAGCTTGATTAGCTAAGTCATTGATAAATTTTCTGAAGATATTCTTCCGTTTGTCTAATATGCAAATATTGATAACGTTCATCTCGTAAACGTTTTTCAACCCCCAAAATAAGAAAACCGCGCGCGATAAAATTCGGTTGGTAATTTGCGTCAACGAACCAAAAATTTAAATTGGATATTATATCCACTACAATATATTATCGCATCACATAAGAAGGACTGCATGACAAAAGCCGCCGGCTCGTGCTTCACTGCAATAAACATTTACACCCCTCACAGCAGCTCCTTGTGCACACAGCAAAGACGCGCGAAAGCCGCAGCAGATGCAGCCACCCCTCGTCTTTGCGGAGATGCCGTGCGCGGCCCCTTGGCTGATAAGGAGGGTGATCTTAACGTATCCGATTCGCCCGCCAAAAGCTTCCGTATTCCAGGTAGTTCCGGATTCAAGCGCGCGCGCGAGATGCATCCGAAAGTGTGAGCGGCCAGCGAAAGGGGAAGCTGCATACCACCTCGAGGGTGCAATGCGCAATCCTCTAAGATGTTCTAACCGCCAAAAATTCACACATTCGCTGCGGACGAAACAATACGCAATCAGAGTTCGTTACGGCATGATGGGAGCAACTGCACCCTGATTTTTGTTAAGGTGTGGGAAGAGAAATCAAGAGGTGTGCCAAACTGGTTAATTAACAACAAGTGCAATTCATTCCTACTTACAAGGATAACCTTGTTTGAATTTATGATGATCTAAATTTGAAGGAAAAATCTTTTAAAAATATAGAAAAGCTATATATTATTATGTTGATAAAACTTCCCTATAACACTTTGGTATCAGATACTTAAGAAGGCAACAAGCCGAAAACGTTATACCAACTAAATATTAGTTAGTGTCGTAGTAAAGTTTTATCAACATAATAAATATTAATTACTTCGTAACCACACTTAACAAACTCTGAAAATCTATATAGAATCAATGTCATTAGCCAAAGTAGTGAAAACTAATATAGTGTAAGTTTTATTTCTTTATTTGTTTTCTTTTTTTTTTACTCCAAACAAAAGAGCTTGTAATCGCCCTAAAATCTTCAGATTACCATAAAATTTCTTGCCTCCACTTAGCACTACTATTCAAGAAGTTTTGTTATTTGTTCTTTTTAGAACGTACTGCAACCATGCCGGACACCAACACCGACACCGTACTTGACCTCCATTTTATTATACTACATCAACTACCAGGGTTATTAGCAGTTATTGAGACTGAATTCTGTGAGAGTATATATCATATTGAATATACCCCCAGCAGGATTTAAACCCGCGTCGCTCGAATATGCCTCGGTGTCACTGCTACAGCCACCAAGAAGTTTTAATCTCACATGTGCGTAAACAATTACCAAAAATACTGAAAGTATCTTCCTAGATTCCCAGGGTCATTAACATACTTCCATCATCGATCAGATTTACTTAAAACTGCTTAACATCATTTTGGGTAGAATCGTGAGAATCTCGGTCATCAACTGTTCTACCAGTGGACAACCTTAATTCCATTTTAGTTGGTTTACCCCCAAATGGAAATTTTTCAGATACATGAGGCAAAAGAATAAGAATATAAACAATATTGAAAGATGACAATGGTCACTCTTTTGTATTGTATAGGGGCCAATCTCTGCATTTTTCTACTTTCTCTCCTCTCCTTCTTCCTCACTTCCTCCTCCTTCCACACGTATCTAGAAATACCGAATTTCTTCTGGAATGTCTAACAAAACATAATTTACCGCGGTACAGTTAAAACACATGAAACTAAAATTACATTGTGTCAACTCTTTACGCAATGAAAATGCCAGAATGCGCCACACATGTTCTGGCTGTGTTTGTTAGGATTGTGTAAAGATTGTACACATTTCAAAGCATCATACTTTTGAATAATATAAGGGTGCACTGTTTTCATTACTCTGATGGGCTGAAGCTCACATGCGCGCGGGTTTTTAACTCACTTGCCTGACCACATTCCGCGTACTACACTGAGCCGTGCCAGGAGGAAAGAGAAAAGAAATGCATCTCACTACATCTCATGATCGTAACCATCTTAACGACCAACGTGAACCCGAGCTGCAGAGAGCTGAATCTTGAACGCAGCAAGAAGTAAGATCAAGTTGGAGGCCGTGGAAAACCGTTGGATAAAGCGACTTAAGTCGAGATTCAAGCGGACGCTTCCAAGGCTATGGAGATTGAAAAAGGTTGAAGAATAAACAGTCCGCCTTGAAGCTGGTTGTGTCGGCACTTCAATGTGCCCTCATCACGTGCCCCGCTGTTCCTGTTGCGCTGATTGTATAATGTCTGAAGCAGCGCGCACTTGTTCACTGCGCGTTAATTGTTGAACCAGTTTCGCAGGAAGTCGCGACTTCCTTTCAGTCTCAAATCACACATCAGCACATCCTTCAGTCAACAATAACATGAAGCCGGTTTTTCCTAAGTCGTCAGTATTGGAAAAGTTTAAAATCCTTTTCATAGTTCACTTCGTTCTCCATTTAATCTTAAAACAACAGCTTTGTTTTCCTTTCAGGTGTTTGCTGTTTTGACTACACCTTCATTTGAAAACAAGCAAAGCACCAGTAAAAGGGTTCAGCTCTAGTGCCTCTAGTGTAACCGGCTTAGGTTGCAGGTTGCAAACGACTTAAGTCAGTTGAGCTTTTTGCAGCTAGTGCGCAGAATATAGGATTGGACACGCTGCGAGTGGCTCAGTAACGTTCGGACGGTTCAGGGTCTTCATGATTTCAGCGTGTTCAGCGCATTAAAGCGTCTTGAACTCGCGACGACCGTTGGGCCGCACCCGATGGAAACAAATGAACTTCTCGCTTGGACTTTGATACGCGGCGAGGTTTAAAAACCGGACGATTGTTTTCGTTGCGTCCTTTTCTAGAAAGAAACCAACGTATGTACGAGATGATCATGTACCAGCATCCTGTTATGGACTTAAGTCATTTGAGTAATTTTAATCGTTTCAAGGTTTCACTGAAACCAATCAACGCGTAGTGTGTTGTCATAAATTTATTTTAATTTGGTAGAAAAGCTCTTTAATTTTCCCATAGAAGAACTTCACGGGAAGTTGAAGAGCATGAAAGCCACTTAGGCACACCTAGAAACTTCAATTTATAGTACAATCAGGTACTATTCATTGTTTCCTCCTGCGCGGTACTTTTTTCTTCTTTTTTATGGAGAGCGTTATCATCTTAGTTCTTTGTTTGCCTGCGAGTTGTGTGGCTGAGTTCAGACTGCTTATTACGTGGGCTATTGTATAACATGACTTCGTCTACTTTAACCATCTTGGGCGTTGTCAGTTTGCGTCCGTTACGAAGCTTACGAATTATGAAAGCAATTGCTCGCTTATACAATGAGTAAACCACTCCATAGACTTCAAGATCAACTAATTTAACCTCGACTGAAATTGATTCCCGAGTTGACAAATTGAGACTCATAGATGAATCTTACTTTCTTTTTAATTTTATACTTTGATGCACAAGCAGTCTATTGTTTTCTTGTTGATTACTTGAATACCGGATGTACGGAGCTTCTTCTATCCGGTCGGGTGGACAACGTAAATCCACGCATCTACATGCCAACATACCCAAACATAATAAAATCATTTCCTCATTTCACCACTAACGTTTCATTCCAACAACTCGGTTCTTTGCTTCTTTTCTTGCAATCACGCTCAGTGCGCAGGCGTATTACGTCTGCTTGCATCTTGGAAGAAAGGGTCAAAGTTACCGCATCTTATTCACCTCTGCATTGTAAACGATTTTGCATAAATCATACCGAAATAGGATTACAGCTGATAGGATTATGATATTGAAATTGTTTAATGCCATTTCCTCACTTGGAATTCAAAGAACGACTTCTGAGCTTCTGCTTCTGCCGGCATAAGCTTTGAGTTATTCAGTTCTTCACAATATTTTTACGTCTCCGATTTATGCTGGCATTTCCTAAATATTTTTTTTACTTTTTACGTCTACGGATAGAGAATAATCCTTCAGACTGAGAAAAAACTTTGCCATCGCAAGAATATAGGCATTAGGAGGCGTTGTGGTAAGAGTTGGCAGTAAAATTTAAATGTCTGGAGTCTGGATGAAGACCTTGAAACAGCCACCAGCTGATGAACAGACTTAAGTCAACTCTATCCCAGCTCAATCAACATTTCTATCTACAGTTAGTTCAGATTCATCTCAAGTTTCGGAATGTATACAGCTGCAATGATAAGAATTCCTAATCCTAACAACCAAGAGTACGTGATCAGTTTATTGGTAAGCAGGTTGTTAAAAGAAGGTAAGCCCATTTAGATGGGTGGTTAATGCCATTTAAATATTACAACCGGACGCACATCAGAATGCCACGCATACCTAACAAAGTCAAAACGTGTCTTTGGAAATTTTCCCGAATTTGCTATTTCGTCTAGGATTTACTGAAGACCAAACTGCACGTGTAGACACACTGCCTTCTACGACAGCCTGAACAATATTCAAAAAGTAAATTTTTTATATTTTCAAAAACTTCAGAGCTCAAAAAGTTTACTCTGCTATTTAATCTCTAAGTGATTATTTGGTATTGGTGTAATATCTTGAAGTACACCTGCTAAATTGCAAAGCGAAACCACCTTCACGCATGATTACATCTTATGCTCTGCAATGAGCATCGAGCAACACCTGCCTTCTTTAAACAGAACGAAATGCTTACATCAGCATCACACACCAGAGATTTTATTCATTTCATGGATCCTTGATTTTGAAGCTACATAAAGGGTTCATTTAGTCTGTTTTCCACGCGTATCTTATTCTAACCTAAAATGGTAGATTAGGGGTAATTACACTGCATGATTACGCTTGTTTTTCTGGGTAATTTTCTCCTAGTCAATACAGAAAAATGTGTAAAGCAGTGCGACTCGACGCGACAGAAATTCAATCCGACTTACTCAAATGTCTTCTGGTTTAAAGACTTATTGGACTTCTCGCGGATGTGGGTTTCATGCACGAAGAAACTCATCTACTGTGCTTTTGCCACAAAATAATTGATTTCCAAGCCAACAGCTTTAGAAAACAAATGTTAAAGACCATAACTCAACCACTACAAAGTGACATATTTGTAGGCAAATTTTCTTCGCTTAGAAGAAGAAGACGACAAAGAAGCAGTTCTCATATATCGCACAGAAAGAGCGTTCTTTGGAGCACAAAGTCATATCTCAAAAATAATAGTTTTTATCGGACATCCTAGGTCAAGTTTCCTTAGGTTTCTTTCCTAAGAATGTCGATTTCATGCGCTCTCATCCGGTGCACTTATCGCTTTCCACTTTTGCGGCAACTTGCCAAAAAGTCGATGCACCATGCACATACGAAGCAGAACGAAATGCTGAATACCAGATGATAATTGCCTCCATGATTATGCAGAAAATGTACCAACAAGTACAAGTGACTGCTTAAAATTTGCAAATAAATCAGTCCTAAACAAACAAACCGCTCTAGTTATCTAAATAATAACTATGCAAAATGCTGAGAGACCATTTAAGAAAGGTCTTGGAAACATCAGCTGGCACATTGTCTAACTTTGTTTGATTACTCAAAAGTGTCGGAAAGATGAAACAGATCTCGTTTGCTTGTTGACCTGATGACAAGGTACTTTTAAAGTTTAAAAGTCCGTAGAGAATAACAAATCATCCTGGTGATAGTGCATAATTCTTTGAAGTACTCACCAACAAATAGTTTATAATTTCGCGTCAAATTATCGCAAGTGAAGTATTTCGCCGACACACTGTTTGTCGGCGAACAGGGTTAACAATCAAGGAACTGGTCTATAACGGCTTTGGAAACTTGCTTTTTTCAACTGCTGTTGCTTTCTTCTGCACATCATGACAAATTCGGTTGTGTCTACGTGAACAATACGCAATTGATTTGACAGGCATTGCGTAAACGGGTTAAAAACGGTGTAAAAAGGATTTACTCGCTTGCCAGACGGTCTCCCAAGGAAACTGTGATATTAAGTTTCCTTGTGAATATTTTTCGGCATATTGCAAGCGTCTCTTGTGCACACGTGATTGGCAGGTGACATATTAGCGGCCGCGTTGACGTTTACTGCCGCCAACAAATTGCATCTGGGTGGGAATGCGTTAGATTTGCTGAAGATTTGCATAGTAAGTTAATGCACGTAGGCCTAGCATAATCCCAAGATATACAACGCTGTAAATGGGTATAATATCATAAAGTGGATTGGGAAGTTTGGGGGAAGTAAAGAACGTGCGTTCGGACAAATAGGTGAAATACCTTATGTGGAATAGTCTCATAAATTTCCCCAGAAGCGGTCGGAAAATGCAGAAAAGTAAATTTCGTGTTGTAAACCAATATAGATTGCGTGCAATTTGTGCTTTCAAGTAGTTTCCGCGCTGGGTCAAAGCCCTACCTGCCACATACCACAATTTCGCGCCAAAATTTCATGATGAAAGAATTGTGCTGTATCATATTTCATCCCTACAGACTTGAGGCTAGAATGCTTTGATAAATGCCTTCGAAAATAGACAAAGCTCAAAACCAAATTCTTTCAAATAACATTTGCGAAAACAATAAAATATAAAGTTTCATTTGCTTTCCCCATCAAATACCACGATAGATCTTCAATCTGGCCACTTGGTAAAAATCGCCGTTCATCAATTCAGTACCTTATTGTCTTGCCTGCCTCTCTGTCGTTTTGTCTTCGAGTGGTCAAGACTAATTACACTTGTTACACCTCATGCAGTGCGCACGAATAGTTCCACCAAACCGGTAACAACTTGAACAGTTGGAGATGTACCGCCGACGCAACTCTTGGCGCAAAACAAAGCAGAGAAGAGATTCTAAGAGATAAAAATCTGCCGACCATTTTCCCGCCCAAAATATTACGACCAACGCGAGGCCAACGCACCATTCCAAGCACCAGAAACCAGAATATTGATTGCTTAACAAATTTTCCATTGTGGTGGAGGTTTGGATCAGGTCAGAATCAGGTGTATCAATACAATTATCAACCATCATTCCAATATTTATAATCGATGAAGACGCTTTGTATTGTTCGCTGTGACTTTAAGGAAACTTTACAGGTGACTAGATTGTCGTTTGTAAGAAATCCGTTGAGCTTGGGAAAAATCGCGAAATCTATTCGAGCGCATTTAAAGAAGAGCCTCAAACAAGATAAATAAATAAATCTATCGCGCGATTGTGGATGAAGAAAGCAACCCAGACGAGAGTCGACAAGTTTAGGCGGACTGTTAAGAGAAGCCAAATTGTTTCTTGGCTCGCTTTAGAATTGGGCACAACAGGTATGTGAGTTTTATCACTCTCGACCACCAAGTTCAGAACCACATATGTTTACCTCCTAGAAGCCTAGGAACTTGAGAGAGACAGAGCCAAGAGCGTATAGAGAGTGATAGAAGATGATGAGACCTTTAAACTCAACTTCTTCTTGGAATCACTGCACCGCCGAAGAAACCCAAGACTTTTAAATGGTCCGAGACCCATATCAGCTGATTGCGAACGACTTTTCCCATGGCCCTTTAAAGACGCGCCACGCGGGTGGCGTGGACACGTCTTCGACCCAATAAGTGCAAGGAAACAAATCGTAAAATGCGAACCATATGATCTTTTCTTCGGACTGCAGGCTTTTATTCACGCCCAATACGAGACTTCCTGTCCGCCAACAATTACATTACTAATAACGCTGTGCTTCACTTGAATGGATGCGAATCGGAGAAAAAAATCGATTGTATTGGGCGTGTGATTGCAGTGGAATGAATACAATTCCCACTTGGCCAATGGTCCCTCTGGCAATGTAAACAGCAGCACAACAAATAGGTGTACTCACGAATGTGGCGAAAATGCAATCTCCCACAATTGGGGCCATTAAGCTTGAATCCGAGAATAAACTTCAGGCGGAAGTTGCTACATCCAAGATGCAACAAGAAAGGATTGACTTTAGCAGCTGAAACTTTACTTCCTATTACTTCCTACACATATTATGCAGCGTTAATGTTCTCAGAAAGTGGTAAATACCTCGAAAAAAACTATTCTCACCGGATATCAACACAATCACTACAATTATGGTATATCTCACAGTATCTGGAATGTTTTTCACAAGAAACACGTCTCTCACGAAATGTATCAATCGTTTACAGATTAACGCATTCCATATCGTGCTTGACATTCGCTTGATTTCGCCGACAACACAATTACGCATTAGCCTCGTTTTTACCTGTAGTAGGGCACTTTGTGCATTTCGTACTTAAGTCCTTTTAACTACCATTGATTGTATAGCTCAGTCTAGTGCACGCTCGTGAAACAGGTTGATCCGCATAGAAAGCCATCGTAATCTCAGATTCTCGCATCTTTTCGCTTCATCCTCAGTGTGGGTCCTTTTGGTCTCCCGCCTCGGGACCGCCCTCAAGGCCACAAAGACGTCACAAACGTGTGGGACAAAATAGCACATGCATTCAACTTGTATTTGGTATTTTAATGCCGGATTGCCCTATGAAGTTATTTGCTAGAGTAATTTCGAACTAAGCATCAATGAATTCATTGATAGAGAAAGAATGAAAACAAGTAGTGGCACACTACGAGAATTATAGGGGTTGTTTGATGCTCTCATTTGGTATTTAAGTAGATTGATCTGTTGGTGGTATTTTAGCGCCAATATCTAGGCTAGTTTAAAGAAAAATACAAGCAACCCACATTAGAAATCAAAGCAGAACTAGGAGTGATAATGTGGTGACTTCATGGACAGATTTATCTATCCGGTATTATATTTGATCGAATCGTGAGAATTTTTAGGCCTCTGTCCGATGTTCCTAGATTCTTAACGTAACATATCAAAATATTTCAATGGTCGGTGATATTTATTAGAGCCTTTCTGTTGTAAATCTTCCAACATTTTCAGAAACCGAAGCAATAAAATTTACCGTCATCTCAGGTGTAAATCAAATAAACATCCGATTTGCGAATGTCATAAAGCCACTAGCTCAATTTTACATTTAAACATTTACAATGAGAGAAAAATATAAATCAAAAACAGTTATTATGGCTGAAAGATGCGAAAACTTAAGACATCAGAGAACTTTTAAACACGGATATTTAATGGTTTAATGCTCAGGAAGTATTGAATATCATCAGTAACAAAGCACTCTAAAATTCTTCAAAACAATGCAATTTAGACATGATAGACAAGGAGCAAACGAAGAGGAACCCAAAGAGGCAAGTCTTGAGAGCAGGTAGCATGCGGAAAAAAATTAAAAGGCCAACAAATCAGCTGATTTTTTTCTCTTCTTTGGCGGCATAGACCATAACGCAAGCTTTCGATAAATAAATTTAACGTTTATTATCATTGGAAAATGTGGTTTGTTTAGTGATGGTAGCATATTGCTCATAAGCTTTAAGATAACGTAAGCAAACAAGAAATTGGCGGGAAGGCAGCTGATTATTCCACATGCTAGACATGTGATTGTGATAAGAAATCATTCATTTAATATGAAATGACTTGTGATGCTAGAGAGAGAGATAAATCAATCCATGTTCTTGGGACTGGAATCCAGTTCGACTGCACTGGCTGAGATTTAAAGGGCCCGAGTATTTTTGGCGGGATTCCAGCTGATTTTCTTCTGAACTCATATCTCGTCTCAGCATCTCGAGCACGTCTGCCAACGCCCAAAAGGAAACGAAATTGGCTGCTATTATTTTGGAACTTTCCGACGCTAGACTAACCTTCGAAGGTCTCTCACAGTAGGTAGTCAATGCTGCATCTCTCTCTCTCAACAGGTTTCCTTTTAAATGTTTCCATCTCGGTGCATTTTATGCCTTTTTTTAAGGGCTTATAAACGTGCCGCCTCTCAGCTGATTTAATGATTTCTCTTAGAAGCAAGAAAAACATCTCGAAAGTGTCCGAGGGAGAACCCACCTCGCATCCCACGCATTTGGGTGCACCATACGTGATTCCATTTCAACCTGTCTCGGAGACTGCACAAAGCTGGACAAAAGAGGGTACGTAGGAGTTCCTCATCCCTCTTGTCAAACAACAACGCACTGATCACAATGCGGGCGGACCTGTGCGGTTTAATCACGCACACATTAGGAATTTAAAGGGCCAGCCAACAATAACCTGCTCCCGAGAAGCAGTCGTAACTTCTTCATCCCCAAACAACTTGTCTCCGAAGGGGGCATTGAGATCCAGCTTCGAATGTCTTGCAAGAGCAATACAGCAATTTGCTGTATTTTTTGGCAACGTGGGAAAGTTTGCGTTCTGGCGCTTAGAACTTTTCACCATTTTGCCGCAATGCGTGTCTGAAGACTAATTTCATGTTGGTCAAGGACAAAGATGACAATGGACACCCTAGTGAGGTGTGTGCGAGTTTGCAGTGGTGGAATTTAACTAATATGCATGTGAAAAAGTTTGGAAAGATGGCATTAGATTCGGTAATAATCAGATTTCACTAATGGTCACTGAAAGTCATCTGACATAAAGAAAGAAACTTCCAACTTTGCACTACTTTATAGTCTCAACACAGCTTCAAACTCAGCTGTGAATCAGCATGTAATTAATATTCTATGCGACTTGCTTGTTATCATTGCGTGTGCGGTTCCTGATGATGTGGTGTAAACTGAACCGGCAGCACTGATTAAAAATCAGCTGTTCCAACTCAACGTTCAGCGTAGCGACAAAGTAATCTTCATCCTGTCTTGGACATTGTTAATATTGTCCATGAACAAACAGTGTTGTGGCACTCTGAATGAAGCTTATTTGAGGTAGAGAAAGACGCGAACAAAACTTGTTTATACAGCTTAGTATTACCAATTGTTTGCTTGACAATTTATTTGGTAGATTATGTAAAAGCGGATGATCTTGTCATCAGCAAAATGGCGATTAGATTAACAGAACAATGCGAGACCAATGTGTCTCTAGTCTACAGAGAGAAAGAATAGAATATGTTATTTATGCAAAAAGCATAGTCTTCAGTGGAAATACCGATGTACTTGTAGGTTGACGTTAGGAATAAATATAAAGATGTTCAACATGCGAGTCGCACATGTAAGTTTGTTTAGCTTCCAAACAGACATTTGTAGCTGTCGCAGGCATCTAAGACAAGCTAAACATAGATTTCAACTGTGACTTTGTACATGGAATGAAAAAAATCGGGAAGCAACATCAATTATGTATTTGCACAATTTATGATAGTGATATGAAATAAGATTCGAATCAACTCACACGTGGAGCTTCTCAGC
Organism: Diploeciton nevermanni; assembly: GCA_027575565.1. Taxonomy (NCBI): domain Eukaryota; kingdom Metazoa; phylum Arthropoda; class Insecta; order Coleoptera; family Staphylinidae; genus Diploeciton; species Diploeciton nevermanni. The sequence goes on from JAODIE010000004.1 coordinate 7,171,673, forward strand.
ATACTCAATCAGCTCGACATAAGAGTAATTCAAGTGGAGCTTGGAAATTACAATGTTAACCTTCGTCAAGTAGAGGAAAACAAATTACATCATTTGCAATACGCTCAACCGCAAACATACCACTGGTTAAATCTCATTAAAAATAACTGTGTTCCGCCGTAAATTATGACATCTCAAAGTTGCCAACATTTGGCATTCGTTAACCTCCCCCTCCCCTCTAAAGGACAGGCGACAATGCAACTTCTTTGGTTTTGAGTACATACACAGCTAAAATTACATTGGGTTGAGTAGCAGTGAGCAACGCACTGCAAAGTCTGCAGAAAGCAACTGAAATAAAACCGAATGCTGTGGCTGTGTCAGTAACTCAGTACCATTCTGTACTTCTACTCGGTAAACTGGTATGTGGCATCCTGCAGAGTGTAGAGCTCTGCAGAACTGACACGTTTCTCTTCCGCGGGTGGGGAGTGGAGGCAGAGAAGTTTCCAACCGCCACTTCGTACAATGAACTTCTCTCAGGAACTTCTCTTCACTAAAGATATAAACTTGGGTACAGTGTGTATGGCCTGCAGTTAAAGTTGCATCTTGCCACTTGAGTCACCTTAAAGTGTACAATCAGTACACAGCCTTATTGCGGTTACACAAGCAGATGATGTAGTTATATCAAGAGAGACCTAAAGAAATATGGCCAAGAAAGAAAAAATAACATGGCACAGAAAGAATGAGACAAATCTTGTGAAACGAATTGTCTTCATCAATCACATGTTCGTGCAAGAGGTTAAAAAACTATGCTCTTCAAAGTTTAGCACTTGCCATTTTGCAAAGAACGGAAAAAAAGAACATAAAAAGAATAACCATCGATTAAAAAGTGCTTTGCATCAGAAAAGAACTCCCCATAACGCTTGAAAACGCTTCAGAATGTCTACAAATCACTTTGAAGACTGCATTAATAAATATGCCTTAAAATAAGGTACAACAAAAAATGGACCGAAGGTACCTCATGGTATCTTTCTATTTTTATTTCTTCTTTTATTTTTGATGCAAAGTGCAGAAAATGCTGTATAATCATAAATTTGAATGGAATTCTAGCTGGTGTTGAATAAACAATCTGTTGCTAGTCAGTTGACAATCGTTGTTGACGCTGACACTGCGATTGCAGCTCATCGGCCGTTAGAAATTCGATAAACTGCGTGGTGATAATTTTTTAGCGGGAAAGAAGTGCGCGAACGCTGTGGAAATTCCGTTGAGGTTGCTGAGACCTTATTTAATCAAATACGTACTCTAATCATACGATATAATTGAATAAAGCAATAGATGAAAATCAATTAAAAGTTGTTTTAACTGGTACTAATCATTTAGCTAGGTTTCAAGGGCTTTGAAATTGGTTGCTACCGCAACGTGACTACAAATTTCCTTCTTGTTTTAACGCTATCATTATGTAATAGAATCAATTAGAGGATAGCATAATCTCAGGAAGGAAAATAGATTTCTGTCCACACATCTCAAAAAACCAAAAGAACATTCAAATGATTGAAAATGTTCTTTAAATGCCAAATAATTGTCTTAACACAAATTAAGGAAGAAATTAAAGAACTTCAACAATGAGTAGCAATTTTTAGGAAACGGTTCGAGTTTTTCATATTAAAAGAAACAATTTGCACATCTAATGCCTGCATTCGCTTGGACTCCTAGATGCACATTTAGATTCCAAAAACGTTCGCCTATTCTTCACTGGTCAGTCTCGAGTTCTTTTCCTCAATGTCTTTGGGTGCCGGCCCTAACCGCCGCGGATCCAAAAGGGAATTTAAATTCGGGTCGTTACCCTATCGAAAAAAACCTGACACGAACCGGTCCAGGCCCAAAGTAATACCTACAAAGACGTTTCCAAACATCAAGCACTATACCACTTGGTATATTACCCTGACCTTTAAACAATTAAAAAACATTTAGAAAGTTACTAAATTAAAAGTGACTTTAATCCAGAAGCAAGTAATAAATTCTTTATGAACAAAAGAAGAATTTTCTTGGATCGTCACTGATTTCACCTGATTGTTTTGGCGGGAAGTAGACAAAGATGTAAAGACAACAACGTCCATTTCTGTCCCACCTTCCATACTACTATGATGTGCTATTCCATGGTGTGCAGTTAATAAATATTTGAAACGCTGACGGTTTTATGTTGTTATGCTGAACACGTTCATATTTCTGAGTGCAATTCATGGAATCATTGCATAATTGGCGCGAAATTCACTCGGAAATTGAGTCACAAGAGCCGCAAACTATGACGGACTAACAACACTAATTAAGTGTTGGTTTACTGGAAATATGCTGGTACTTGTTATTTTATCCTAGGAGACGATTGAATACGAGATAAAAGAATTTGTATTGAGAAATCGAATCGGAAACGGTTCACTTTGGAATTTGCAATTACACGCAATTATGATGTTTGAAAAGAAATCAATACCACAATTTAAACTGGCTATAAAAGAAATATGAAGATAAATACAGAGTGGGAAAGTTGCAGGGTCACAAATCATGCTCTTCTCTTTTAGGTTGTAATTAGTCACGGAGCTTCTCAAAGTCGGAATCTTTGTTAATCATATCTTTCGGCTACAAGTGTCTATTGTTTCAAACGTATAAAAAACATTTGCCATAACTGTAATTTAACGTACACTGGAGATGATTCTGCATGCTTTCCGCTGAAAACTTTTTGCAGTGGACCTGTTGTCTGTGGTCTGCCGAATGAAGTACGCGTGGAAAAGCGCGCCAAAAGTTAACAAGTGCCGACTCTGCTTGAAAACCCACAAATCACTTTCGAGGCCATAATCTCGAAAACAGTCCCAAATTGAAGAACGTAGTCCACTAGTTAAAGGTCTCTCTAGTTTGGGTCGCTGACATTTTCTGTCATTACATCCAACGGTAGCTATAAGAATATAAGTGAACACGCTATCTTGAACATGTATGAAGGTGATGTAGGAATTCATTTTAATAAATTCTTTGGAACGTAGAAGCGCCGTACTTTTATCACCGTCAGCAATCGAAGCTCTGAAAACAGTTAAGACGGCTTTGGGCGAACACCAGCTTAAGTCAAGTAGGTACCTACGACACTGAATATGTCAAGTGCATCAGAATGGAATATGGATTTCATGTGAAGAGTACCGGGAAACGGACGGTGGGGCTTTAGATCAAAGGCGAATGTCCTGTACAATGAGTTAAACTGCAGAAGAATAGAAGTGTTATTAGGCATTTATCACTTTTTTCTATGTCTTTCTGAAAAAAGTATTTTTGCTTCTACAAAGAGTAGAGCCTGGAAATATAATCATGCATGTTAAAATTGCAACAAAAGCAAATAGTTTATTAGCCTTGATTGAAGTTATGTCCGTATTACTTGTGTGCTACTTGAATTCGATCAAATTTCATCCTAAATGTATACTTGTGCCAACAAATTGTTCACTATTTTTACTGTGGTTTATCTTATCAATTTCCTAGGTGTATCGACGCAAAAGCCTCGTTGAATAGATGTTATTCAAGAGACTGTGGCGAAGATGCCTCTAGTAAAGAGCAAAAAAATCCAATAAAATACAATATTGACAAGTGACTGCATTTCCTCGAGAGACCAGAGTGAATGGAGATTATTGTTACTCTTCCAAGAGCCCATTCACAACAAACTCGACTACAACTGACACATTGAGAGAGACAGACTTTCCTTGGAGAAATCCCTGACAAACGAATTCAAGTAGGGAGAAGAGTATTGTGTGGATCTCTAGGAATTGCTAGAAATCCAGACAAATTTTACTAGATTTCCAATGAATGTAGAATCAGTCGTTGTTGGATTTCTCTGGCGCCATCGCTAGATGTGGGAAAGCAATTTTCGGAACCTTCGCAATCTTAGTGTTCATTGCTCCAAAAACTATCTGATGTCCTTGCGATGAAACGTCATTCATATTTTTAGAGTACTTTAACGAAACATACCATTTTATGAATGAAGTTGCTGCGTACCTAAAAGGAAAATGCACTCAGCATGCAATAAATTTTCGTTGTAAAATTTTGGAAAGTTCTTGTCGTGTGACAAGTGGTCATAGCCAGTGATAGCCATCACTAGGATCACCGCAAATCAAAGGGTACCGAGGAAATATTTTCAAATTCCAAATACTGCCGGCAAATCACTTAATAAACGAATAAGCATTGAGAACTTTCTTCGCATTTCCAGAGGCTACTATTTTTATGCTTACCACAAATTGTATGGTTCCACTGCAGGTAATCAGTAAGTACTTGGTAATCGGGCGGATCTTGATTGAATTGGAGATATTCCGAAGATACCAAAAAGAAACCACTTGATTTGACACTCTGGCCGTGAGCAAGTACTCCAACAATTGCAGTCTGAGTGTCTGCATGTTGTATGCATATAAGGCTTGACACAACAACTTGGAGCAAAGTTGAATTAACAAGAACAGGTTGTTTTGTCGTACAGAAACTTCCGCCGGAACATGTAATGCTTCTGTGCGCGGTGCGTACTTCCTCTTACCACCACAACTCAACCTCCTTTCAACTCACATGCGACGATATGAACATTCTCAATATATTCTTGATAAATATTTGAATGAAATAAACATCTAGACTGAAGAGAGATTATCGTTTCGCCATCAACTTTACTTCTATTGAAATGCAGAGCAAGAATAAGAGTTTCCTAATTTGCACCTGTAAATTGCAGCTTCGTTGGAGTACCTAGCTAAAGAGGTAGGCTCGAAAAAGGTACCCTGATCTCTAATTTGCATCATTTTTTGTTTCTGCATTCATCCTCTTATTTTTTGTTCTGCTCAAGGTACCTTGGGAAGTTGTTGGCCCATGTCGGAAGCTGCTGATTATGGTAATCGGCGCAAGGCGTTTATGTGAGAATCTTTAAACTATCTCACGACATTATACAAGTGCTTACATCAAGTAAAAAAATTTAAGTTAAATGAGAAAGTCCTACATGTCTAGGAGGAAGAATGACGTTTTATTTTTTCTCATATCAGAAGTTTTTTCTGTTCCCAGTTTATAAATTTCAGCTATTGCCATGAAGTAATTCGATTTCTTTAAATCAACGTCAGTACTGGCTGTAAATAACGTCCGATTTCGTTACATCCTCAACATACGTTACGCTCATCTAACGGATATTTTAATTCGACTATATCGGTGGGTCACCCTCTTGTACCCCAAGAATCTAATGCTCAAGACACCCTTCTAGACAAAATGTCAATAAATATATAGCATACAATCTATTGATTTCTGATTCCTTTCCGCATTCATCGCCGTCTTGCTGCGCCCTTGACTGAACCCGGAATAGAATCTCGCCTAAATGTCTAATAGAGTAACGCACAATTTTTACATACAGCAGTAGTTATACGCACATAGGTGGCATCGAGGTGCATAATCGTTGCAGCTGCAATAACGGCACGTGCCTTGTGTCTTGGAGCGCGGTACCGCACACCCTAGCTAATCCCGTGTCTTAGGGTAGGTCGCGCCGTCTTTCTTGCATTTTTGCACACATATGTCATTCAGACGGTGGAGCAAGAGGACAGAACGGAACTGCGTATGTGGACGGAGAGAACAGCCAACCTGGAAGTAGTGGAAAGCTGCAGCGTGCAAAGCAATCTCATTCTTGTGCGCCGGGCACAATCGGGACAATGCCGCTGGGCCAACTGGCAAGAAGTCGAATAGTTCAGGACAATGGAAGAGACAAGATGCGGAAGAAAACGGACGTTGTATCATCACCAGAAAAGGGGTACGGTATCTTCATATTTCTTCTAAAATACCCATAAAGAAAATCTAATATAACAAGCATTATCATTTTCCATTTTATGCTAAAGTGTTTCTATAATAGGTATCCTTATGGACTGTATAAGTGTTCAAGTTATGCGCAAACAAATTTTCTGCAAATTTCCAACAACATTGCAAATTATGACGAAGGTGACAGCCCTATTGGTAATTTATGAGTAGGTGAGGACTGCGTTGGCTCGACCGTGTGCCTATTTTCTGCACAAAGGCATTTCAGCCCTTGAATAGAATCGCCAGGTAGGTGGTACACCTGTAAGCGCTACCTGTACCCTGTGGCGCTTTTAAAGCCAACACTTTGAACACATCTTATCATGCACTTTATTCGCAAACTGAGTTGACCTAGTGTATCCCGCGACGTCAACCCCTTTACCTCAAGGTACTTCTTAAAATTCGACTTTCAATAATCGATTCCACTAAGGGTACCTTTTTCTACTTTAAACAAATTTGATTTCTACTCAAATTGTGATATTTAAGGAATTTATTTGCATATAGATTTACTGGTCTCTGCACGTACATTGTTGTTAACATTGCTAATTTCGGGTTGTGACGAGAACAGCTGTCGATATAATAAAATTGCCAGCTGTTTCAATTATATTGGCGATTTACCGTTTCTTCCTCTTAAGGAAGCTGGACCAAGTCAGAGGCTGCTGCAGTGATTCCTTACTCCCCTCACAAGCAACTTTTCAAGGTGTATCAATCAAGCATTGTTGTGATCAAAGAAAGTCGTTCAAGTTTTGGCACGCGCGCACACATATTCTCCCCCTCAATGGCGCCCGCACATTGCCCAGGGTGTTGGAGGACTAGGAGGTGTAGGAAGCGTACGTCTATCCCGGAGGCACGTGCCACAAAAAGCGTTAACGTAACGTACGAGAAGGTGTCGCCTTGGCGCGCGCGTTATGCTATGATAGTTCCGAGTTGTAACCGCCGGACGCGTGCTCACCATCAATTAAAGCAGACTTATAGCAGACCAATTTAGAGAGAAAACGAACTTAAGCAAAAAAGAAGGAGACTCCGGATGTAAGAACGAAGGTCCAGGGACGTTCTGGTTTGCAATTAATGCGTTGGTATTATAGATCAATGAATATTAATTCATGGCTGCGCTTGTTTGCTACGTCGGAGTGGGCAGGTGGCAAGTGGAATACTAATTTGTTTGCAACGCGCATTAGTTTAAACACTATAGCCACATTCGCTATTTTCAGTCTAATGCAAACAACAATAGTGTAATTGGCAGTTGGTTTTGGCAGTTTGGAGGGTGCACGTGTCCACCCGCTGCTTCACCCACTCCCTAGTGCTCGCGGCACTGCCGTTCATTGCACCAGGTTGTATTGTGTGCTCTATTGGTCCACTATCGATTTTTCAGCGGTAGCGTTTATCGTTATCCCGCATGTTGAAGTTGGATAAACAACGAGGGTTTGAGGTACCCGTTATTTTCTTTGCGGGCAACGACACACGTCATTGCTTCTCGCGCAAGACGTCCGGTAAAAGTTGGGCATGCGTAAAGACAATTGCAACCAGCTTGAACTATCTACCAACCATCTACTTGACTTTCCCCAAGTTAACTAGCATTGTACTGCTTAAAGAATGCATTTAATTTCTTAGTCTTCTTTTAAAAGATCAAAACTCATGAACAATATAAATACTGCTATAACCTGCAATTTACTCCTTCAATAAAGCTCCGAATCACATGAAACAGAAGGAAACATTGTGCGGCGCCTTAGACATGTTTGCTCTGTACAACCAGCCAACTACGAAATACTGAATGAGTCATTAGATCGTGCATTGTGCGAACGCGAATTCGACCGGGTGAATATCACCAGAAGCCTGAAGCGCGCACCTGGTGTTGGCTCGCGACAGGGTGGATTCAAGCGGGCGATAAGGGCGCACACCCTAAATCTACACACTACTGCCATAAACGCTTGGTACGCGCGCGTGAGCGTAATTCATGTGCAACGATAGCGTCGCTCCAACTGACAACCCACATGTTCAATTCAATTCGACAGCGAGGTTAATAAACTGCGAACCCTCTGGCTGCACCCTGCGCACTACCAGAATGCCTGGAGCGGGAGGTGCGGGATTTTATTGAGCGGAAAGCGAATATTGAAATATGCAAATTGATTGTTAAAATGAGCGCAAGCTTTTCGTTGCAAAAGCAAGTAAGACGGCAGGAAGACGAGGGTGTCCTACTCAAGGGATCTTCTCATAAATGGTAAATCTGACTTGAAGCACTATAATCACGCACGTGCGAGTGTTTTCAGTTTAGTTCCGTTCTGCATATATCAGTCCAGATAGTAGAAAAAAGCATCGCGTTTCATTTTTTATCGTATTGCCCACGTGCGCCAGACACATCCTACTATTTTTAAACTTTATTCAAAGCACGATAGTACAATATGCGCACGAGTGCATCCACACCCACATCATACCATCAACTACACGTTCAATACAAACCATTACATCTTAGTCTGAACCATTTTAAGAAACCACTCAAATTTAAATTTCTTAGCCAACTAGGAAGTTAGCAACGCCTAAATCCACATTTTATCTGCTTTGCATGTGAATACACACTCCTAGTACTCCAACAACGTAGGGGTTAATTTAACGGTTCACGTTACTGGCTCGCGTGCGGGCTGGACGGACATTTGACAGATCAACATACTGCCCAATACTGAGTCCTACAGAGTAGGACCCATCAAAATGAATACTCTGTTTGTATTCAAGTAGATGTACGTTTTGGACAGAGTCCATCTCTGTTCGCAGTACATGCGTGCAATATGCGATGAGCTTGAGTGCACCGGTGCAGCTTAGCCTGGTAGCCCTTTCCTACCAGGACACGTAGTGCACCCCCTCGTAGATGAATCAATATTTTGTCTGACGTGCCAACCTGGTATCACAATGTATCCTACAGTTACAACTCTCCACAAAGTGACTAAATTAAATGCGGTTCTCGTTTGATTAAAGTGTGTTAATGATGTAGTTTAATCTCGTTTGTTTCGGGAGTAATTTGATAGTCGGGAACTGATCCAGCCGTTAGGAACAATTTTACAGCCACATGCCTCAGTTCCAGTTACAGAACTGACTCATCCATTTGCAGTGGCTGTGTTGTAATCAGTTTTAATCATACTCAGTTATTTTTAACTCAGTCTTCTACTCCTGCGCAGTTGTAATTTGTTGTGGGTTTTATCCAAAATGCTGGTGGTTTTTGCCATCTGTATTGTGATTTTCAATGAAAAGCTGACAATTTAAGCGGGTGTTAAATGTGTATAGTTGAAAACTACTTTACAATGAGGGTTGATTCTATTTGTATTGGCAGTGTATTAAACTGATACGCGTTCACTGAAACCCCCGAAACGAGCATTTTAATCAACTTTTCAATAGACCTTAGTCGTGATTTACGTTTTTATGATTTGAAGGCGGCAAAGCGTCGAAATCACGTTTTGCAATCTCAACTGATGTTAACGATGATCGTTAATGACTCTCCTTCCTTTGACGAACGTGTTGTTTCTTGTTAGTCGTTTGTCAAGCCAAGCAAACGGTTTATTTATAAATCTTCCCTCGGACAATTATTACCAGCCGTAAGATTTCACGACGACAGCGTCCCAACCCACGCTCAAGGGTTTTCCCTCGCGAGGGGAGCAATGCGCAATGTGCGAGTGTATGCAGGCGGGAAAAAACGGAAGCAGCGCGCAATATGTTTAACCGCAGCGAGATTACGCAAAAGGGCTTAACGCACGGGCGTCGTAAAGACGCACGCATACCGGGGGGCGCGAGACCGCTATTTATAGTATGCAAAATATATAGACTTACCGTTGCGTGCAATACATGTTCGCCCCGGGGAGGCTGGTTATGAGCAGACGCAAATCTCGATTTCCTGCCACGGTGTTTTCTAGACTTGCGGAGCCTGCAGCTTTACTGCAATCTGGAGGAGGCGGGCCCTCGGAGTTAAGGCCTGCGACGCACTTTTTTACGAAAACAACTATGCTGTACTAAATATATTAAGAGGAGATAAATATTCAAATATAAAAATGATTGACTTCCAATAAAAATGTCAACGAGCTAGTCTAATTGTTGATTTGGGCAAACAAATGTTGTATTGTTTCTGCGTTATATCATTATACTCTCGCAAAATTTAAAGAAAAATTCACTTCATAAAAGAAAATACACTGCTGCGCCATCTTTATTTTCTGGTAATTAATCTATAAGGCTGAAAAGATTCCTACTTAATGTATCACATACTAGAAATGGAACCAGGAGCAAACTAGTGTAACGGGGCTAATCATGGGTACAAATGAGTACCATAATGGGCTACAAATAAACTGAACTAAAGACTAAAGCTGAGGTAAAACTAAAGTGACTCACTAAATCTAATCTAAGGTAAACATTTTACAAGAAAAAATGCAGCAGCTTTTATTGTCAATTAAATTGGATCTTTTTTATCTCTTTATTATGGGATAATTGATGAAAGTGAGTATATTGTTGATCTCAAAGTAATTAATATTGGTTATAATATCAATTTACTTGCTTTACAGTATGCACACTGAGTATTTAGGTGAGACAAATGGGGACTTCCAAGTTATTGCAAGTACGCTCATTAAGCGTTTTGTGGAATTAGAAGATTTTTTTTCGTTTTATGGGAGCCTGGAGTATGGCAGATTGTTCAAGTTAAGTGATAGTCAAGTTAAGATCTTTGCGCCTATCTGCCTTTTTTGCACCTTATCTAGTTTTATAGGTTTAATTAATTTATGTTGTTGATTGTTATTGCACTTGGTTCATTCGTTTACTTAAAGAAGTCAGATAAGTTGCTACTTTTATTTAATGTCTTCCAATCTCAAACAAATCATGTTTTGATTAGTAGATTTACCAACTTATATTTAACACAGTATTTTACGTGTTATTTGGTAGAATGTTGCTTTCTTCAGTAGACAATAATATATATAAAGAAGTTGAAAACGTTTTATAAGTAAATTTTTAGTAAATGTTATAGTTAAGTTTTATCTAGGTAATAAATATTAAAAATTTCGTAAACCCACTTAATGATAATTTACTATAACTTTATAAATAATGTTTAAAGCTGTTTGAATTCGAACTTTAAGAGAAAGATAGAACAAGTATTATGCCTTCTTAACTCTTCACAGGTTTTGAGCTGCGATTGGTCGCTTAGAGGTGTGTCCAATTCATTATCGTTGTCATGGAAACGGTCCGTAAGAAAGCACGGTGGTCGGCCATTACAAAAATATGAAAATTTTAGCGGCTTCATCCACAAATTCAAAAACGGTAAAGATAAAAGAAATCAAATACTTCTACGTTCAATACTATAATAATAAATAACTAGCAATACTAAATTATACACTAACCTAAAGCTTATTCAATACCCTAACTATATATACTAATTAATTAATCTATAATTATTTGTACGGAACAGAATTTCATGTTTCACTTTGCGCGTTTCGCGTTTATTGCATTAGAACGCGATATGCACGTTCGAAGTTAGGTCGCACCTTAGGCAACCCGTGTGTTCTTTCAGCCGCAATATTTACCAATGAGCATCAATTAAATTTTGGTAAATATTATCATAATTCTGGATTTTTACTTAGGAGCATCTAAGTAAATATTGTAGTAGTTTTAATTATAAGTTTTTTTTATATTATCTACTACTTATCTACTTTTATTTAGGTATTTACTATTATTTTAGGTCATGCAACATTATAACCTTCAAGAAATCTTCAACAATTCAATAAATAGTTCTTTAAAATGTTTTGGAAAAAGTTAATAACAAATTTCTTAGCTTATAACAAAACTACACATTACAATGAGTTAGTATTACGACGGACTTACAAGAAAACCGCATTTAATTTCTCACAAAACAATGATGAAGGAGGCAAGAAACCAAGTGATATTGCAGTGAACACAACTTTTGAAAATATACAAACGAAAACTAAGAATACATACTTAGATATGGTACAATTATATATAGAACATGATGTGCATAGAAGGGGGCATGTTGACTTTATTTACTCAGCTCTAAAGAACATGGAAGAGTTTAATGTGAACAAAGATTTGGAGGTGTACAAAGCATTAATAGATGTATTGCCAAAAGGCAAATTTATTCCAAAGAATATGATCCAAGCTGAGTTTATGCACTATCCAAAACAACAGCAGGTGGCTATTGATTTGTTGGAGCAAATGGAAGACAATGGTAAGTGTTGCAATTACTTAAACTTAAGTGTAAAGTATGTAACTATGAATTAATTTTAGGTGTATTGCCAGATGGTGAAATGGAAGATATGCTTTTAAATGTATTTGGGAAACGTGGTTATCCACTGAGGAAGTATTGGAGGATGATGTATTGGATGCCAAAGTTTAAAAATGCATCACCCTGGCCAGTGCCAAATCCACCACCAAATGATGCTCTGGAGTTAGCTAAAATGGCAATTGGCAGAATAAGTAGTGCTGATTTTCAAGCAATGCAAACAATTTATCAGGTAATTTACACGAATTTATTCATTTACTGATTGATATTGTAAATTCATTGTGTTCAGACCTCAGAAATTGCTGATTCAATTGATGACACATGGATTGTCAGCTCTCAGAGTCCAACACAACTTAATTTACTCTCAGAGCATGAACTAGATAAACCAATTTATGTTGAAGGATCTTTTCGTGTATGGCTAAGGAGTCAATGTGTTAATTATTTCATTTTAAGAGGGAATGCAAGGCCTGTAGATGATTCAGTGGAAGATTTAGATGGTAATCAAATTTTAACTAGTTCTTTTAACTACTTTTGTTTCTAGTTAAAGGTCTGTTTCAGATGTGAGTAATATAAAAGTTCCTTTCTTTAATTTTTCTTCTGAACCAAAGAAGCTTGTCAAAATCCCCTCTGTCCACGAGCAAACTGATGGAGTTATTTACTCTCTATGTGCAACGGGTACTTCTAGTAAAGACTCTTTATTATCTTGGATAAGACATTTAGAGAAAACAAATCCAGTTTTGAAGAATTGTACAATTGTATTCACACTTCGGACAGCTGAAAAAGACATTGCAATCGTCACAGAACCAGAGAAACTCGAGGATAAATAATTTACTTAATTTTATTTAGAAAAACTCAACTAAAATCCGTCGTCTTGAATATTTTATCCTTGTGTTATCCCCATCGAGCTGCATTCACTCTAATTCAACAATTGTAAGTGGATGATGTGTGTGAGGAGAAGTGTAGAAAGAAAAATAGTCTGTCAACATTTCAGTCTTCTAGCCATGATATGGGACCGCGAGAAAAAGTTAACAATGTTAATAAGTTGTTTGTTAATAAACATGTTGAAATATTTGAATAATCGACAACATGCGATGAATACAAACCTTATATTATTGTTGTATCTATGAACATTTCTTCTTATCACTACATCATTATAATTATCCTTCTGCATATTAATTATGCTTCCAATGATGTCTTCATTGTTACTCTATTTTGTCATCTCCATAGTTTTAAATCGTGACATTTTATTAAAATTCATGATTTAGACATGATTTAGAAGTAGACTTTACCAATAGTTAATTTAACAATGTCTAAGTACTATGTAGAGAGTTGTGGGCCGAAATGTCGCCAATCGTTTACCATTTGCGCGTGGGGACCTCGGCGTAAGAATCGTTCCGGGAACCTTTAGAATTGAATAAAATGGCAGCAGGTCAGTAGGCCTAGTCGATAGGCCTTCGCTTTCATTCAGGTAGTGGAGTGGCGATGACGGTGATCGTCTAATTTGGCCCCTGTTTCGTAAGATGCATTTGACGATAATATTGCTACCATTCCTATTAGGAAATCGTTATCTTCAGTTACATTCGCACATCGATTACCGGGATACAATCACTTCAAATATATACGAAGATTAGAAATATTCGAATAGAAATATTTGTTACAAATATTTGCCGCTTAGTGGATATTGTAGTACAATGTATTTGATTTTAGACAGAGATGTAAACCGCTCGTGTCGAAAATGGAGACGTTTCTTCCTCCGACGCCATTTGTTCAAATATGTTGATTGTTCTCGTTGAAAAGAGTCTCCTTTTGGATCTTTGCTCTTCGTTTGTTCAAGCATTCAAAATGTATCGTAAAATGTCGTTACTACAAATGTATATGTTATTATCTTGTTTGCTTGTGATTTTCTTTGTTTTAGTTGTGACTCATTCTTGCTTATGTTTTGCAATGTTTAAACCAGGACTGAATGCGAGGAGACTTCTTTGAGCCATTGCATTTGTAGAGCGTTTTCGGCGGTAATGCGCAGTTCTGGATCTGGTTCAATCATTGCGTTGATCATTGACGCAAATGGAATTGCATCAACACGTTTCCAGTCGTATTTCTCCACAAGGACATCTTCCGTTTTCCAGATGTGGAGGAATTGTAATGGGCAGATTTTTAACTCACCTACAAATCTTCATTTAGTAATGCAAACAATTGAGCTACCATCATAGATTTACTGACTTACCGTTACTATCAAAATAACGACTTGATTTTCTTCCTCTGCTAGCAATGTACTCTGGGATGCCACCCAACAGCTCATAGATCAAGAGGATATGGTCCTCTGACGCGGAGTAATTTTGGGTATGGCGTGGGTTGAAAAGGAACTCTCCAGTGGAGAGTTCAAAGGCAATGCATCCAACGGACCAAATGTCCGCTGGGAGATCATAGTCACTGTCAAGGAGCACTTCTAACGCTCGATATTGTTTTGTTTGAATTGGGCCCTGAATTTTATCATTCTGAAAATACTTTGATTTAGTGCTTATCGATTATAAACGAGAAGATAACCCACGGTCCAGCAGGCGTTGCCCATATCCGCAATCTTCACTTCAATTTTCGGACTCACGTAGAGTTCTTTTTTACTGTGTCCCCGGCGTCCATGATGTCCTTCTGTTTCTGCACTCGTGGTTAAATCAGAGAGTCGAGGAAAGGACGAACTGCGTATTACGTGATCCCCGTCATATTCAGGGGACACGTATCTGTTGGTCACGTGCGTGTCAAATGATTGGCTTTCGTATGTTTCCGAACTAACTTCAATCACAAAACAATCATCAAATTTTAATACTAAACAGGAAGTTTAGAGGACTTACTGTAGCTTCTTGGCATTGGTATTCCTAATTCGTTATACCTTGTTGTTTTATCCACCATATTCTTGATGTAGGCATCATTGACTTTGATTAAGATATTTTCAGGTTTTAGATCAGTGTGAATCACTTTACACTTATCGTGTAGATATGTCAATCCCATAAGAACCTAAGACATTCTATTTATAAATTTCTGATGAGGTAAATAGTTAATTAGTACCCACTTGTCTGATGATACTTTTGACGGCCCCTTCGTAGATACCCTGATACTGACTCTGCGTGATGAGATGCAGTAATGAAGGGCCCATCAATTCGAACGCAATGCAGATGTGTTTGCCGTTTACACTGTTGACGTGGAAATAGTCCATCATTTCAATAATGTATTTTCTTCCTGGATGTTTGGGTTCAATGTTGACGAGTTGATTCAACAGTTTGATTTCTTCGCGTGCCATATTGGCGCACATGTGAACTGACTTGAGCACCTTAACAGCAACATACTTTTCTCTACAAAAAATAAGTATATATATATATATATATATATATATATCTTTGTGAAATCTTCGGAAAATGTTAAATTGTTAGAAATATGATACCAACTTTTCTAACTTATGTGAACACAACCATACTGTCGAAAAATGGCCAAAACCCAACTTTCTGATCACAGTATAATCTCCCAACTCCTCACCAATTGTTGTGGATTTATATCCGCCTGTTCTGTACTCGAAGACATTTTCCTGGGAGCCATTTTGGTCTGATGGCATTACTCGAAGATCTTCTTCCGTGTACTCACTAGGAGGTTTGCCTCTACTGGTACTGAAACCCCAAACCAACTTTGATACACTCCAATTTTAGGAATGCGTTAACTTACTCATTTAAAGTCAATGATTTGAGTTTAGGAGCAGATTTCGATTTGATTTTTCGTATTTTAGATTGTTCTACTTCTAAATTTTGAATTGATTCTACATTTTCAGGAAGATTGGTTAAAACTTCAGATGGTAGCACATTTGTAACTAATTTCACTTTATGCGCTTTATAACTTTTTAACGTTTCCAATACCAAAGTAACAACGAAATTTATTATGAATGTAGAGAAAAAAATCAGGAAGTAATCGTGCATTTTGTTGTAATCAAAAAGCTTTTCCAACTCCACTGTGGAGTTGGTAGTTGTAATGGTCACGTTTGCACCGGCGGGACACGAAAGCTCGTTGGTCATCGCGCTTCTATCGTCCGGGCTCAAATTAATGAATATCCGATAAATAATGAAGAGCAAATGATTGGATTTCGATTGGATTTCGCCGAGTAGATCCATGACAACCATCTAACTACTAGCAATGACCTAATACTTCATTAGGGCAACTTGGGAATTGCATAAAACTATGGTAAACTTAATTGAAATAGATTTTTCTAATATCATAGCTTGATATAAATTTTAATTCTTCGAAAATAAGTTTGACTACAAAAACGCGCGATTTACGTTCCACGTGATTCTGGCGCGTTCCCAAGTCGGAATAATTTGAGGACTGCTTAGACGTCACCAGCGTCGCGACTACGACGTTGTCCACTTCGGCGTCATTACGTAATTGCGTATTATTTGTTTGTCGATTACTTATCGACTCTTCGATTATTTACGCCCGCGCGCCGCGAGATATTCGGACGCGGCGCGAACGGAGGTGGCGGCGACCAGGAGCACAATGAGAGCTATTTGCGGAGTGCACACAACGCGATGCCCTGCGGCAACAAGAAAACTGAATAAATCCGTTTAAAAATGAATCGAAATAGGAGTTACAAGTACGCCACAAAGCAGTGGCGATGGGGGCACGGTTAGCGTAGAATTCTTGGCTCGATCGCAGGTGGCGCAATGTTTTTCACGCTGCAAACGTTTCTGAATCGGAAACCACCGCAAACTGCAAAGACATGTCGATATTCATTACGCTTTTATATGGAATTGCTTTGGAAATAAATTATTTATAACATTCTAATTTGTTTTCTCCATGATGTTTGAAAATATAAACGCCTTAAAGTAGATTGCGCATTTTTTTGTCTTCTCTGATATTTTTAGTTATTTCTGAAATAATTTAGTAGTATTAGCATGAATGTGATTCTGTTTAGCATGAAACTTTTTACATTTGACCAACTTTAGTAGTCTTGGCAGAGTAATTTTGTTTTTCAAAGCAAACCCACATTTTGATCAGAACATAAAGTTTCTACACGCGAAGTAAATAACCCATAAATCTTCACTGTTTTCTACTTTCCTGGCAGTTGTAAAATGGGTATTGCATACTCACTAGTTTCTGTGTTTCTGGATGGAAAACTCCGATCTGCCACTTATAGGCGAGAGTGACAGAAAAGCGTAATCAATAGAAATATCATCAATGGAGCTAGATGCGTAATCAGGCATGTTGATAAGGCTATGATGCGGCTCCCCATTCTGTCTATTACTGGTCCTTGTCAATGTGTCGCTCCCCAACACTACAGAATCCGAAAAGTTCTTAAGAGGATCAAAGAGCTCCTCATACCTCACTCGGTAAGCACGCGGCATAACATCAGATTCCACCTCGGGACGATCCGGCCTTTGACTGAACCGCCTCCGTCGCACTTCGGTGAGACTAGCTCCGGTGATATTGTCATCAAGCCCGACGTCCTCATCATCACTGATGAAGGATTTCGGACGTTGCAGACACGTTGCCAACGGTTGCGTTGCCAAATCCACGCTGCTGGCGTTACTATTGCCACTGTTGCTGCTGCCGCTGGAGAAGGCGATGAAGTTGGACGCACTCGGTACTCCGGCCTCCTGGTCACTGTTGGACCTGGAGATGACGGTCGTACCGCCACTACGGGCGGCCGCCTGCAGACCGGGCACTTCCGGCGCCAGCTTGACGCCTGATTACCACCAGCCGCCGTCGCTGCTGTTGCTCAGGCTACTGTTGCTGAGATCGTCGCTATCCAATGCATCAGTCATGCCGCAGGCGGCGGGCGGCTCGACGGCGCGGAGAGTGACGCGAACGTGGGCAGTGCATCGCGGGGTTGAAACCTGCGGTGTGATGCTGAGAACTACGGTGGTGCGGTCGACGTCTCGATTCGCGCGAGTTGGTGCACAGACGGCGGCTGGTCTGCCGCCAACGCACATGCGCACGTCGCAGGTCGCCGGCACCGGCGCCAGCCGAGTCAAGTCGATATTCAACACTAGGGCAAAAAAAAATTAATTGATTACGAAAAGTTTGTTGCCCAAATACGCGCGACAAGCAAACCTGAATGTGAGCAGGAAAAGCAAACAATTCCGCTGACATTCTCAAGCCAAATTCTGCAGGACATATCACACATTTTGCAAAGCTGGACCTGTGTCTTTGTTTCTTTCCCAGCAGCTTAAACTGCGCAAAAGTATTGATTATTAATGTAAAGCGAGAGGGAATGCAATGCAGACATGTATGACTTGAGCTGCAATCACAATTTGGCGTATCAAAGTCATACGAAAGCAATTTATTATGAATAAATCTATTGATTGTCGATATGATTCGCCCGGTTGTACACGGTTAGTAATCGCAGGGTAACGAAAAAGTGGAAATGAATGTATTGCACTTGAGACGTGCCCACGCCAGGACACCGAGATGCATTGAGACCCAATAAAAGTGTAATGAACATTTAGAGGAATATTGCATGACTCACGCGAACCCTACATTTATTAAATTCAGCAGACTGTCGCCGGGTAGAAAACTGAGCAAAACAAAATTGTTGAGGATCATAAACCATCAAGTAGTGTAATAAACATCTAAAATTTTGTTAAGAAGTCTTAATAATACACGCTGAAATGTGGAAACAGAATTTAAATTAAAGGTAAGAAGACAATTTTCTTTTTACTAAAGCATCCTAAAAGCTCAATAGAAAGGCAATTGAAAACTAGATGTCACTTCCTTCTACCCGTCTACAGATGATTCAATGAGACACGGTTTCAGCTGATCATTGTATTGCTTTAAAGTTCAAAACGTGACAAGACTGACAATTTCTACTTATTCATTCCAACCAGGATGTATTCGGCAATAAAGAACTAGTTTATACCAGCGTAAATGTCACTATATCATTCAAGAACGTTGTAAAATTCAGGTAATCAATATTAACACCTTGCACTTAATTAAAACTTGTAACATGATCAGGTAACACGATCAGGCATTGAAACATTTTCTTTTTTCTTACAGGTTTATACTTTTTTTTTATTTAGAAATTCCTTTAAAATGTGGGTTTTCGGCTACGGTTCCTTGATTTGGAAAGTGGACTTCCCATATGAGGAGAGTTTAGTAGGATGTATCAGGGGTTATTGCCGGAGATTTTATCAACATAGTACCGATCATCGGGGAACCCGAGAGAATGTAATATCATGTAAATTTATTTCGTTAAAAATATCTGGGAAACTGTTTATTTCTAGCCGGGACGAGTGGCTACGATCTTAAAAGCTGATCTCATGGTAGGTCTACAATGGTCCCCACCACAACCATGTTACCATTTTCATTTCAGGATGAAGTATGGGGCGTCGCATATAAAATTGCCCACGAGGACGAAGAGCGGGTTGTTAAAGACCTGGACTTCCGCGAAAAAGGAGGTTATCAACGCCACAATGTTCTTTTCTTTCCACTGAAATCTCAAAACGAACCGTTTGAGATAACTCTTTATCTAGCCACGGAGAGCAACACGCAATATGCTGGAGAAGCCGGGCTTAGTGATATTGCATTGCAGGTGATTGGGGCAAATGGACCCAGTGGTTCAAATGTGGAGTATGTTTTTAATCTTGCCAATGCGATGAGACAGATCGCTCCTCAGATTTACGACGAGCACTTGTTTGGGTTAGAAGATAAGATCAATGAGCAATTAGAGAGAAGGAGAATTGCAAAGTTAAGGAAAGAACATAAGAATAAAGCGACAGAAGATGAATCGGCAGGAGCCGACGATGAGGATTTGGCTAGGGAATTTCTGGTTCCAAAGTAATGGTGGGGAATTTAGAGTAACATTATTTATTGTTTTACGGGGAAAATTATAATAAACCTGAATTTTTACACGCCTATTGTCTACATTCAGCAAAAGTACATTGTTTTGGAATGTTGCGTTGCATGAAGAAACTGTTTATGCAATCAATGATTTTAGATCATAGGGTTCACCACTGGACTTTGTACTTAATATTCCAAACAAAAGAGGACACTACATATTCTGTCAATGTAAAATTAATTATATTGAAATATTTTTTGTGATTCCTGTCTTCAATGCTATAAAAACTAGATGAAAGCAATCTTTTTTTTATCTTTTGAGGCTAGCTTGAGTAGATTTCGCTAAATTTTTATGTTTTTTTATCAAGTTTAATTTTACGACAGTTTGAATACACATTATGAATTTAGTATCTCACCTGGCGCACAAATTTCGCCGAAATTTCGCCACAATCGTATTTACGATTCAATTCCAGCAGTGCACAAATTAAACTGATGCGAGGCGCGGCGACGCGGTAATCTCTTATAATCCAGTTATTGTGCGGAATTGCGTATTACGTCGTAATTGATTCAAATAGACACGAACGCAGACCGCTATTCGTGGCCCATAGTTGGCCATTACATCAAATATAATTGCCTCTCTTGTGCGCGGCGGTCATTACATGAGTATGATCCTCAGCGCCAAGTGCATGCACGCATATTTTGCATCCGATCCAAGTATTACGACTGCAATCACTGAAATCGTCCGCAATCGCACCCGTAACACGATAACCTAGGGTCGTAATCATAACCGATCCGAACGCGCAACGGCTTACTGAAGACTCACATATGCAGGATGAGGTCGGCAAGCGCAGGCAGTCAAGTGATTGCATTCGATTGAATTGGAATAAAATCGCCGCAGTGAACTCTGCATTAAATTATTGTTTTACATTAATTGCATATAATTGCGGCGCGTTTGTTTGGATGGCGCGTCTGTTTGCTTGCATGTGCGGATGCGTTTGCATAAACAAACATGGCGAAGGGATGCGCGGCATGTGCAGTCAATTGGACAAATAACAGGGATTGGTAGGCCCAGCATCAATGGTTGTTATTGAGCTGGGATGATTTATAGTTGGACGTCGAGGTGTATTAATATGCGCATAAATAGATATAAACACAAACAACAAGGGCGTATTGGATAAATATTGATAGATATTCATACTATACCTATACAGAATATTTTTAAAGCTTCAATTTAAGGGCATAACTATACAAACTGGGAGTAGTAGTTGTTCTACTGAATTAAATTAAAACTCTTTCAGTTCATTGATTATTTGTTTGTTTGCAACTTTCGCTACACATGTCTGTAATTTACAAATTCGAGTACGTAGTACGAAATCAATTGCTTCCAAGTAATTGAACGCACTTACAACTTCCGTTGTTGCTGCAATGCGTTCAGTGCTCTCGTGAATTCATTGTCTCGATTGAAAGTGTACACGCAGGCAAATCACATCTTCTAATCAATTGCAATCGGCAATGAAATAATTGAAAGCAAGCATTCAATATTGCGCAAAATTTAATTCCGACATGACTTTCTTTCTGCCAGCAGCCAGCTTTTGGTTGCACTAGTATCATATTTACAATGCACAATCAGACTAAAATCTCTTCAATCCGAATTTTTTATCAACGCGCTGAATTTCAACCAGCAGTGTCATTATGACTGCAAACGTCTGCATTTTGGCATTGTCTCAGATTTTTGGCGAGACAAACGTAAATAAAGCGCGGCACATGGAGTGCCATCCACGCTGACAAGGGGTGTCTTCGACAAGAGGGTTCACGATTAATTGGATACCGAGTACAATCTCTTCTGCACGACACTATAATTTTAGCGTCTTCGTTTTCCAAAGTTGAGCTTGCTTTTGAAAAATGTTGCAATTACTTTCGCATCTGGACTTTGTAATTACTCGTCGTTGGTTATTAATGAACTTATTGAAATGGCGATAATAGTCATGGTGAAGTTGATGATTAATGATCATTGTTACTGATTTAAATATATGCCAATGAGTTGATAAATAACTCGTAAAACACACTTGGTAATAAATTGTTAAAACGTAAGACTATATGTACTGCAGTAAATACATGCTAAAGTCTTGATCAAAAATTAATCTAAAGTAGAACATTTTAAGACGTAAAATACTCACCTCAACTTCACAATTTTATTTTCAGCCGCGTAAGAGGAAATTAAATTGATTGAATTGCCATTTAATTTAGAACTAACCTAACCTATTCTCTTCACCACTTTCACTCAATGTATTCAAACTTTTTTTCCAAATGCATTATCTAAATCAATGCCAATGACAGTTTAATCACAATCTAAATATCAACAGCTCAATAGTTTGTAATCGCTTGAGCTGGAAGCAAATCCTCTGCACTTCTGTGCAGACTCCATGGAGAGTCCAGTTCTGTGGCCTGTGCTAATATTGCGTCCAATGCATGCTATTAATGCCACACGTGGTCAACTCCTCATGGAGACCAGAACTTTGCGATCAGCGCGATATTGACAGACATGGCGCACCGCATGAAACACTATCAATTGCATCTCGCTTTGCATATTGCCCACTGCACAAGGCACTCACTTGGCGCACGATATTGTATCGCGTGCATCGTGCGTTTGATTGATCTGCAACTGCCAAGCCCGAGGCGGCGGACGTGTCGACGAAGGGTGCAAGCCCTCAAGTTCTGCTAGTGGTGTAAACCAATGGAGGAGTCGATGTAACAACGTGACATCTATTTGTTTTCATTAATTGCATCGCTGTGCACTAATTACACGCAATCTGTGAATTACATGCGCGAATTAAGCTCGATTTTTATTTGAGCCAAGTTGTCATAAATCTACTTCAGTATAAATTGATTTGAAGTTTGTTTTCTTTTAATTTACGGCGAGTAAATGCGCAATTACTATCTCGTCGTTTTTTACACCTAAGCTTTGCACGTACGTCATTTGTAATATTATGACAATGTTGTTGCCTTTCACTTCGGTAAGTCGCGAGCGCGTGCACAACCAGACAGTTGTATCTTAAGACGCAATAAACGCCATATTGAGCAATCATTGTTTACTGAACGCACTCGAGGTGATCTATCCTAGCCCCAAGTGATCAACACGAGACAAGACTCGTTTGAATAAACTGCCTGCATTATTGCGGTGAGAAAGCCACGAGCCAATTGTGCAGTAGCTAATTTATGCCGCTTAATATTATTTATCGCAATCGGCGTCGCTCAGTCTGCATGCTCTGTGATTTATTAATTGCAGCTAACTGCCAAGCAGCAAATAATGAATGGTTTTTATTTTGATCGACGTAGCAAATCTAGTCTGGCGTTTCGGATTGTTAGACTTGAGTCGAATTTTCCGGGTAACAAACAGGAAGGCAGTTAAATTATTTAATGATCGTCCAGTCGCGTTGAGGGTGATCTTTTAAGAAGGCCGCTCTATCATAAAATCAGGTGGAGTTGTAAAGTCTCTCATGCATCACATCAAAATCACCATTTGGCATTAAATGGAATTATGCTTGGATTGCACTTCATGATAATAAAATATTTCTTGAAAATCTCCTTATACAGTAAATATTATTGGGTGGGGTGTTTTAAGAGTGTCATATGTTTGTAACAACAGATGGAGCATTAGGTACTTCCTTTTCCTATACCTCTTATTCCCCCTTTTTGTAGTGAACATAACCTCGTTTGTCCGTATGCCCTTCCGTTAGACAGCGTTACACTACACATTGCACCCCACTAAATATGGTAATACACGAATTAGTTATGAATCACACAAATAGAAAATAGTACAGGTATACTGGTGCTATTACTACCTACCACCAGGTACCGCATTATCTTCCCTCTGCAATGCGCACCTGTTCAGTTTTAAATTTACAAATAGCTAATACAATAATGCGGTAATAGGCAATGCAGTGAAATCTACTCTCATTGTTTGTATTGTAGCTTCTAATCGTTGGGTCTTAGGGGAGTTAAATAGGGTGCTAACATTGGACAAAGTCAATAGAATTGAGACTTGATATATTATGCAATTGCTTAATCAACTGGCTATTGCATGTTTTAGTTGATAGAAAATCGGTTTTAACCTCACTTGATGTCTTTAAACAATAAACAGTCTCATTGTATTTAACTGATGGACTGACTAAGATGCTACAACATGTGGAATGTTGAAGAAAGTAATGTTAAATGATTTATCTCATTGCAAGTTAACCAACTGTAGTATAACGACTTGAAACGTTTTGTTTTCCAGCTCAAGTCGCAAGATCTAAGATTTATCCCTCTGGTCCCAGCACTTAGCTGTAGTTCGCGCTTCCTAGCAACTACTCCTGGGGTGTTGTCTACGTGGTTATGTGGAGTGTGGGTGTGTTATGTGTTCGCACTTCCGACATCCGGCCCACTATCCGCTTCCGCGCTCCAGCTCAATGATTCAAACAGCGCCGTGTTGGTATTTATTATTCCAGGAGATTACGGCCATAAAACTTGCATTACTACAAGGAATTGCAATCAAGACAACGAGTCACCAACGTCCAAATTCCAACGACTTGTTTTAACTCTACATGAGACGATAAACAATTTGAAGGGAGGTCGTGGTTTTTTTTGGTTGGTCGTGGGGAAGAAATTCGATGAATTCGCGTGCCAAACAATTGTGTCCTCACTTCCTACATATTTTAGGGTTTGCAGCCATTATCCACAAGCAGCTAAAATTTAAGAATTCATTACTGTCCCGTTGAGCGGAAGATCATAAAGAATTAAAAGCGGATTGTCATGATTGAATTTTTCGCTGTCATAAAGCTAGCAACTCTAGAAAGCAATTACAGATGATTATGCAAAGCAGTAGACGTGGAGTTGAAGCTCGCATAAAGATACAAAGTTATGAAAGAATGGCCAATGCGGAGTCGTTCTTTATCACACTTTACGACGCGGAGCTTTCATTGCACATTAATAACGTGAAGCTTGATTAGGTTTCGCGCTAATGGGTGCGCGACCGTGCACCTCTTATGATTTACAATAATTAATATTACGCCGCTGGCATGATTGCAGTAGTGATACGTGAAACAAATACTCGTCCTGGGGTAATTAAAATTGTATTCGCATATTTTTCATTGCAGAATATATCAGAAGAAGAAAATCCCTGCTGTATTCATTCTGCACTAAAGTTGTGTCAGGTGGAGTAATTAATTTGAAAGTCCACTCTACGTTGATTCGATAATTAAAATAAAAAGCTAGAAGAGAAAAACATTCTCCCAATTTAACTGATGCATTCGCATTCATCCCCCGAAGTGCATTCTATTTAATTGCTGCATTTTTGTGCGAAAATTCGTGTCGAGTGCTCGTTTAAATCCGCGCACTTGTCATGATGCGTGAGGCAGTTGAAGGCAGCTAATGTGCGCATTTATCGCGCGTTTTTCATCGCGTACAAACCGAATAAAGTTATAAACACATTGGATAATCATCTAATCGAGCATCGATGCACATTGCGCCATGGCGCAATCAAAGTGAGCTGTAATTCGGCACGAAGAGCTATTTAATTGGTGGGTTTCGTACATATGTCACATACGTGTCATGTTGAGGGTGAATTTTTTTACGTGCGTGACCACTATGTGGATGCCTTTTGGGTGACAAAGTCTTTTCATTAGTGGGGAATGTTGCCGCGTAGAATGCAGATGCAGTTTGCCAACTGCGAGTGCACCCTTTGCTGTATTTGCCTAACAACGGAATGAAAGCTTTTGCTTTAGTAAATCAATCAGAGTCGATCAGGTGCGTGTTTCGGTGTGCGCCTCGAGGGCGAGAAGGGTTGTGTCAAACAATGAAGCGAGGAAGAGTGCGTGTTCACATAGTGGTTGTAGGTGTTGGCATTCATCGACATTCATCCCCAAAGACTATGTCACGTTCTGTCGATAAATTCATTGTCCCATCTGCAAATTGCATCCGCTTACAAACGGAAAACATTTAATTAATTTTTACCAGCTTTTCACGTACGCTTTCATTATTATGGTCTAAATACTTTAAATTAAATTTTTAGACCATTCCACACTCTATCTATTGATAGACATGTGAATATATCAAAGGATTTCACCATATTTTTTTTGGCTGGGGCATATTCCAGAGTTGAATCAAAGTTGAAGATAATCTCTCCATTAGTGAAGATTACTGTTGACTTTGTATTGGAGGATTGATCTGAGCAGCTAGAACACGTTTTTCGCTAATTGACCACATGATATCAAAATAAGACCCTAACAAATTGACATCAAATCCGGATTTTTTCTCCATTATATCATAATCATTACGAGGACAAAGAGAATAACACATCAAAACATCAGCAATCTTCTCGCAAACATGACAAGCAACAATCTTTTCTTTTTATCCGGATTTTCTCGTAGCGATAATAAAATAAATAACATACGTTGTTGATAATAAAACTGGAATCGTAAGGAAAATGTCCGTAATGTCATAACACTCGAATGAACTAGGAATCTGTCTTGTGTAAAGTGTTTTACGATTATTTGATGGGCGCTCTCTTCGTCCTTATGCTGTTGATGCACTCGAACGTCTTTGATTCGATATTAGGACTTGCTACTAGTATCAACGATGTGCGTACGAACCTCGACGTTTTCAGCGAGCTGGGAATCGACACTCAAATCCGTCGCTGCGTCGTTTGCGCCTTCCTGCGAGTCCTGCTTGTGCGTCGTCTGGATGCAAACGGGCGGCGTTATATTTCATCGCCATGGTTCATAGAATTTCATTAGGTCTGCGGGCACAAATTTCGAATGTAGGCGGGAAAACGTGGAAAACAAGCCGGGAGTAAAGCGGAAACGACGAATTTTCAAAGCATCGACGCTTTCCTCCGACCCTCCAGAGTTTATTCCCTCATGTGCACCGCGCAGCATTCTCCATCAAACACATTATGTATATTAAGGATATTTATGGTTATTATTTTGATTTCGTTATTATTATTTTATTGTGTTTCTATAGCATTACTAAGAAACTTTATTGCACTTTTGGCTCATCGATATGATAATCAAATGAGTCATTAAGATCAGCGTGCTGCGTGTATCTCGGGAAACGTGTTCGCGATGATGGGGTCGCTTTTGTTCACGGCTGTCTTTGATTGAGATCCTCGGCGGAACGAAATCAATAACATCAAATTTACGAGGTCTTCCGAACGAGATCCAATAAACAAAGGTCTCAATGAATTATCTCCGAATCGTCGCCAGCGAGTTGTTCGTTTTATTTGCGTCGACGTTCGATTTGTTTTATATGATCGGCTTTGAGTAGACACTTAAACGGAATGCGCAGCACTCCTCAGTCCAATCTTCGGCAGTTGGCCCTTTATGTCTTCCTGATAGCGACACCCGAATTTTCGAGCTGGCGTTTAGTGGAGGCGGCAGAACTTGGGGTGAAATAAATTATCCCATCTCGCACCCTACGGGAACAAAGTCCTGACATCATGTCATGCGGGTTGGAACATTCAATACTTGAACAATTGCTGTTGGGATCAAGAAAATGCAACGTGTCTTCAATGTCACGTAAAATCAACTTTATTCCAATATAATAGGCAAAATACAGACAATTGTGAGTCTTGCACAGGCGGAAATAGTTAACTCGTTGCTTAATTAAATAATGATTAATTGTAATTGCATCGGGCGCATAAATGAATTTACGCCCGTCTACTTTAACGACAGTGCGCATATTAAACGCGCATTTTTCTGCGCGTACACAATTACACAAATTGCAAATACCCAAACATGCATTTAATATTTTACAATTTCATCGGCGCAATGCGAAAATAACGCAGTCCAATACATTTGCCGCGACATGTTATGGCATTGGATTTATTGATTGTACTTTCATTAATTCCCCATCATGTCAGCTTTAAATAAAGCGTTGGACGTGTTTTTAAATTTACCACCCACGATAATCGCCTCATAGCGTGATGGCGAACTCAATCGCGATCCGATTCGTGATAACGTTCGTGACTTTCTGAGCAGAGCTTCTGTGAATAAACTTAGCTCATATTTAATGATGATTTATACGGAAAAAACTTGCTTCACACGTTTCGTGTTTACCGCGTTTCATGTTTCACGGGACGCGTATTAGTTTGCCTTTCTGACAAACTAGTCAATTTGTAGTGTGGAAAGAATATTCATCAAGTAGAGTCCTAGAAAATAAATTACGTGGAGTTCTGAGAGGCTAGGAAATAGATGATAACATGTGCAAAAGCTCACATAAGTAATATATGAATTCATCAGAATTGACGCAATTATTTAATAAATCGAGGAAAAAGTCAGTCATAGAGCAACTCTTTGACTCTATTATTTCCAATATTGACTTCACTTTTTATTCAATTAGAACGATCATCACATCTTTAGCAAAATATCAAAAACTCATCGAATTTAATTAAAATTTTAATTAAAATAAGAATAATTAAACAGTTAGAAATCTATATATCTGATAAACCTGATAACTCACGATATTTCTAGAATCATTTCAGTTTTTGTTTTTCTTGTCTCTTATTTAAGATTCTTTTTATAAATTATTCTTAGTAAACCCTTTTATTTTATACTCATACTGTAAAAATTGTCTAAAAATTAATAAATCTTAGAAATTCCGCCATGTTGAATTTTCAAAGACATCAAATTTGATTCTACCTGCACACACATTTGTACAACATGACA
The DNA here is from genome assembly GCA_027575565.1 of Diploeciton nevermanni. Lineage (NCBI taxonomy): Eukaryota > Metazoa > Arthropoda > Insecta > Coleoptera > Staphylinidae > Diploeciton > Diploeciton nevermanni. The sequence continues at coordinate 7,200,242 of JAODIE010000004.1, forward strand.
AATTAAGTAAAAGCTTAAAAAAAAAACAAGTAAGAAAACTCACTTTTAAACACTGTATCAATTACATTCTTGTTCACGCTGGGTTAAAACATTTTATGAATCTACATCTTATTAGAACAAAAGAAAAGAAATTCTTGTTCTAGTTAAGAATTCTTAAAGAAAAACGCAGATATAATTATGTTAGACTTTATTAGTGATAGCTACAAAACACTTTCAATAGCTCGCTTAAAACCACTCTGCCGCCCCCGAACAATTATCTCTAGAAACCACTTAACTTGTGTCAGCAACGTGAGCACTCGTTATTCTCCATCAAAGAAGACGTAGTCATAACTACACATCTCTAGATAAAACAACACACCCGTTGTCATGGCAACACATCCACAGCCATTTCATTCTAAATGTAATTATTTCACTAGAACAATAATTCTATTGTAAATATTTCACCGTAACTAGTACAGAATTTCAATAATTGCACAATTTGATGTTATTAGTTAGATCGACAAGCAATAAATTAAACCCTAATGATAAAAATCAATCAAACGTAACGTCCAAATATTTACAGATAACACACCCTCGTAATTAAAACGCAGTGAAGGCTTTGACCTCCCAATAAACGGTCAAATTCTCGTTCGTCCGTACACACACACCTACCAAAAGTCATTATCATTCATGATAGAATATAAAAATCCACCGGGTACGTCCACGCGAAGATTTATAATTAGAACGCACCTACGATGACAGCAATAAAAAGCAAGTTAACGCTCTCACCAAGCGCAGGTGCTTGCATTGAGGTTGTCTTCAACCACACGCCACACAGACTCATTGCCAATAGAATAATTAATTACCACAATTTATTGTTAAATATTTTATGGGCCGCTAACGTAATTCCGATAGTGCGCGTACGCCAACTTTACAACCGTTTCGCATGCAAGTCGCATGTGCCAGGGCAACATAAAGTTGATTTTCATCTCATAATCCAGCACCGAATGAACTCCACTATTGTGCAATACGAGACGCGGATTTATGGATTTATTCTAATGCAATTCTATGTAATTGCGCCTAATTGCAAACGCTAAATTCATTCGCATAACTGATTCTGATACTTGAGCTTGATACTTAGGTTAGCTTACTTAGATGAATCTAGTTTACACACTGATGATATTCTTAATTTAAATTTGCCATATCAATGTTGAGATTCCATTAAAAGATAATTAAAAATTAAGATGTCGTTAATTAAAGATAACATGGAATTGGACTGCTATAGCTTATAAGAAGTATGTGAATGTCGTCTAAATGTAAGCGGTTGGTACTTTGGAAACTCCCAAAACTTGGGGAAGTGGGTGGCATTCATGTCTCACGTCCCTGCTGTAGATTGCCGCCACCGCTGCTCGAGGGCATTCCACGCTCGTAAACCCTCCTGCCGTGCGACGTGTGCTATTGAACCACTAACAAAGGAAGCGAGGATTGCGTTCGAGTTTGGAATAACATCATATACCATCACAACATTGCCCATGTGCAGATAAACATAACAAATAGACAATAATAACACTTCAAATGTTACAACTCACTTCGTTCATTTATTTAATTTGGATCTGCTGGCAGAAACAATTAGAAAGGAATTTTTATTTTAATCTTGTCATGGAATGGAATTTCAAATAAGCATACATTGTGGGTTTATGTTAAGGTTTCTTGTAATTAATTTTTAATAAATTGTACAAAATTTATCCGCATTTTGTTTGTACAATTGTTTGGGTTGGCATTTCTGACTTCAGTTGCCGAAGCAAGACGAAGCATATGCTTCAGTATGTTGCCGTAAGTGGCGCTAGCAGCGCAAGTAGAAAACATTGTTTTATTGCATTGCAATTATTTGTTTACGCTTGTGCCGCTTAAGTATAATAAAACATCGGCTAATTTCGTTATTGCTAGATATTACTAAAGCCAGAAAACAATGGTTTTCCATATAATTTACCCAGTAGGAAATTTAAAGAATATTTCTGTGAAAATTAAAAAACTTTTATTAGTGATAAAAATGCCTTAATTATGTGTAGTATAAGAATAAAGAAAAAAAAAAAAAATAGAAAAAATGTGCAACGCTTCACACAGTACTTGGTTTCGTATTTTCTTATACAAGAATAATGTAAATTTCTAGACAATCTCGTATTAAATAAACAGTACAATTTGAACATTTAACAAGTCTATCATGTTAAAAATTCCATTTCTTTTTGAATTATCTTAATACCAATCCTCTTAAAAATGCAAAGAATCGTCGTAATCAGAATGCCGAGTTTTTCTTGCCCTCGCCAAGGTGCTTTATAAATAAAATAATAAAAAAGCACCAAATTTAAGACGGGGAAAAGAATTAGAATTATGCCTTTTGGTAGCTGAGTAAACTCGTAACTTTTCCGCGTTCGAAACAGAAGGGTGGCGTTTTCTCACCCCTAGGGAATAAACAGGCCGCTTAGTAGCAAACAGACTTGTATTAGTTGGAAGTTGAAACCTCTTCAACAAAAAGGGTAAGCAAGAACTTTCGAACAAGGTATAATTAGTCTAAATCTTCTCTGCAAAGAATAAAAAAGAATTATGTTTGCCCCGTTTTCTTAAGAGTTTAAGTGTTCTTGTGAGCAGGATTCATGTTTTACTGAAAGGAATACTTCAAGGTACAATATTAATTAACTTTCACCATTTGTACAACACCATAAAAGAAGCACTGACTTTACTATTTGATTTATCAAAAGAACTACAGTTATAGTTGAATCATTTTTCTGGCTTAAATTAGTTCGTGAATTTTTGTGAATTCATTCTGGCACTTAATCCTTGATTCTAGCGATAATCGTTGCTGAAAAGCGTCACAAATTTGCCTGAATTATGCACGCCGGATATTCATAATTGGACTGTCTCGCCTGGCAGTGAGCTAATTGTTAAATTATTCATGAGGTACATACCGAAACCTTAATACCCAGGTGAATAATTAATCGAAATGCTTTGAGCTGCTTAGTGTTTGACATTCACATAAGAAAAATTCTAATAGGATTAGTTCTTTTCTTTTTTTGACAAAAGACATCATCACTTGATATCTTTGCGTGAAAAATACATAAAGGAAATGCTTTAGTTACTTTTTTTAATCCAATTGAATTTAACGAATTTTAATTATTATTATAGCTTATAAGCATGCAATATCCATCTTTGTCCTTGGTTTTATTATTCTCCATTGTGGAGTTTACTGCAACTTTTATTAGAACGAATAAATTTCATTTGCTTTATTCGTCATTATGCGCGTAATTTTAAATGGGAAATAAAAAGTGCAAAGCAAATTAAAACGTTCTCAACTTGATGCCATCATATTTTCAGCAACCATTTTTATACAACTGAAACATGTACTGATTCATGTAGTTTACAACTATAGGAGGAGCAGCTTGGTTTATGATTACCATCCTGATTTAGTTACCCAAAGAATGCGAAAAGCTCGTAAAGATCAAGTCAAGTTATCTATTTGACATTAACATGAAACTCTTTTAAAATTGATGCGTAGAAAACTAATTCAACATTTTTTTGCAATCATGCAATTATTTGTGTCTATCCTTGTAATGTAGTTTGTCTCTTAAATTAAACTTTTAAAACTAAAGCAATAACAGCAGGAAGTTGACAGAGTAATCTCGACGCAATCCTTTTGTTCGGAGCATAATAAAACGCAAGTAAATAGTCGGAATGTTGTTGGTTGTCGTCCTGGTGGCGGTGTATAACAAGGTGTCGACGAAAGGGCGCGCCACCCCACTGTTGATTTTTACAGCGTCGCCGGCGCCTTCGCCTTTACTTCCGCGTCGCCAAGATAAACTCAGCGAATAAATAATCCAGACTTTGTACATTTTACATAAACGCAAACACACAAAACGCACAAAAATGGCCAAAAAGGATAACAAGTGTTTACATAGATTTACATGGAATTGAATTTTTGAGTTTAGTACTGTTGTAAATCAAAGAGAAACTTGTTAAAATTTAGCAATTTTAGTTCTAGAAGTCATGATACTTCCAGGAGATAAATGTCAATAAATACGTTGTAATCATAGTGTCTTTTGTTCGTCAATTTAGTTCTTCATGGCAGCTCACATTAAACATTGTATTTCAACTTTACGATCGCCAAGCGTCCGAAGGGAGTTTGGATAAAACGCGCAAAGCCGTGCACAACCGAGCGATTTTCCAACTTTCAATCACCATCAATTTCCCTAGTAAAATTTCGAGATAATCTCCCTGCATTTAATTTAAAAGGTGCGCGATAGAGCGCCGTGCAAGACACATAACTCCACAGGCGTTAAAGTTCACCACGCAAATGTTACCCTTTGCTAACTTGACAACAATGTTGCAGCATTTCTCTCCAAATGTTGCACTTTCAATTTGAACGGCTCTCCGCAACTTTGTCCATTTACGATCAAACGCAAATTACAAAATATTTAATAACTTATTACCTATTTTATTATTATATTCTCAGAATGACATTCATAACCAAAATGAGCCAAATTCATAAAACGCATTTACGAAACTCAGAAACTGATGGAAGTTCAGGATTAATTATTCTCTGCGTATACTAATAGACAAAGGCATGTTTTATTATGTCATACAGTGTGTTGCATTTGAGGCACATTTAAATTGACAGGGAGAATAGTCAAAGCTAGATTAATTACCTCGTCGATAATCTTGTAATAGATCAATTTATTTTGATAAATTAACGTCACATGCAGCGCAAATATATTAGCACGCTAATGTTCCGAAATTTATGTGCAAGTGGGAAAGTAATGGAATTGCCCAAGCTTGCGCAATGACCACGTGCGGCACAATTTATATTAAACAATGGATTATTACAATGTAACAATAATGATAAATCAATGCAAGGGCAGTGGGCGACGAAAACGGCCGGAACTTATTAATTGAGCGTAGCACGACAAAGGGCGGTGTAATTAATGGAGATTAATTCTGGTAATTAAGTTTAGTGTGTTTACAGAATGGACACATTAGCTATGTTAGGTTAGGGTTAAGCTAAAAAAAAAATTGAAAATATTGTAGTTTCTACGCAAAAATCAAACATAAAGCTAACAAATGGTATTCCCTCTTGGTTTCCGCAGTTTTCATTTTCAATTCCACATATTACAGTGTCAAGTGTCACTCTACGCGCTGACACCCCTGTACCTTTCCGGGCTGCTCTCAATTAGGGGGCGTCGAGTAAATGCGTCTCATTAAGTTAATTTCGTTTCGACGCGTCCGAGATGCATCATTGTCAATCGAGAGACAAACCAGAAGTGAACGATTTTTCAGTGTTGGGACATCCCCCTAATTTTTGTACACGGCTCTATTTTGAGCCTAGACTCATCTAAATAATACCACTACTTCATATGTTGCCAATTGTAGTGTTGGTAGAGAAAATATAGTTGTTATTTTATTGATAACGATTTTTTTTCTGGTGGGAAATTTTTAGGTTAGATAACTTTAGGGATGTTTATGAACAGGTAAGTAGTACTCGACCCTTGTCAGGCACCGTCATGAATTGTCATTGAAAGAAATTGCTCGTAAAACTCTCCACGCTCGATGCGCATGTTGACAAACACGAAAGGAGTGTGGATCCACGCCCGAAAAAAATAAAACTAAATTTGATGGCCCAAATCGATGCAATTCTTTGTCCAAGCCAGCATCACTAGAAAAATAAATCCAGCCAGCAATAAAGTTGCACTTTTTTTATGTGCCGACTTGTTTTAAATAAGCCAATCGTAAATAATCGTACTGATTTTTTACGATCCTGGCGGTTTTACTACTTGAAGGACATCAAGTCATTCACATGAGGATTCTCATAAGTATCCTTCGCTCACGCTGGGCCCGCGACACCCTTATTCTCTATGCTGAATATGGTGATGATATTCAATATGGCACCGGTATAACTTGGATCTATTGATACTTTTCGATTTTTACGCGTGTTATACGACAATACGGGTTATGGATGCATAGCTTCTAGTGATGAGATATGCTTGTGGATCTAAACAATCCAATTTTAGGCTCATTGTGGTTATAGTAGTGTGTTATATTATTTACAAGCAAAAGCAAAAAGTTTACGCATTTTATTTGTGAAGTCGGGATAAGAAGTGTTTGTGTTTTGTTGTTAGGGAGATTTTTATGACATCGGAGCTTAGATTAGGAATGTTGTGAACTCTCTAAGGAAATAAGAATTGCAAGAATGAAGAGAGTTGAGAAATATTTGTTTACAAATCTAAATATGTTGGAACCTTGCCAAAGTTTAAGACGTAAATTTATTTTAACGTGGAATCAAGATCATAACCTAAACTACTGGTTTCTTTAAGGTTTCATATTTTTCAAGATTGCACATATTTCTGAGGAGCGTGACTTGCAAAAAGTGTTGATCATACGGTGGTTGAGCGTCGATTGTCTCGTTATTTTACGAATTCAGATCGGTTACTCTCGTATTATCACACATTGATAGTAGTAGTCTCGCATTGTTGACTTTTGCAGATGCTACAAAGTATTCCGAGCAATACCAATAGTAATTAATGAAAACCTAATTTATATTCTCCGTAAAGAAATCATCCGATTTTTTAAATGAAGATTTATTATAAGGTATTATTTAAATGACCAATTATAAATTAGCTCATCTGTCAAGCACAAAATTTACTCCACACGCAAGAAAACTTAGCGTTTTTGCGCGCCCGCTTCATTAATTACCATCAGCGCGAAATAATTTAGTACCACTCCAATTCATTAACGCGTGTCTGTGTGCGGCATGCGGTTAATCCCCATTGTTGCATTCGCCAACCGCGGGTGCAATTTGCATGACATGCGATACACGCCTCACCGTATTCCAATGCAATATTTGCACTCACAGCCTAAGTAACTATCTTCTGTGCATGTTTGTTTTTTTGTTGGTATGCCAGAGGGATGAACACGAATATTCGCAGAATTTCGGTTTCTGCCTTTTATCCGCGGCTTTTGAATGACTGTCGTCTGCCATCGTTGTGGTTTTTCAGCGAAAATGCGCTCATTGAATTCTAGGAAGATGCGAATTAATATCGGATGCAATCTGGTGCATTAGGGGGAATTACTTTCTTCACCACAACTTGCGTTGACAACGAGAAATAGAATCAATTCGAATTCATTGCTTTCACTGAAGAAAAGTTTTGTTGATAATGGATGTAATTTAGTTTTCTGTGCATCCCAAAACACTTGATAAATCATCAACTGAAGCATGACCCTCGGTTCAGTAGAGGATTCAATGCATTTGCTCTCATGTGAGTATTTTGCATAACAGGGTGCAATCATAGGTGAGTAAAGTGGCCTTCAACTAGGCTATAACAAGGGGAATAATGTGATAAATGACAAAGTATAAATATTGTCTCTTCACAATGTTATTGTTTTAATTTCGCATTTTTCATCTATTCATCATCATATGATGAAATATTTCAATGTACAATGCGGTTTTGTTTTCTCTCTTCTCTTGCCATCTATGAAAAAATAGTTTAAAGTCATTTTTTGTGAAATGAATGAAATGAAAATATTCATGTGAACACATCAATCGCCAGTGATGAGGATGGCATACATTTTTTATAAGCTAAAATGTTTGGTGTGCATACCGATTTATCTACAATAATATTTTACGTTGCATATTGAAAGCACTGTATCGGCGCAAAATGCCGGGAAATAATTGGAAAAGCGACCAATGTGGCGTTTATAATGAAAAACGGGCTTTGGGGTACGCTGACTAAAAACTACAAATTTATCTGTATAGTTTTAACGTTTTTAAATTAAAATCCCCGGCGTGTTGTCTTTTTTCACGCTGCGCAAATAGTCGACACGTTTTTCGGATGTAATTACATTGAAAATATGCAAATGCACGTTGTTGTTTTTTGTTCATTTATTGTGTAAATCGATTAGTTTGAAATTATCACCATCAAGTTGATTACAAATTGTTACACTGTAACTACTGGTAAAACCGAAAATTTGATGAAATTTAATCCATCTAAATTATTTTCTACAAATTTTACGATTCTTCTTATCTTCCATGTTCCTACTTTTTAATTGGTTTTAATTGTCTGCGAATTAGTCGTAAACACTTAATTCATCTTAAAAGTCTTTCTTTGTCTTGTGTTTCTCTTTCTGAAATTAATCCTGCTCAAAGAAGAAACGTGAGTGCAACACAATAAAATTTAATAATCCACGATTTGAGACGTAGGCCGAAATAAATAAAGTAGAAATTGCATTATGGGTTATGTTCGTGATTAAATGTTACGTGCGAAAACATCAAAACGAGAATGTTCCATTAGCGAATTGCGCGATGGAATTACAGAATTATTTTATACGGCTAACCGTAAAGAATATCGAGGAATAAAGCGATTTTATTTGTTTCTGAAATTATTTTGCGCTCTCGTGAATATAATTTTCGGATGATAAATTTCGATCCTGCCACTGCAGGCGGTCTTGAGTGAAGGGTGATTTTATTGACGAGTGTAAAAAACAATTATAGAGTGGAGACGAGTCAGACAGGCAGGGCGTAAATGTGGAATTAAAATAAGAAAAACAATTTGCTTTACGTTTTACAATTGGATTGGTTTAATTTATGACGATGTATGATGTTTTATTGCAAGTTATTTCAGAGAATAAAAATTGGAAGGATCTTGCAATCCTAATGTTTGCGCATATCAAATAATTCAGAAAAAAATATTAATTTTATTTAGAATATAATGTAGAGATATTTAAAATTGCATATTAAATAATTGCGTTATTGTTAAAAACAAAGATTAAGGCCTGCTAATAGAGCAGAAATTGCATTTAAAACAAGATAATATCACAATACTTAAGCACGATTATTAATTCAAAAATAATCAATCTATGTAAATTTTCCATTGATTACAATTACAAAAGTTATTGGTGATTGCCATAAAATACTAAATATGTGTTTTAAATGACTTTTATTGAATAGACTAAACTAAATTTTGAGTAAATTCAATACTAATTTTAAAGCCATAACAATAATTTATTTAATGTCTGAGCCATCCTAATTTTATATAAATTTATTTTTTTTTGAAAACCACAAATTTTTTCTATAAAAACTTTTTTTAAAAAAACAGCATAACAAATTCTATTTCGTTACTATATTCCACTTTGTCCAATCACATTAACAATTCTTTGACAAGTGTCCAAAACACTAGGGTCACGCAACTTTTCTCCACTTTCTGCATTTTTGAAACTGCCGACATATGAGCCGTGTAAAATTGCTTTGAAATATAAGTGTCTTTCAGGACGTGGCCAAAGAACGTGCCGATATCTGGAAATTTTGAAATCACCCCTTAGCGGCGATTGCATAATGGGGCTTGGATTGCCCGCGACCAAAGTCCACACTCTTCCAAAAAAAGGGGACAAAACTCACTCTCCATCCCTCGACAATTCAATTTCTCTCGGTGATAGATCTTTCTATAATGCGTCGTAATGTGAAATTGATATGCCGAGAACAGCCAACAAACTAGAATGTATTTTCGATTAATTTGCTCAAATTCTAAAATGGCACACGGCAAAAAATTGATTTACAACCGTATGGAATGTGTAAATTATATTAGCACGTTATAAATAAGCACTTATCGTATAGTCATGAGTTGTGTTATCAATTTGTAAAGCGTGCAAATACATCATGATGTTTTTGTTTGTGGGAGAAGTGCAGGAAAGGAAAACTTTTCTTCAACTTACGACTCGCTGGTCAGCTTGGTCTTTGCAACAGCTTTGTAATTGTTACCCAAGCGTTGTGATTATTTATGTGACTCTTGAGTTTGCACTCCAATTCATTCCCACCTTCTTTTTTCTCTGCGAACAGTAGTAATCAGCTGTGAAATTTTGCAGTCAGATAAGGATGACGGATGCGACCAACTTTTCAACATGTTTTCGATCTCTAGTTGCAATGAAAAAGCTTCATGGAAGCAGAAAAAGTCGAGTTTCCTTTTCATTTTGTTTTTATTCTTTGCCGTTTTTTCTGTTTTTGTTTTCGTGGACGATTTGTCATCCAACACGCTCCAGTACTCTGCATTTATTTTCCTGCTATCATATTTTTTGCGGGAGATCCAATCAACTTTTCGAAACAACCAAGACTTTTGTTCGTAGCCAGATGACGATAATGCCACGCGGAGTGTATTGCTATCTGTGAGGATTGATTAAGTCGAGTTGGGTCGAGGGGACAAATGAATTTCACACCGATTGCGATTACCCTCTACCCTAAAAGACTCTACATAGGATCAGGATAAACACTAAGCATTAGATACTATTCTACCATATTCTCAAATCGTTTTTATCTTTATACTATAAAAGTCCACAAGAAAATCTGAAAGTGCTCTGAAGAAAACCGGAGTCAAATTATGTCATAATATTATAAGTAGATTTTGTGAAGGGAATTTATCTTTTTTATCTAATATCCTACTATATTTTTAGTCAATCTAAGAATTTCTTTGTTCAGAGTGTTTTTTTGCTTGTGTTTTCTTTACTTTTCCTCGTCTCCACCTTCTTTGTTTGCTTTCTTTGGCTTGGGATTCGATTGAGTAACAAATATCTGGTGTCTGTGACAGACTGGCCTAATCTAATTGAATGCGATGCCGGACGCTGTGGAGTCTAATGACATTTTTCGTTTATTTGGGGAAGAAAAACGCAACGCATCAGCAGACAACACACGCATATTGTACGTGAACGCACCGGGCGTAAGCACGTAACTCAATCCTGTCCAGAAGCAACCCTTAGCTCGGATTCCTTTTTTGGGAAGAATTTATTTGAGTTGTGAAAGAGACAACGTTCTAAGAAATTTAGTTTCTACAAGTAAAAATTTAAAACAAAAACTGTGAAATTTAGATAAATCAAGGAGTTATTTTTGTTAGGTTCAGAAAACAAATTTGGCGGACCGGCAATGAATGTGTTTCAGATAGAAATGCCGCAACAACTTAATTTTAAAAATAAGACAAAGACAGTCTTCTAATTTCTTATGTAATTTATTTTACAAAACATAAATTTCTTAGCAAATTGATATTTAAATTATAAGAATCGCAAAAAAGTTGTTCAAGTTCTTGATGACTAATCAATCGCAATCATTACTACAACGGACCAGGAACGGAAGTTCCTGTTCTTTATTGCTCAAATACAGAGCAAATTTGGTTTATAAATAAAGTGAAAACAAAATTTAAATCACTTTCTTTAATTAATAATTAAAAAGCAATAAAGATTATGATCAGAATCATGAATAAGCTGCAGTTTTCAAGCGCTTGTAAAAGAAATCAGATTCAATTTCCTGGAAAGCTCACAAATTATCCGCTCGTAAATTTTTCATATTTCGCGCATTTGCACCCTCTGGCATCGAGTTAAACCTTTTTTCTTTTTTCCTCTCAGCGTCGACCATTAAAATGATTAAAACATATCGAATAAACACTCTGCATAAATCTCTTCGGCACAGACAGTAAATCCATCTCGGACGCAACTAACCTGTTGATGACTAAAAAACACTTTCCAACGACTCCGCATGAAACCATGAGTCTATAAAACGTTGTGCATCCATATCTGAGTGTAATTGACAAGCAGCCGAGGATCAGATCAGACTGGACTTGAGTTGAGTTCTATTTATGCCCTTGGGCTACATGTGTCGCCTCCCTTCGAGCGTGAAACACGTGTGTGCAAGGATAATTAAAAGCGGGCATGTAAATCCGATGCGTGGTAAATTATTAAGGTGCAACTGACCGCGTATACTACGCTTTGCAATTATTCCAGAGCAATCAATAGCATTGGACCACGCCAACACACACTGAGAGAAACACGAACGAAGAAAAGAGAATAAAAATTTAAGCATAATGTGAGTAAATGGCTTGAATCACGCTTGAATTGTTTCGATTTGTCGATGGAAATAAATGTATATCAAACTTAATGCCCTTTATTGCCAGCGATATTTAAACAGCGACGCTCTCGGCGGACGCGCGCTAATGTTTGACTACATCCTGTTGGAAGGCAGGAGGAACGTCGCCGACGGCGCCCTTGTGTCGAAAACTCCTGCTTTCCCGCGAAATGGTCTAACGAGTCAAGCGAGACGCGATTCCTTAACGCCTGATTTCATAATTGCAATGCAAATAGATTTATATGCCGGATATTTGTTCTTTTCTCAGACCTCTCTTCGTATCTTAAAACATCTACACCATTTCTTAAACTTCATCCTTTCTAAAACCCATTATACACTGCTTTAATTGTGGAAGATACATTCAACATTGACATTAAAAGAATTAAAAAGAGTGCTTCTTTATCCCGCAATAAAATAACATAAAACGAATACATAAAATACGGAATGTCATATGAATATAATATACACATTAATTCCTCAAAAAGTCTGTGCGTATTTATTTTATTTCCGTTTCTTATTATTCGTAATATAGAGATAAACATCAAAGACATTTTTGTGCTGTTCTTTTATGTTTCACTCATTCAACTCACTCATTTCTTGTTCCGCCTTGTTCGCTTTACGCTTCATGTTTTTGGGGTTTAAAGAGAAGGACTATATTGTTATTGTCAATTTGCATGTAAAATTTAATCCCACAGTGAATCTTCTGCATACGATTCTTCTTTGTGCATTCCATCCTCAAATGAGAGTAATGAACAGAAGGTAATAACGGATCAAAATACAGTCATCTTACAAAAATTTGTTTTTATTGAAGAAATACTTACAGATATAAAGACAACTTAACTTACTTAAGACAAGTATATTATTTCTATTAGGGAAAGTAATCTTTTAAAACTTGATTAATCATTAAAAAATATTTGGAATTTTGATTTGACAGAGTGTTGATTTGTCAATGTGACCTCTAGTAGGCTGTAGAAGAAGCAGAATTTGTTATTTATTTGTGAATTATAAAAAAAAATTAAAATTGAATTAATTAATATTAAACATACAAAATAATATATGAATTAATCTTAGTTTTGTGTCTTAGCAACGCATAAATTTTTATATTGTAATGTAGTGACCTCTAGTGAAGCGTTATTGAACCCAAATTGACTTTGCTTCATTTTTAAGCCAGTTTTAATTGTTTGTAATATTTGTAATGATACAGATTAAAATTAACAGCTTTATTTCAGTTTCCTTAAATGTAATTCTATATTTACCAGGTAATTGCACCTTGTTTGATGCAAATCTCCGTGTAATCCGCCTCAAAAAAATCATAATTAATTAATTATCGCCGTAATTAAGCCACAAGTCGTATTTTACGATCTACAAATAAGCGTGTTAAACATGTCTTTAGTCCTCACGCTCGAGTGCTTCCCACTTTTCTTTCCTAACCACCGCAGAACAATGCACACATTGTAATTTCGCACACACGCCAAAAGCTTTTAGTTAATTCTTTGTACGTGTACTATCTCCGAGCGCGCTTCCGTTAAAAGCCAATCTCTTTCTACGAAGGTGCGCATTTCAGTGCACAAAGGCAGTCTGGAGCATCGTTAAAATGCCACCACTAAGAGCGTTACGTCTTTATGCGTGTTATGTAGACGATATAATTGTTATTGGTCTATTTGCGACACACGCTTTGAAATTGTAATTACGCGCAGATAAATCTCTCGCGCAAAAAGTGTTTAACGACGACGCGGCGTTGGAAATATGTCGTGGCCAACAAATAAATACGAAATTTAACGGCAATAAATTTACTCATTTACATTCGCCTGCAGTTCTTCCATGCCGGGAGAATTTCCAAAGTTTGAGGATGCATTGTATCGCAAACGGGATTAACTTTGAATGCGCATGGAGCGCTCCGGAGCGGAAGAATCGATGGGCGCGATAGATTTACGAGCGCTTTATGAACTTTTCGGTAGAGTTACAAATCTAGTATTTCGCTAGTAGTCGACAACTAGTCGCGAGATACAAATAGAATTATTAGCAGACAAAGAGACATTAATTCCGAGATGAAAAACGCAAGTCTCTAGAATAAACATAACCTCGATTTAAAGCATTTCTGTACGTGTGAAAAGAATCAAGGAACACGTATCGCACATGACATTACAAGATGAATTATTGCATATTGCGATGTGGTGGCTCAAGATAAATATCTCCACCTAGCACGAGTAGACTTTTCCAGTGTTTCCCAAGAAGGGAAAATGAAGTAATAAAACAAAATTGATGTGATAACTGCACAATCGCCCTGTGTTGTGCGTACTGTATTTTTTACAAATTACATTGTTTGCTTAGTGATTGCATTGGAAATAACTTTCTAAACACAACGACAAATGTCTCACACCTTCGAGAACCTGCACAGAATGAAAAACGTTGGAAATCGTTCATAATTGACTAATATCCATTCGCAAACAATTACATTACATTTCCATTTTACATATGTGGCAATTGTATGACGGGATTGCATGTCATGCGAGTTTGTATCAATAAAGGCATTAAGTATAAACATCCTGCTTCAGGTTCGTGTCTGTGTAGAGAGCGATTACGCAGGAAAAAACGCGCGCACGCATTAGAACGAATTAATTCGGCGTACGCATGATGGAAATCACGCGAGAATGTAATCAAGTATTGTTTTATCCGCATACATCATATGGAGTTGTATAATGGGATTTATTAATTATGTATCAATAGAGTAAGCTGTTTGAATTCTTAAAATAATAAATTTAATGTTCTCTAAACTCTAAACTAAACAAAAATTATTGCAACTTAATATTTATTGAAATAATTAATTTTATTGGTGTTGTTAGAATTCTATTTTATTTCTCATTAAAACCTTGGACTTTTAGAATCTTTAATACTTTCCGGGATATCAAGTGATTACGAACATTTGGCAATATTGTGTCATTATCCCAGATAATATAGATTTTGGAAAAATCGGTCAGCAAATTTGAAATCGCGGCATGTTTCTTGATAAAAAAAAAAATACTTTAGATAAATTAAGAAAAATTATTTTTTGTTTTCTTGATTTTATTGTAGTTTATTGAATGTAGAATTTATTGATGGTTTCAGAAGCCCTTTTCTATGAATTAATTCTTTCCTAATTAATCGGAAATTAAGACGCGGAAAACTCGAAAGTTGTCTTAAGCATACTGAAGAAGATAAAAACGTTATAAAATATAAATAAAATAATAAGTAAAATAATTTTAACAGAATGAATATTAGATTCTTTTAAACAAAATTAAGCAAATACTTAAAATTCTATAAATCGCTTAAATATTTTGCGGTTAAACATTCATCGACTTGAAACATAAATTTCGAGGTTAAAACCTTCAGATTTATATTTACAATCATAGAAATGCTTTAAATGATGAAAAAACAAGATAGCAACTTCTACTCCTATTGTGGTAAATTTTAAACCCTCTTATAACATTCGATGCTCTTTGCATCTCAGGAATAAATTAAATAAATATGTGGTGTCGTTGTAAAAATTGCTTCCGCATGCAAATCATCAAATTCCCGCATTCGAAACGCAAATCCAGAGCCATTACTGGTCACACAAAAGATTTCATCCACTCGAAGGTTGTGAATGCAAGCGGAAAAACTAGAAAGCACTTGAGGACTGCTTTGAGCGAAACGGAAGGACTCAATATCAATAAGGATGCGCCGTGCTCCGACCACTTTGCAGTCTCCTGGCGAATCTTCGGCAGTTGTCCTAAATTGTGAGTGTTGCTCTGTCCTGAGACATTACGCGTAATGACCTGCGCCATCAAGGCACCAACATAAACCATGCGCTTGTTCCTGGCCATTCTGGCGGCGGCAGCGTCGACAGGCGGGTGCGTAATGCGCGGAATTCATCACCGCTTCGTTCTTTTTGATAACGCGGGCGTTAGTTCCGCTCGGTCGCCTGCCTAACTGGATAGAACAAATTACCGAATGGCTTTTCGCCCTCAAGAAGGAGAACTTGAAGTTGTGGCAGAAGATCTACAATCAGGAGAAATCTGTAGAAAAACGGGATTTCTAAAAAACAATTAATTTAGGTAATGGGTACAGATTTTTATTGTTAATAAATATGAAATTTCTATGCAAACTAAGATGGATAACACACCTACTACATTTATATTCATAACTCCTCATAAAATGTGGAATCACTTGTGACAGTTTCACCGTCAACAAAACATATTTCATCTGTAGGATAAACCTCAAGAAAAATGCAAATTCCTCGATGCATTAGAGAAATTAAAATATTTAAAACACTTCACCAACGTGGTGTAGATGATTAGCATAAAACAGCAATTAGAAAGGGTTCCATTCTTTATGTACACCACGTGCATTTCCACTCCATTAGCAAATGATTGCGCACTACGTGTGTGAACTGCAAACACAGCTTTTAATAACAACCTGAAACAATTCCCGTATTGTCCTTTTCACCTCCTGAAATGTCTGGGATGAGCACTGAACCAGTGCAAATGACCCATGGATAACCTAACAAGCACTTTAAATCTGTCACCGATGCTTGTTGCACTCCTTACCGAACGCTTAAAAGGTAATCGGATACGGTCAGACGATTAAATCTGTTTCGTTGGCTGCAAGTGGCTGGAACGAGGGTTTTTAATTTATCGCGGAAGAATTACCCTCGCATGGGACACCCTAGACCCTCGGACATGGTTATACCTACTGTTATTATCCAACAACCTACCTCACCTTACATTTCATAATGGTTTATACCTTCCTATCCTATTGTAACTGTTCTAGTCTAGTGTCACAGTGTTATAAAAACTAATGTGAGGTTCGATAAAATATCCGGATACTTATAATATAAAGCCAAGGGTGCTGAGTAAGTACAAAACTAAACTAATGTATAATAAATTGTTGTTTGCTCTTGCCAGACGTGGCTGGTCTTTCACTAAGGATGAGATAAATGCCACCTCATTAGAAAGTGTTTTATGAAATGATCATAATTGACCGTTAGTTGGACCTTTAGGACGAAGTGTTTTTTCAAAGTGTGTGCCAATGTCTATGGACACCTGGAGTAATCGTTTGGTAGTTTTAGGTTGCTAATGGCAAGACATTTGTCACCATCATCAGTGTGTATGTGAGAAGAGTGGTTATATTAATATCTTTTAAGAAGTACAGATCAATGTGATTTACTGTTAATTGACCTTTAGATCGTTAATAATATCATAAATAATATTTGAAATAAATAATAATAGGAGAAAAATGTTGTTTGTAATTGTTTATGGCTTTCTTTGTATTTTAATTAGTTTATGAGATAATAAGCTTTCAACTTGAAAATAGAAGTTTGCGCATGCGCAGTTTCTATGTCATGAATATGTGCCATTTTGTATGTGCCTGTTAACTTTACAAAATTCTGCTAAACTCTATTAGATTTACTTCTAATTTTAATGGAAAAATTGTCTTTGTGAACCATTTACTATTGATTTAAGTCTATTGCTATATAATTTCTATATTATTAGCAGACTAAATTAACGTAAATTACATTTATATTTTATTGCGATAACTATATACATACTTAACAGCCAACTTTAGACCATTTCCTATTAGATGCAATAAACATGAAAATGGATGCATTTCAATTAGAATTCTTCATTTCACACATTAGCCAACTAATACTGCATTAGCATCCCTGGCAAATATTAATATGTCGGCGTATTCACGCCAAATCGCATGCAAATTGCATTTCCATCCGCGTTTTGTTTACGACCGAACAAATAATAAATCCGCGTTAAGCGCTGATGAAACGTGATGATGAACCACGCACCGCATCGACATTTGACCATCATTTCTGATTCCGGCGCGTGAATTAATGTCTATTATGTAAATACACATTAGTCGAATCATTTGCGAATTCAACACATCCTCATAAAACAATGGAATATTATATTTCATTGTAATGAAATTTAATAACATAACATTTTGACAATATTTCTGGTTCCCATACTTTGTATGGAATCTACAACCCCTTAAATTTAATTTTTAGCTTTAATTGTGTAAATCAATGTTGACTTGTTCGCCATTGTGTGAAATAGTTGATGCACGTTAAATTTGATGAAACCGAATTCGTTATTGAATCCCACCCCGTTTTAAACTTATCCAGTTACAGCAACTCGAAGGGGTTGCAATCCGCAAATTGCACCGGAAAGCATCCAGGCATCCCAGATAGGAAGATGCCTATCGTCCGTAGCCATGTGTCATGTTTTGCTTCTTTTTGGGCATGGCAACAATGGCAGACACACCGCTGTAGCGTCGTAAATTTTAAAACATTTTATTGATTTCGATAGGATGTAATAGGCCACTTAATTTCGCAATTTTACGATCCTGTGCGTCAACATAATACGCGCTGGGAATTGAATTGATATGAGTTCAAGTGGAAATTATCGATGTACACTTTAAATTTATTTCCTAGACTAGTATCAAGTTAAATAAAACAGAAAGAAATTGAAGTGACGAATGTTGTTTTGATTGTTTGAAAATGATTAATATTGTGTATATCCTTGAAAGAATGCTAATGGATGATAACACTCTATGTCACGATGTTCATCAATTATATTACAAGAAGATAGTAGAAATGAAAAAAATGCCTGAAGAAGTGTTAATTTTGCTTGCGTTAACAGGCTAATACTCACCGAAGAGAAAGAAGCTAAAAGTGCTTATCTGAGGTGGCGACATCTACTTCCATTTGTCATTTATATATATTAGACTCTCTTCAATTCACGCCTTCAACTACTAAGCTAATGATTCTTTATCTTGAATTATCATTTTCCAAGAGATTTCATGATTTTGGAGCTTAAGTAATCTTCATAGCAATTAAATCAATTTCAGTTTTTTAGTTTTTTAGCACTAGATAGAGTTTAGATAAATTTAGAAATAATTTATATTTTCATTAATAACTCTATATTCTTCCTAGGAAAAAGAGAGACAGATAAAAAAAAGTAAGAAAGGAAGAAAAAATTGCTTTAAGAAGTGTTAATTTTGCTGGACAAAAAGCTAAGAGAAGAAAAAGCCATGTAAGGAAAGCTACGAGTTTTTATCAATAGTGACGACATCTACTTTTATTTGTCATTTATGTATAACAATTATGTACTTCACGCTTTAAACGGTACAACTAATAGTTTTTGAATGAATTTTCATCTTCTCATGAGAAACGTTCCAACAAATCTCAAAATATTGCTTTGGTGCTTAAGTAATTTTCAAAACAATTAAATTGGTTTCATTCTTCAATATTATATCACTATGCTATAGTTAAATGTGGAAATAATTTGTAGCTCATCCAATAATTCTATACATTATACTCTGCCCAACTAAAAATTGTTGGCGTTTTTTATCACTCACAATCCAAGTAATTACAGTTTCTATCTTTCTGGACCCTAACAACAATTAAATAAATCTTTTGAAGTAAACCACTTCGTTTTATTCATGAAAATAAACTCTCAAAATGAAACAAAACCCTATATTAGAGTAATAATATAGGGTCACACCTACATAAACCTTAAGTTTGATATGTTTGTACTTCAGAAACTTACCATTCTCAAAATATATACCAGATAGACAATACAAATTACACCCTTTTAGAACGCAACTATTGTGGTTGGAAGAATGTAGAGCGTATCAGACTGGTGCCCTAAGGGGATACGTGTCGAATTAGACCACTGTGCACATTAGTGACGGATGTCTAAATAAAGCAACATCATGACTTTGATTTGAAGATCTTGTCACACCAATTGAACCGTAAATTTTAAACTTTCATTGAGAGGGTTTGCTACTTGAAGTGCTCGAATTGGATTTTAAAATTGTCACGGAAATGTCAACGAAGGACATCCGAACGCATTGGATGCAATTTAATTAATGCGATGTATGCGTCAAACTGTCAGGGTGTCTCATGCTTTTTTACACTTTGTTACACTCAGGGAGAACCAGTGCGAATGTGCATCCAACCGCAAACGCATTTCGCTTCACATGCGACTGTGAGGACACTTTAGATTGCCATTAATCAGGAGTTGAATCATTGGTAAAAAATTGATGCGCATTGTGATTGTGTAAGGGATGTAAAACCGAAATCATAACATTATGGTTAATGATTGAACATCATTATAGGGATGGATATGGATAATGATAAATGAATTCTGAATCCTGATTATATACAATGTATACAATGTTTAAATTTTCTGAAGACTTTGTTGCACTACGTTGAAGTTGCAATTTCACAACTTATTCTAATTTATAGCCAGTTGAGGTTTAACATTTTAAGCACCTTCATCTCGGTTTAGGGCACTTTGAGAACAATAATTACAGCAGCTCTCATTCAAAGTGCGAGAAATTTAATCCGTGATAATGCACCTCTATGGCGACATTGTTGACTTTACTGTTTCTCCTGTTTACAATGTTTCGATTTAGCAACGTCTTAACCGTCAGTTATTTCATGTTGATAGCAGCGACAACAACTAATAGCTATACTGACATGCAACTGTATTTTGAAACTTTAGGGTTCCCTAAAATAACTACATTTTTGGTAGGATTGTAGCTGCTAATGATTTATTTTCTCAACTGAAAATAAACTTGTCAACTTTCGACAGTTTGTCATTGGAATTCCATGAAGAGTTTACGAAACAGCGTAGCAAAGAGCGTGATAGATATATATTAAAGTTCAAGTGTCTAGAGTCCCATTGTCTTAGACTCCTTGTTCGTTCAATTTAAATATTAATTTGAATCTAAAATGTACAGATTATAAGCAAAAAATTATACAGAAAGACGTTAACATTTGAAAAGCAGTATGGTATAAGTAAAGAAATGAATAGGTAGATATATATTCAATCAGGGAGAAAACAACATGTGCTTAACACGTTGAAGACCTGTGGAGCTCCGTGATCTTATAGAGGTATGCGCTTCACGGCGGCTTTTCTCTCTCTCCCACCGGACAGCGCAACTGCATTAATTTAATAGTTCGAGGCTCTACAAGCTGCGCGGGCAGTCGAGTGAGAGAAATAGCGCACGTGGGCTCATGTAGTCCTACAGGTCCTCAACGTGTTTATTTCTTTAAATAGTATGAATTAGTAACTCGTTTGAAATACCACTACAGAAGTTTGTTGAAAAAAGAGTTTTTTTTTTTCTCACTCTCACTCTTCTTTTCCAAAAGTATATTTTTTAATTACAAGAGATTTAAAACAGGAAAACTAACTAAGACATCAATTATTTGCATTTTTACATAACCTTTTTAGACTTGCAATAATTAGTTGCAAATCATTGTAACGTCAGTTTTTCAAGTTGATTTCAATCCTGAAATTGAACAATATTCTAATATATGACCACATGTCACCGCCAAACTTATGACAAACCCAATCAATAATTCAAACCACCCTATTATTAAAAGGCTTCGTGATTTATAAACACTCCAAGCTCCTGTCAGTTGAACGACTCAATAAGATATTTATTTTTATTTTAGTTAGTAAATGTGAAAATTGCCAGTGCACATGTCACTTTCACAAGCCTTTTGATATGGATGCTAGACACTTTTAATTTATGCACGATGATGCATAACAATCTGAGGTTTCGAGCTGATTCTTCGTAACTACTTTGGTGAACACAAAACAAGACCAATAAAGATATACATTGTTGGTAGTGATCGCCTCATTATTTATTTATTCACGTGTCATTGACAAGCTGGTATTCAGTCGGTCTTCTTTTATTTTCTTGGTTGGCAGCAATAAATCTGCCTTGCCCACTCTTCTAGTTGAGATCCTCGCAGCAATTTCCAAGGGCGTGCGTTAACAAATCGCAGGACATTTTTATTCCAGTGACTTTGACGTCATTCCGTAATCTAGTGGAAGCATGGCGCAAACCTACTCGAAACAAAGCCCTTAAATATAGCCCAAGAGAAGGAACGCAAAAATTCGAATGCGTCTTTTATGCTCTCTGCAGTCGGCTGGGTAGCTAATTAACAGGCATACGCAGGAGCGCGCATTTTCCTTTCTCGCTGCTACTGCTGCCGCCGCCGGAATGCGGAATACCGAGACTAACAACTCATTATGCGCTTTATCTTCCTTTATCAGAGTGCACATGCCCTTGCATTATGTATGCCAGGCAGCCGAGCGCGGCGTAAACTTTTTGTTCCTTTTTAATCCTCGACTACCGACGAACATCGACGCAATGCACGCCAGGACAACACGAAAAGCTGTTTGTGCGTCGGGTATAATCAGTTGGCTAATTGATGTTGGGAGAATTTTATTAGATGTGGATTTTATTTACGAGAAAATTTCTTATGACTTACAAATTCGTTTTATGCTGATTATATTTTTATTTGCAGAGTTTTAATTGTCCTGTTTGTGTTTGTTGCCTTTGTTTGGAGTAAGACAATGACTTTACATTTGCATCTTGATAGATGCAATTTTATGTGCATTGCAACTAATAAAAACACTCCACGTGCACATAATAAGCGTATAAAATTGTAGCGGGTTTTGCTGCTTTCATGAGCACTGCAACGAAATGCTTGTTTTGTGCTATAATCGCAATAAAAGTACAATTGTCGTAATGTCTATTATTTTCTAAACACATGTCTGGAGTTGAATTGAATGTAACTCTTATTATAAGGTGGGGATTATTTTGATGAAATTAAGGATAAAGTATTAAAATGAAATAAAATTACAATTTCAGTATTAAGAAAATGCAATAAACAATTTACATAAACAAGAAATCCAATTAATATTATAACTTATATATATATAAAAATTTAATATTATTTCATTCCTTTAAAGAATAGAAATATTATTTGACAAGACAACTACCAACTAAACTTATAAATTTCCGCCATATCAATGGAAATATGAAAAATTTGCAGTAAAATTCATACCTCAACTTGTTTCCAATTTGTGTTCTACTTTCTAAAAAGACATATTTCAATTCTCAAATAATTTTTGCATGAAAATTAAGAAATAAAAGTGTGTTAAGGTAATTTATCAGACAAACTTTCTTCACTAACCCAATTTAAATCTAAAAACTCCCGAGTAAAACCTCTCTCCAACTACTCTCAATCACTGAATTTTTATTCAATTCTTGCTAAATTTCCAACTCTGGCCAAAGTAATTCAAACTTGTCGACATTATAATTCCCTTTTCATTTCCTGTTTCTTTCCATTACCATATCCCCAAGACGACAATCACCACCGATACCCATATTTATCGCTTATCGTCATTGCAAATTGCAAACTGCATTCTCCATTAGCCAAACCTCAATGAAAATATCGCAATCTCCCATAATCATAACACACGCTGCATAATTACCAAATGACAAATGGCATTACACGCTGTTATTACACCCCCATTGCGATGTCTTGTCCACTTGTGCCTGCATCGATGCCTTTTTCGTGTTTTTGTCCGCAGCCGCGAATGCGTGACGAGATCCAATAATTGAGCGTCGCGTTTGTTTTTGCATTCCAATTCCTCGAAGTCGCGTCGTGCATTACTACAAATTAGGCGCACAATTTCACCTTTCGTCCGGATAAATTACATCCGATTCCCAGTGTAAGGAAAATGTTCGTGTCCTGGAAACTTTGTTTTCGTTTGGGTTTTTTTTTTGCTTTTAATCGACGTAGAAAGCATGGCAATAAAATAATCGGTAGTGTCTGGGGGATTGAAAAATAAGCGACGCTTATCCACCAACTGCGGAAAATTATGAGTGTATAATAAACATAATATACATAAATACACATTGTGTGTCCTGACAGTGCAGTCAAGGTGGTGTACGATTACGTCGGGAATTACGAGGAATAAAAAACGCAGTAAAAGAACTCTGCCAGATTAAAAAATGCGCATTAACCAGCTTAACATTTGATGAATGCACTCATTTGCAGTGAGCTCACCAAAGCACAGAAACTTACTCACCCTATTTGAATTAATAAATTAATGCCCAAAACATTATTCACTATTGAAATCATTCAAACAAAGCAATTATTGCGTTCTTCCACGTGTGAATTAGCATTTATTGACTTATACGCATGCGCAGTTTTTGCCTCTATTCACACGTTGTAAAACATAAATAAAAAAACGTTCTCAAAAGCTTATCTTTTGATAAATGAACTCATTTGTAGAGAGCTCAATGAGATATTAAGGCTTGCAATTAGTCTATTTGGGTTAATAAATTAGCTGAAAAGTCACTCTAACTTTAATTCCCATTTCTGTTCTTTAGACTAGAAATTGTTGGAGATTGAAGGGGATACTAGAGAATTTATTGGTGGCGTTAGCAAAACCCTCCAAATGCCATCCGCCACCATCTGTGAGGTAAATTGGTGATCTACTGACGTTCGACTCGGATGCACCATATTGTCTCTTGGAATCTTAAGAATCTGTCAACAGGATTTACAGCCAGCCGTCACCAACGCGTAGCACGTGTAACTAAATAACTTGGAGAACACATGTACAACCATTTGCAACTTTACCATACTAACTACTTCTTAGATCTTAAGTTCTTGATTTTTTTTGTCTCTGGTTTGGCATTTGCAACAGTGGAAATGAAATAATCTGATGTTAGCACTTTTATGACAACGGCTTTTATTGAAGTTAGATTTATCACGTCCGTCTGAAAATGTTTATTGCGCAATGAAAACGAAAATACGTTGCATTTAGATTTTATAAATTTATTTGCGGTGGCAGCGACGTCAAAAAAAGGACGAATTGAAAATATTGCGCTGAAGGTTTTGTTTCCCCACGCCGAAGCGATAAAACTTCCGCCCTTTTAATATCTCCACTGTGGTCGTAATAAATGTGTAACAACCCGATGGACAAAAAAAGAAGCGTTAAAAATATTCTTTTATATTAGGCAAAACAATCCAAAGAAGTAGAATGAATGAAATGAAAGCTCGTAAATGGATAAGTACCTTAGATGCTTAGATATTCTGATGGAATCACGTTGAATCACTTTATTTCCTTTGTGCAAGTCGAGTCACGATGAGTGCAAGCTTTTTTCTCATTAAGAAAGTTGGAAGAAGAGAAGAAATATGACACTATATGGACAACTATTAATTTGTTTATGAGTGGGCAGTTAATGTCTGGAATGATGGTTTATTGGGTTACAGAAAGAAAAGGATAATACAAGAAAAGGGAGAATAACTGGAAGTTTAGGAGGAGGAGGATTCAAGGATGTTGATATAGTTTAATTTTAGATGCAAGGGAGAAAATTGATATCTAGATTGAAATAAAATGTTTTAATTAAGTGTTACATGTAAGTTTGTTGAGTTTTATTTTTAAAAGGTAAACAACACTTAAATATTTGAAATTTCATTTTCATAAGTCTAATGAAATATTTATTTTCTTTGTTAAGAAAATAACTTTTTAGGTTGAATCACATTTCACTTTCCTGTTCGCCTCAAATGACAGCAACCATCATATCATAAACGAAACTAAGTTATAATTCTTTATCTTTGTAATACGATGCCGTAAAATTATTAATATCTCAGGCCGTCATAATTGACTTGCTCCTTGATAGGTGTACCTCGCATTATTGCAGTTTAACTGCCACGAGCGGAATTGCTCTAGTCCTAAACACACAGCGCATAAACTGAAACCAACCTCATACCAACACCATCACCAAACTTTCTGCATGTAATTGGCAACAAAACAAAGTCATGCCTATATCAATGTATCACGTCCCGTATCATGTCTTGCGAGATTTTTATAGCTGGCAATACAATTTACATACTTAGCATAGTGGAAATGCTTAAAAGTTGAAGCGAACATCTTAATTAGCTCGTAAAGCGAGTGAAATGGGTGTGAATCATCCACATTCGAACAAAGTCCTTTGTCGCTGCACACTGGCGGCGATTTAACGACGAGTTATGCAACATAAAAAGTGTTATTGACTTGTCGTGATAGATTGAGAGGAGTTGCACTTATTGCAAGCTCGTAAATCCAAGATGGCGGTGTGCGATGAATTGAATCATTTAATTTGTGTGCGCGATGTTCACAGCAAGTGGACATGTGGACTTTTATGAATGTGGCGGAGAATATGGATATAGCGAAGAGACCACAAGGGCTAAATATGATTCCGAAGGAGGATTTTTACGATGCCACGAGCTGTGACATTTGGGTTTATATTTATTGTGTTATTTAGATGACCAGAAGAGAAATGATAAAAATGCAAGTTGGCATATTTTTAACACCGAATGTTGGCGCCATCTGTTGAGTTAGAACCTCTATTTCAAGAAAAGATAGAAGAAGATTAGCTGCTTATAAAATAATTAGGAAACAAGTAAAATGTTATTTTTTGTTTTAGTTGTCGTTGTAATTTGTAGAACGCCATCTGTTGAGTTATAGCTTCAACAATAAACACTATCTGTCACTTTACCAAGTTTTATATTGTTTGAACTCTTTTTGATGATGGCTTGAATTTAAGTTTAAAGTATCACAAAATAAAGAAATAACTCTCAAACACTCCCAATGTATAAACACTTCAAACAAAGAAAGCTCGCATGTTTGATTTATTTATTGCGCTCGCGTAAAAGTTTTATGCCCCTCGCAGATTTTATACTTCTAGCTTCAACTTCTTGCTCTTGAATGCAAAATGCATTTTATGATTTGTTGTTTATTCAGTGCGCATAAAAAACACTCACTCTATCAACCTAAAAGCCGCTTTCATCCCTCCACCAAACAAAAATCGGTCGCAATTAGATCTAAAACGCAATTTTCCTAAATCGCATAAAAATATTTACGCCTAAAATTTAAGCACCCAGCTTTATTTCTTATTCTTATTTCCGCGACAGACGCCACCGCTATCGGAATATTGTTTCGTCATCGCCTCAACCCCCGAGGGGTGGGTTTACTTCCGAACATAAAAGGTGCATGACGTATCCGATAGCATATGAAGACTAGCGAAAAATGCCTCAAAAGATTGCCAACGATTCTCTGTGATGCAGCACTCACTCCATTGCCAATCGCTGAGGGTGGTTGGAGCGAGATATTTTTCTGCTCGTTGGATACTAAGCAGACCTTGTGCTGTGAGTGTTTGTGCATTATTTTTCGTCTCTTGCCGGGTGATTTTTTTTATTTACTTGAGCGATGTTTGTGGGTTTTATATTTATTCTTCGCAACGTGCGCTTAAATCGAACGACCACTTTCGACGCTTTCGTTTTTCTTTCGGCGTTTTCATGATCATAAACTGCAAGTCTATGGAATGCTATAAATGCACTCGCGGGCGAGTTATATTGATATAAAGTGGCGGCGACTTGGGGGCGGGCAGTCATTAAAAACCCAAAGCATTATTACTTCAGGCCGGAAGAAAACTAAAAGTGCGATCAACGAACCACAAATAATAAATATCCATAGTAAAAACGAAAATATTTGCTAACCTCAAATTGCATTCAAACACATATTTAAATCCTTCTTTGGTTCTTGTTTTAGGAATCAGGGTGTGTGTTACCAACAAAAGTTTGTATTTAACATTTCCCAAGAGAAACACTGTAATTAAACCCCAAGCGGATTTAGAGCCGACGGACGGACTGAATTATGATCGAGGATTTAAAACTGGACTCAATGTCGTCTCTCCACCCTTCACTACAAGAAGAACATAACTCTGGCTCAAGTCGTACTCTCGTAAATTTGCATTAACTGCACAAAGCAGAAATGAGCAGCGCTCATCAAGCACATGGAGGGTACCGACTGTATAGAGTAAATACTCAACGATTCTGCTTCATTTACAGGTTTGCTCGTTGGTTACCGCTTTAATCCCTGTTAATTAATCCGGGAGCTCTGGCCTCAAGGCGGTTATTAATTTGATATTACTTTATTATAACGACTAGCAGCGGCAGCAGCAGGAGACTGATAAGTATCAAAACAGTTGATTAGGAATATTTCATATTCGGAATGCCGTGTCTGCTAGTATTCAGTTGCAGGAGATATGAATAAATGCGAAATGAAGGAATCGGCTGTGCAAACTTGTACAGGTGTGTTGGAATATAGTTTGTTTGCAAATTGAAATCCTGTGTAACACACTCCTAATCTGCATGAGCATCTGTGACATTTGGTGGGATGCGTGTAATTTCCATGCAACGGTTGGTGCTGTTAGAATAAGCCCTTGTCAATCATTCCTGCACCTCCCTAAACTCATGAATTTAACCAGAAAATAACCACAAGCTAGTATGCCCACAATCTCAAGCCACATGTTTTGCAGTATTTGGTGTTTTTAAGGGGAGTGAAAACATGTGATTTGAGAATGTCAGAATAAAATTTCAATTTGACTGATGTTGAGAAAAATGGAATGGAAATGGAGTTACATTTCTTATCTAGAAATTAGAATAATACATATCTACCTGGATCCAAACTAGTTTTCTAGATTAAGTTTGGAAATATTTTTGAGACTAGTCTCTTCTTACTTCGGGTAGGTAAAATCACAAAATATCATGCACATAAATATTAATTAAACTTAAGACTTGCTTTTTATACATTTAACTGATCTGTTAGGGATGCAGGTGTAGATGGATCTGACCTCCCTCTGGCGCTGTAGGCAATTGATTTGAATGTTCCCAATTTTAGGGTTAGAATAGTCTCTGGAGACGTAAACCCCAAACTTCATTTCTGTTACAACGACTTTTGTAGGTTAGCTCGGCAAACAGCATTATCTATATTTACTATTTCTTGTTTGCAATTCCAACCCAAGGCAATAAACCATCCCGTAATCGTTAAAATTCTATCTGCAACAGTAACCCGCATGGACCAATATGCAAATCGTCTCAAATGGTTACTCCCATAAAAAAGGTTATTAATTCGCTGGAATCAGCTCGAAAAGCGCGTCTATTAAATGTTTAACGTCGGTTACAATAAATATTACGCCATCCAGCCTGACGCTCCTTCCATGCGGTTATTTACGGGGAACGCACATTTACTGCCGCCGACATTAACACCCCGTACAAATGGTACCTACAGTAACGCACGCAATTTCGCTCTACTTCCTATCTACAACAAAGCAACTTGCTGCAAAATAAAAGACGGCCGGAAAAACACTAAACTGCACATACATTATTCATCTCGATGCGTCTTTCGGCAGTTTTATGCGCGCCATGTGTGAGCAACAGTGGCACGTTGTTGCTCCATTGTCTCTGCTATCGCACGAATTGTGAATGGTCGTGCGACGTTTAAAAAGATAAAGATCCGTTTTAGATTGCGCGCAAAATGATGGGCCATCATCGCTGGGCTGGCCGTAATTCCAAAACGGTTTCAAATAGCGATATAAACGGCCATTACGTCGTTACACTTTGGTGCGTTACCTATTTGTCTTCTTAACCTCACTTTTCGTCCAGTGGATGCTTGCAACTGGGAGATGTTAAATCAAATGACCAAGGGGTATAAAGAAACTTCTTGTAATCAAATTTTGATGTTGCAATTAAAACAAAACTGGGATTGTCTGCAGGGTAGGAGCACATAAAATGCTTAAACCATGAAATGATTTTAGTCTCTTTGACTTAGAGGGTATAAAATAATATAACTAGCAGCGCAATACAACATTTAAAGTGCTACTATGCTACTACAATCTAATTTCCAATGCAATATCTGATTTAATCAATTCGGTGAAATGTCAATGCACTCCCCAAAAACCGAAAAAAGTAAAAAACATTTCAATTATACTTTTTGTCACGCAGGTATAATTTAAACAAAACCACTCTCTGTTCAGACAAGGAGTCAATTAAGTAATCAAGACTTGAAATCAACATGCACGTGTGTAAGGTCAAAAAAGGGTTGAAAACAACGCACATTGTTTGATGATGCTCGTTCCGCGTCGATGCGCGCAATAAGTGAAACAACATTTTAATTAAACGCAGTCCACGCATTGAGTCCACAGAAGAATGCCATGGGTCACTTGGGTAGTCGCTTGACTGATGCTCCAATTTCCATATTCAATGACACCCTCTTTCAACTTCCACTAATGGCATGCAGTGGAGTGGATATTTTTTTGATTCGCAAAATGTCCGGAAATTAAAGTCTTCGAAAAATAAGCGTTCTCACATTGCAACTAGACGCTTACAGTATGGTCACATGTGATGACCCTACGACCTCGCCTGTTATTGTTAAGTAAGTTACGTAACAGTCTTGCTACAATTACAAGATGTAAGTTCATGTCGTCACTTACTCTGGACGTAGTAACAATGTAAGTTCTAAAGTGCGGACGATGATTCACTGGACTAATTGGCTACTTCCGATGCTGTGTACCTTCACCTGGACATTATGCTAATATGAGTGAGAATCCAGTTGCATAATATTTCACGCTTCGTTTGCTTTCCTACTGCTGACTAATTGGATCCACCATATTTGGATGCTGCACCATTCGCAGATAGAAACAAGTTCACCACAATTAGATGATTATTGTAAAAAGATTTACTGATGTAACTGATGACAATTGCGTGTGTACCCTGTTTGTAAGCATCGGGATTGAATGGTCACGCACACTTCCCCTTTGGATAACGACCTCGCATCAACGTGGGAATTCGCGGCTAACTGCGACCATACGGACATTTGGAAATCGGAATGCTAAAACATGTAAACGAGACGCACCGTTTGGAATACATTAAATATTGATTGAATGTAGAGATAAACGCATGACTCATCATTCTAAGTTATGCTGGAATTGAATAACGTGTGAAGTCCAACATTAAGATTTGATATTTTCGCCATTCATAGCAAAAGTAATTTGTCAAGATTTACTCTGAATTTCACTCTTCTTCTGCATTTCTCTCCAGTCATGATGGATCACCCAAAAAGCGCCCTCTATAGCATGACTCTCCTAATCCCACTCTTCCTACGCCCTACTAAATTTGCCAACTTGCCATCTTGATGCCAGACTGAACTTGTATCAATTAATCCCGTCTATTTCTGCATCCAAGCGTAAGCACTTGCAACTGAGTAAAATCTGTTCGATCTGTTGTGATTGCTTCGAATGAATTTATCTAATTCATTTAATGCATGATAGATCATCGTTAGTATTATTAATCCAAGAGTGTTCAGGTGCTCATTCAATTCGAATAATTCATATTTCGCTTTAATCGACTTAATGTCTCACAAGTCAACAGATGCACAACTTGCAACTAGTTGCCCGATGCGTGAAGGGATGCACTTTACAACGGTGGCTGTCTGGAAGGGTGAAAATCCATTGTGTGGAAGAATAATACCGAAACTGATGTTTTGATGATGCGCTTAAGAGTTGTAGATGAACAGTTGGCGATTCATTCAACAGATGAATGAATATTTTCTTATTTGCGGAATTTACATTTTTAGGTTAGGAAGCGAGAAGAGTAGTGCAGAAATAAGTCTTTCTCGGAAAGATCGTGCTAAGTCTCTTCATCTACCGCTACCGATCATAAATTTTTATGAAGAATTCGGTGGTAGCTGGAGGTAGTAAAGTCCGCGTGTCCTAATATCGGCGAGTGCGTGTCGAATTGTTCATTAAAAGCGTCGTAAAACGAATAGTTTGCTGTGAGCGAATGTTGCAATGCAGTGCAAAGTTCAATAACGCACCAAGTCATAAATGTCACTGCGCTCCCTAATTTTAGTTTACATACTTTTTTAATTGCATTCGTGGAAACAGTAAAAGTCGACATTAACAGATAAATTATCATTCTATATTGGCTAGAACGTAAAAAATAATTAGACATTTCCAATCTTAATTCACTATCAGGAAATATGCGAAAATATTGATCAAGTAGAATAACTATTTTGTAACATTGTATCTCGACATCATCTTAAAGTTTACTTCTTTCCATCCCAAGTTTATGTTTATGCATGCTTAAATCACCCTTTCGCAGGGTTGTAATGGCCTGGTGAGTTGAGAAGTCCTTATATCAGCAACCCACTGCTCCTGTGGTGAGCTGGAAGGGTAAAACACCAACGCATACCCTTTATAGGGCAATGCAATTATAATTGATTGTCGTAGGTGATTTTAACGACACCTATAATGTACAACATCGTCGTGCTCATAAAACGCCATCATTTCCATTGTCTCTATGAAACATGATAGTGCAACACATCGAGGTGCAAAATGTTTGACATTGCGACAATCATTTTTTAACTGCTTGCACTAAATGCCACATTCTACTGTGTCTGCTGATGAATACTAAACAAGCTAAACATGGCGCATTTGCATAAATTCATTGCTGGAACAATTAGATAAGGCCTATGATTGTTCTTTATGCGCAGGCGAACAAGTTGCTTAAGTCGGTATTTTATATAACCCTATCAGTCGCGTGTGTAATTACGCCTCGTGTAATTTATCCCAGTTGGAGGCAAATTGGCCGTAAAGTTGTGTGTCTTGGCGTTTCGCACCGAATTTGCAGCGATTTCGACTGCGTTAATCCGCTCGAAATGGTGCGCGCACCGCATCGTGTAATTTACGCCCCGATGGAGGATTTGCATGCGGAGATTTGCGACGAGATTCGTTTATGATAATGCACGACTCGTAAAACCTGCCTGTCATCAACGTGCGTCAATGATGCAGAAAATGTTCACGCTGCAATCACCTTTAGCATTTTAATGATCTCTCTATTTTGGCAAGACGGAAAAAATAGTTTTTAACCCCTAAGGGAGACAAATAACAAGACCTCAATTCTTCTCAATAACTTTCAACAAGTCTGTAAAGCTACTGATTGCCTGCATTACACTTGTTACACTTTATCTACGCTCCAGGGTTAGTTTTAATGGTCAACCCAAGTTGTCTCCTCATCTCTTTTCCAAAAGGCGCGTCTCTTCCAAGACGCTTCAATTTCAGGACTCCTTTGAATGTTCCCGCATGTCATAACAATAAGGGGAGGAAACAAAAGAATGGTCACTTGTTATCTTTTCTGCTTTCACCGCGTCAACAGCACGTTCGTCGGCATCTCAAGTACTTCTGATCTTCCACTCTGCATTCATCCCCAATTCCTCTCATCATCTGCTATTCTTCAATGTGTCTTATTAATTTCCAAAATTATTCCCGCTGCATATTTTGATAAATTAAGCACGTACAAAGCAATCGAAGCGCAAAATCATCAAAAAAAAAAAACGGTCACTCTTTCGTGACTCCTATCTTCATCTTGTCTGCCAAGGAGCAATTTCGAAGAGTTGTGATTACCTTGATTTGACAAAAGACCAAATTGACCGGACATGCTTGGGGTGTCTGAGCTACTGGTTTTTGTTTGTTTACTTGTGTGTGGATGCTTGTTTGGCTTGCAGTTGGTGACTTGCAGGCGTCGCGGTGAGGTTCGACCGCAGGATCGTCACTCGCGCGCGTCGCAGATTGTTCCGAGTAAACGGCAAGTAAAACGTTTCGTGGGAAACGCAGTCATGCGGAGAAGCTTTTCTCTTTTCATCTTCTCATTTCCTTACAAACTGAATATAACCAATTGAAATTGCTATCAAATCTTTGCCGTGGATATTGAATAAATAGACATAAGATCCTTTAAAAAGATCCCTTAAAAGAGGGATTTCATCATGAAAACATACAAATTCTAGTCTAAAAAATTTTTAACTTAAAACTAGGGAGCACTAGGCATTTCCACTAATGAAATTTCCAAAATTCTGCTCATCCAATTCGCTGGACCAAAACAGAAATTATAATCACGCTGCTGGAGTCATTTCTGGAAATTGCATCAGTCCACCATGTAATTCGCAGAAAATTATACCAGCAATCAGGCCATCAACTCACAAACATCATTACGAGACCTTCTCGCTGTCACCCTCATCTACTTCTCCATTCTACTTCCGAGGACGCCTCCGCATCGGATTAATATCTGTCCCATTCAATTAATAATCTCCTCAGCAGAAAGATAAAACTCGATTAAAAATGAGCCTCATTGCCTAGCGCATTTAACATTGACACTTAACAAATGCCAGAGCAACGTTTGTCATAAATATCCGCCGCCAGTTCTAAATCAGTTTTGGCTGCGCTGAATTGGAGGGGTGGTTCCAAGAGTATGAGTGGTGTTCGACGCGCTTTAATTACATCGCTTCGCGAGCGTAATGGGGTGATTAACATTGATTCATTAATGCGCTACATCTAATTTACTTAAGTGCGGTGTTGTATTTGAACGCGGATCGTTTGCTAATAATTGATTCATAATTGCAGAATGTTCTAATTTAATTCAAATATTTGTTTAGAGCAAGAGGATCCTAAATATATAGCAAGGTTAAAGGGTTGTTTTGTAATGCACTGGTCAAGCAATAGACAGGAGAGATCAAAAGTGGTGTCAGAATGTCAAATTCACTAACCTGGGGCATTTGAGTTTCATTCGGCTTGACAAACAAGAGTTTAGATGCTCTCTGTGAATTATTCATCACTGTTAGAGCGCTGTTTGCTCTTTATTCACTACTAGTGTTTCCTAGACCTTGCTAGCATCAACCCTCATAAATACTTAACAAGCAACAAAAATGCCTAGTTCTTCGAGGTTAAGCTTTCTTCTGTTAATAAATTTTCTCTATATTCACTCAACTAGTTGGGAGTTAAAGACAATCTCAATTTGTCCATCATGACTCTCCGGAGACTATGTAGACTACTTTAAACCACCAGTTAACATCTTAAACATTACATATTACATGCATTACGTAGTCCATCAGCTCAGGGGGCATGGAACCGCTTGCCAGAGTGATTGATCACTCTGGGCAGTGGTCACCCCAAATAAAAACCGACGTGGGTTATCTATCTGCCGCGCTACAAACAATGTTTTATAAACTAGACTGGTAAAGGAGCGATGGGACGAGTAATCTGTATCAATGTGTCTCCTGTTTGCAAACGGAACGAGGTGATAGAGAGGAGATAGGGCCGAGGAAAAATTGCGCCCGTCGTCCCACGACGATCATTTCAGTCTTGGATAGCAAAGATGGTTTGTAAATCCGACTGAGAAAACACATCGAAAAAAAGGGGCAATACATAAATGACCAGGAGATGCACGCACATTTGCGGAGATGTTTGTATCTCCCAGCTCATTACTTCACCCTCTGCTTGGTCAGTTGGTCAGCATATGAAGCGAGCAGTGACAAATAGCAGCAATGCGGAAAAGTTCCACTTGCCTTCTTAGATGTGATTTCCTGCACATTATTCACATATGCAAATGTTAGGAGAAGAGGGAGGAACAACGCATTGGGAAAAATGGGTTTGATGTGCGATCCATCATTTGGACAGCAGCAGATCAGAGCTCATCAGTTTGCTTGATGAGTATTGAACATAGTGCTCTAATCAAGTATTCAATTGCAAATGTGCGAATGGCAAAAACGATCAGTGAGATCGATGCGTTTCCGGTGGAGAAGAAAAACGCGGAAGGATTTCCGGAATTAACACTACCCTCACAACAAATCTGTACGCTTTAAGTATGACTCACATTGAACTTCCAACTTGGGGATGTTTTGGAAAACAAAAGAAACATCCACATCCAAAGACTGGACGCTTGGTTGGACTTGAACTGCACCTATTCTCCAGCCCTAAATACTTAAAGTGTCTAGTGTTGAAACTTTTATTAGATACAGTCAACACTCTGTAAAATTTGATAAGCAGACAGCAATCCCATCACTGCTCATCCGCGCGGTCATAAATCATGCACGACACCGCTTCCAGTCGACTCCATGATTACGAGTGTCATCTGGTAATTCGGTGCATTGTGCGCCAGCGTGGCGTCGCCATCACGCCCACCCGGAAGACCGCGGCCGCGCCGTGATTGATTAAGTACTCAAAGCCCTCGGAATTAGATTCGCATATTTAATTTTCCACAAGCTGCAACTTTGCCAAGGACTCTAAACTTGTCTGCTCTCATAAATCAAAAACACTCACCCTTGGCATCCTGATACACGGTCCTCCTTAGTACGTGATTTGCGCCTTCTACAAAGATCTTCTCTTTTTAGATTACAACTCATACATCACCAGGACTAATTACAATGCAATGATGGAACATTTTTATAAGGTGCAAGTCATCTGACAAAGTCATCCTATAACAGTAAAAAAAAAAAAAACGACAATCGAACAGATTCAGAATTTGTACATTTATTGAACAGAATCAGGATTAAATTTGATTCTGCATGCCATGACAATGATGAATGAACTTTATCAAGATCCTTTCATGTATTAATCCAATCTGCCATAGGCTTAAAACAAAACAACGCGGTGCAAAAATACCGCCGGAAATGTTTTATATTCCGGTCGGTTGGAAATGTCGATTTATCCCGAGGCCTTGGACAGACGATAAATCAACCCTGCCCGGCTTCTTGACGATGTGTGATAAAGCGATTCATGGAAATGTGTGTCCCAGAGGACGCCAGAGACACTTTTCAGATGAGATGCGCGAAAGCATCTTTTAATAGATGATATTTCTGTTTTAGGGAGGAGTCCTAGAGGAATTGCGCTGAAGGGGTTAGATGTAATACCTGAAAAATGCGGTGGCGGAGTAAACGTTTCTCTATAATTGAGTCTGAAATTTGCATACAAATAAATTGTAGCGTCAGTCCTAGGAGTTGATGGTGATGAAATGGTTCTGTCAAACTGAAAGAATGACATTTTCTATTTTTGGAGAAGACAAATTTGCTCTTGTTTTAAAAGTTGCAATGTTGGATCTTAGAATATAATCTAATACACATTGTATTTACATTGTTCGTTACGTAAAATTTATGTCAATCATTACCATTCACTGTGACACATGTATATGAAACTGAGGTCGTAAAGAAAAGCCACTAGCCTGCGATTATACGCGACCCTTTTGGGGCCATGACATGGCGCTTATCCCAGTTATCGCCCTGCTTGGGAACCACAACACCTGAGACTTGCGAGCACCTTCTGGTTGCAACAACGAAATGACTACTTACGGCCATCATCTGAAAAACTGACAAATTTTACGACTTTGCCAAGTATCGCGGATGCAACATGACAATATTGCGCAAACAAAAAGGCCGCGCACAAAAGGGTTCCCTTGCGAAAATAAGGGATAACCATTCAATAGGAAATTTGAGCGTTGGGATGGCGGGGAAATGCGCAAAAGCTTCAAGTGCGGCTGATTCGGTGTCAAAATAAGCGGCTTAAATGATGCTTTTAATTAAACCGAAGATTGGTGAACAGACGGTGCGGGAGATGTGAGGGATTGAGATCCGACGCGGATTTTTGCATACGGAGATCGTTAGGAGAGAATTAGACAGGCGCGTAATTAACTTGGGAGCTGCGGGAGGAGTGAAGCCCGTTGGAGGTGACTTTTGCGACACTTCTCAGAAGGATCATTAATTTATTTTACAAGTCAGCTTAGTAAGGAAACAAAAAATATCTAGGTCTTCACTATCCAATTAAACCCTCTGATTTTATCAGCTTAATCATTTATAATGCAACGCCTCCTGTTTGCTAGCTGGGGAGGAGATGAAGGTGGTTAGGACAATGCCCAATGTCCATCAGGCTCCACCGCGTCGTATTCATTTGCATAGATAATGAGCCGGCCTCAATTTAGACACGCGGCTTTTGTGTCCCATCTTAAATCCGTATAAATGGCCCATGCGGGACCAAACTGCTACTGGTCAGCAAACAGATAACCCGAACTAAATCCATTCCGCCGGCAGCCTCATAACAGTTCCACCAATGAATAGAGGTGTTGATTAGAAGATTTAATTATGCCACCCTATCACACCTATATTAAGCCGACGTAATCTGTGTAGAGTTTAAGGATACTATTTAGTTAAATGTTGGTTACTTCAAACCCACTACTATTTTGAAATATCAAAGGTAATAGCAAATTGTTGGAAGTCAATACTGGAAGGAATCATCACCAACAAAAAGAGTATGGGATGTCTCGATTAATCACTATACATTTGCCCTAAACCAGCAGGAGTAATAGCGGGCGCAATAATTGTAAAAGTTATAAAAGTGCGTCGGTAATAACTCACTTTGAAAGCGTTATGCAATCAATCATTCCTATCAAGCTGACCCCAGATGACCTCTCTTGGTTACTGCTTAGTAACTGGCCTGAGAAGCAAATAAAATTGTAACGGAACTTCTATTGTTGGCGTTGCCCGCATGCGAGGGTGATGTGGATGAGGTGGAAGATACTTATTGCTATCTGAAGTAAATGAATGGAGGTTTTGTGAGTGGTCACTTGACCGTAGGCAGGTATAATTGGTTTGTGTGAATGAAGATTATCCCAAGAACCTACAACTGAAGGAGACAACTTCATACAGAGATTGTTTGCTTTCTGTTACGTGTAACAAGGTTATCCTATCCTCAAAATCAACATCTATCAAAATTGAAAAATAATGTCCCGCACAATACCAGTTTATTTAGTAGAGTCTTAAATGGCTACCTAGAAATTTTTAATATCAAATAATAATTTTTTTGTGAGGTATTGATCTTTAGTCGTCACTTTTGCTAAACTGTATCATATTAACATGGCCAGTTGACATATCTTCATATACACTGTTGCTATGAATGTGTACAAAACAAGGGGTTGATTTCGAGGGTACACGTCGTGTAGACACATAATAGCAGCACACGTTCATTGTACCTTCGCATTGTCCTCCGTTTGCACACACCATAACCCTCCGCATGAGTCACCCCAAAGCCAAGCCGCACAAATTGAAAGCCCTCCATGCCGCGCAAAGAACTAGACTGAGTGTACTCTTTGTCACTCACCAAAGCACCATGGAATGCATAAACATACAATATGTAATTATCCAGGTATGCGCGCAACGAATCGGACATTCCAAGACATTAAACGCCTTAATCCGTCTTCTCGGCGCGCATGTTTTGGGGGGTCCTACATTTTAAAGCCACTTAATTATGTACGAACACGTTGCGTATGAGAATTCGGCATGTACATTGTTTGGATAGAGTTTGACACGTCGTTGGGAATTATTTATATCTGCCATTAACTGGACATTGTCCTGGCGTGAAGAGATCTCTCCCATGACAGCTCAAGACATGCATTGATTCACAAAGGGATTATAAAGTTATTAAATGCCTGGCATGGCGTTGCGCAAACAATGTTAACATTTCTAACTCATTGGTTCAGCTCCACATTATTCATTTGATATGTCAGAGCTAATAA
Source organism: Diploeciton nevermanni (assembly GCA_027575565.1). Taxonomy (NCBI): domain Eukaryota; kingdom Metazoa; phylum Arthropoda; class Insecta; order Coleoptera; family Staphylinidae; genus Diploeciton; species Diploeciton nevermanni. The sequence continues at coordinate 7,239,199 of JAODIE010000004.1, forward strand.
ACAGCGAAGAATTCCGTGCATCTTCTGGTTGTTTTTTTATAGATGTTTTTTATACTTTGACGATGCTTTTTAGGGAAATTAATCCCACTATTTGGAGTGCAACAATGTAGGAATTGTGTGGAGAGCATTGTGGAATAAAATAACAAAATCAAAAGTGGAGCGTAGAGCCCCGAGGTGCTTTTAATGTGCATTACAGGCAGCGGGTCTGAATTTTTATGCACATTGACGATCACCTCTAAGCGTGCTTCGTGGAGGCTGTTGGGTTTTATGTACTGTGCCAAATTCGCTAATAAAATCGAGATGTAAATATATACTATGCACATGTGGTACGGGATAGTAAAAGGTGCAGAATGCCAGAGACCTAGTGAAAATTGCTTACAATGTTGCACCAATTGTTCAACCCATAGACCATAGCCCGGGTAAAAATAGCAAAACGGTTTAGATGACTTCTCAAAGGGGATTACCAATCAAAAAATCCAACCAGTTTGTCCTCAACTGACCATTTATACTTTCTCAGTAATAGCGTTGAACCATTTAGGTCACCCTTTCACACAATCGTGTAACTTGACACATGTTGATTTTCCGTTGGATAGAGGTGAAATTGATTTTATTGCTGCAGTCTCACCTCTTCAAACTGCACCACATTGGAGTGGACTAGATGCAGCAGGTGTGTAACTTGTTCTACATAAAGTTATCATCCCCAACCTAAGCAGGAGATGCTATGAAGCGTGGATTTAGTTATCTTTCTTTTGTTCCCTCTGCTCACTCTAGTGGGATTAAGCAACTCCCTTTTGTCTGGAATTCCTTTCGTTCTATCTGCGTGCGTGCTCCACAAGGTGGTGGACCCATTGTGTCACATCTAAACTAATCCAAGAGTGTGAAGGAAATTTAATGTAGTTTGATGTACGGTAAGATGTTGAATTTATGCTAGAGCCGAGTTTTATTTAGATCCTGGAAGGTTTGACAGTTTTCTGTAGTTAGCGGACAATAAGTAGCATGCTCCTTCAACTTTGAAGACCTTATGGCCTTTGAAGAGACATCTTAGAACAGCTTGGGTATTTTAACGGTGCCAGTTAGCATCGTGTCATCCCGGTTGGAGACGTTGCTTTAATTAGTCTCTGGAATGTGTCAAAACAAATGGAAATTTCTATTTTTCAAGCTGCTCCTCCCAAACGCGGTAAAACACAAAAATGTTTTTGTTCTCAAGCTAAAAATACCTACTCTAAAGACCCTCATTTAATGATGGAGTTTCTTCGGTGAGAAGAAGTGATTCTCATATAGCATGACATTTGATACTTACAGACACACGCCGTTGGGTCAGAATCATTTGCGGAAGTCCGCATATGCTGGTCAGCCGCCGTGCATCGCCAATTACCCGTGCAGATGCGGGTAGCGTCCATGCAAATGATGCCAACCCCCTTCCAAGGGTAACTGGCCAAGCGGTCACTCTTGCATAAATTAATATTCGTTACCGGTCTGGTTTTTTCATTAAATCTTTCCGTTCACAGACGAAAACAAAACGTGAGCACGCTTCATACCCTCATATCATTTTTTAATGTCAACCCCAATATAAATGATTAATAAATGCACAAATTGCTAATTAACTTAAACAAAACAATAATAAATTCAATTCAAATCGAAAGATCTCTATCTTAATACACAAACATCATAAATCCAATTTTTCTGATTTCTATGGTGGATCTCTGCGGTTGATGTATTAAATTTATATTTTTAAAGGCTCATATCATGTCCAGTCTGTTATAAAATACCTGTTCAAGTTGTGTCTTCATATCCAATATCCCCCAATCAAAATGAAATCGGATCCATGCTTGGCAAGCAATCGACTGCATGACAATATCAGAAATAATGATACCTTCGTCTTTTCCTACTAGTTGAGACCTGAGCTTTGCTGTCTTCGCACACGTGTCTTATCTTCTTCCAATGACCACTCAAAACCGTAGGATATCATGTGTATTCTAGCGGAATAAATTGACGTAAATATCGTTCTAATAGACAAGCAATAATTTGAGTTTTGAGACTTTTGATGTCGCTTCACTGCCTCTGGCAATGTTGGTGAGTCACTTGTTTTCGAGCACTGGACATTGGTCACTTTATAAGTGGTCACTTTGAGTACTCAAAGGGTGGTGGCAATGACACTTTTGGCAGGAGTCTGGATAATTGTTTGTTTTCTCACGCTTGAAATAGTCTACTAATTGATGTCCGGTTGGAATGGTCAGGCGGATATTCCTTTCAGGAACAATTGTCTCCTCAGAAGCAGCAATTGGGGATGCTTTCGGAAGTCACTAATTGGCTTCTATTTCTATCAGAATTCACGTTTCTTAAATGGAAATCAATACGGCGTTGATTTTAAACAATTGTAGAATTGTTTTGCATTTCAGACTTTCAGTTGTGGGTTTGAAGCTGGTCTAATAATAATAATAATAATAACAACATTCAGAATACAGCAGGCGGAAATGCAATATCGTGCGTAGGACTTTGTACTAGTATTATGGCCAGAATGCTGGCGTTATTGTTCGACAGAACTACAGATATCTGCATGTTCAGTAATATCAACCCTAGCTGGCTAGTAATGCAAAAGGATTACCGACAGCGTCGGCTGAGGTTCCAAGCGCAAGCCGAGGGGTCGGAATGGCATAGTTAGCGACAATTCGCATTCCCCCAAAACGCTTACCCTTTCAACGCACGCAGTAGGCTTTAGCCTTTGACATTACTGTCAAACTCAGTGTTTACATAAAAATGCGTAAAATATGCCAGCGCCAATAATCCACAGGCTGTAGACATAACCATGAATTTCAGACCTTCTTGCTCATTTTTGAAAATCAGATTGGCAATATTTCGGAATGCACAAGGGTGTTGTAGTAGTTGAATTTGGCTGGATTAATTTGAAATCGGAGAGAAAACGGTGACATGTGTTTTTTCTGCTTGTCAATATTTAAAAACCGCAGGAAGGGTTTGTTGGATTAAAAACGAGAAGAGGGTGGTTGAACTTAATTGTATGTGGTGTAATCTCAGGTTTGCATTTATTAAATTTAAAAAAGGGGAACTACATTTCTAGTTTTACTTATTGAATTTGGTTTCAGTATGCACATATGACCAACATGTTTGTACATCATTTACTGTCATATTTCATGCCAACATGCCAGCTACTCTAGATCACTATAAAAACCCCGCTTTGTTCCTGAACACCACTCGAAACCATCTCAAATATCCTCCTTGCCTTCCACACACTACTACCACTATTTAATCTTCACTCTTTATAACATTGAGATACTTGAATTTTTTCCCTCATTCTCCTTTGCTAAACCCATCTTGTTCCATCGATGTTGTGCTTTGTGTTGTTTCAGTTGTATTTTCAGCTGGGCTTTGCTGCGAAACGACCCATTAAAGTGGCTTACATGCGACTGTTAATTGGTGTTATTGTTTAAGATAATGGCCTGTTGGTTTTTGACGCTTTTTTCCCCGCAACATTTCTTGTTTCCAGCGCTGAGGCAAAAAAGTGCAGCTAGTTGCAAGTCGTAAACTGCATTCCGGATGCAAAGGTTCCGGCAGGTTTAGCGCTATCGCAAAGTCGCGTCTAAGCATTATTACACGCGAATTAGCCTCCTGCTGCGCCCTTGAATCTACAAGAAATGCACTCCTACCTGAAATGTGGCGCAATATTCATTTCATATTCGCTTTAATTACAATTCTTATTAGCTTAGCTTTTAACAAGCTTATATACATTGTTTACTTGTTTGTGTTCTGCACATTGAATGGTTTTTAGCGTCATAAAACGACATTACTCATCATTCCTGCCACTTTTAATGTGAACCGCCAGGGTCAAGAACACCAAGAACGTACAGTGCATTAATTTAATTATTTTTACACGAACCATCTTATCGCCGGCTGAATCACTGAACGACTATGATTGATTAATCACTTTTTAACACAATTTTCGTTGGTGATTTAAGAAAATCTTAAGTTTGGTAATTCACGTGACCAGTGCATGTAAATTACGTCACGCGTTTTAGACATGCGTGTCCTGTCGAAATTACCGCATCGTTTCGGTAATGCTGTTTTATTTGCGCCCGCATTAAGATTGATATCGTGCAATTATTGCTTTTTACTTGCTTACATTACATACAATACACCCTTTCGTTATAGATATTCGGATACAATTTGTTGATTTAGCGATTATTATGCCGATAATTTGCTATAATTACTTTTTACCATTAATTGCATTACAACCTTATTGCAGGACAATCTAAGCTCTTTTCTACAAACAACCAAAAGAACTTGGCAAACGTTTTATCCCATGCACGTGACTTTCCTTCCTGCTGCGACTATTGCCCATTGTCTCACTTAGTATCCAGTCGATTGGTCGCTTTGACTAGTGTCAAATTGTGACATTGCGACATTGTGACATTCGGCAAAAGTGGCACGTGCAGGCCGGCGATGCTTTAAACACTTCAAGTTTGCGTGTGCCGCCTCCACGTGCAATTAGGAAGGCGCTCGACGCGGCACGGACGCGTTCGAGTGACACTCTTCCGCTCAATTAAGTTGGGCGTTTGTTGGGACACATGTGGCCCATGGGTCGGGAAATGTTTTACACTGTTTGCACTATGTTTCGGTGATGACAGGGTGGAACCAGCTTGACTTTTGTGACTTGCAACTTGAACTTACTAGTTAACTCCTGGCGCTAATTGAATGAAAGCCACCTGAGATCTATTTGAATTTAATTATCAGATCACTCAAGCTTAGATTTACCCTGTAAGTGAATTGGATTTTAGGTTCTTATTTTTTCTATACCAAGAGAGGGTGCAATATTTAATGAAATGCCAAAAATAAATATGAACTCAAATAACACTTCATCTGTCACAATCTGTTAATATTATTATCATATTAGTTGTTACGTTGATCATTAAATTTTATTGTGTTGATATAATTTATCAATAGATCTGTATTTTGCGCCCTAAAACTAAGAATCAACAATAATTAAGATGTAATTATGTTTAAAATTTTTATTGCTAAGATTAAATAATTATGTTGACTTTATTTTGGATTGCTACTCAGTTGTCCTTTTGAGGAAAGGTTGTGGCCTTTTCTGAGGAAGATTGCGATGTCACCTATGCTACGCATGATGTAATATATTAGACAATAATTTAATTAACCTTTAGTTCCAATTGAATCTAATGTCATGTCCCTATACACATGCTTACTAAATTCAGTTTTCTTTCTTGAACAACGTCTAAACTAACCCGGCGCATCCACCATTTCTTTCTTTTACTTTTGATCTATCTTTTCTTTTATATGTACTATAACTTGCTGCATTTTTTGCATTTAATATCTTTTTGTCTAATAAATACATAATTAAATTCCTTACTAATTTGTTGACAGATTGCAGTGTAACAAAGTAATCACCATAGTAGGAAAAGGTACAATTATAAAATAATTTACTACCACAACGTGCAACAGGATAAGCGTAGCATATGAACGCCCCGGTTAAAATTTAAATAACTTCTCCAAACTGCTGAACCCTTTAGGATCCAAGTGTCGCCAAGTGTCTGCTGTTTTCAATTATCACACAAATTTTCATTACCCGCTGGAAATGCAAAAATTCCGCGTGATTTGCATGCGAATGGCCATGAAGGTGGCGGGGACATTAGTGGCGTGGATATTGTCTCATCCAGGCTGAGGGCGACATTTACATGTTAATTCATTTTCGCTGAATGCGCCTCAACGCTTTCCATTTCGACGCTGTCACCACATATGACGTATTGTTATTGTGCAGGAGTTAATTGTCGCTGGATGCAATTTACATTTTACTACTGCTAGTTATACAACCACTTCAATGTCGAAGTTATCCGTAGATTTTTTAGTTTGACGCAAATTCCAATTTTGCTTTTATTGTCCAACGAATAAATGTCCAGCTTGTGGTCACAAGAGTAGCACCCGTCGATTTACCAATTACTCTCCAAGTTGCAACCATAAAATCGCCACAGTCGGAAATTATAAATTTATAGATTTACGAGTGATGAACATCAATTAATTTTAGTGCTGCTCATCCGGTCAGTAGAAACTCCTCGGAAACGGTCTATAAAGACTTTTCTCCGGCGAGTAAATAACATTAAAGACTAGCGTCGATCATAACTCAGCCAGCAGTGTAGATGCTGCAGAAAATAAAAATTTAGTAAAGGGTGTGTTTGCAAGGGTGGTGAAAAGGGTGTCTAACTGGGTGAATAACTGCACGCGCGACATTTGCATGTTAGAGGTTACAATGCTTACTTCCGCCTCCATGCCAAAAAGGGTTACAACCTAGCATAATTATTACCAGCCCATTACAATATTTGGTTTACTTGCTGTATTGTAATGTGAATCATTCCATGGACGCTATCTATGATTCTTCTGTTGACTTGCAGGATAAAGGGGGTGTAAGAGAACTCTTTTATCTTCTCATAGCATCCACCAGCAACTGGAAATTCACGCACATGCTAATGTCACTCTCGCTCCTGCCTTGTTCCTGCTGGATCTTTTACGAGTCGCATTCTTCCAGCTGGATAGATAACGCTTCCATAAAATTATGGAATTTCTTAGATTATGCTCTGTCGCACGCATTTTAACTGCGTCGTGATAAAATATTTTTATTGTGCACGCGCTGGAATCACCTTTGTGCTAATAAAAGGGAAAGCAAATTGCGAATTGCAGCCACCCTCGTCATAACAGGAGGTTTTTTTATCTTTTGATGACGATACATGTAAATATTAGCAGAGAGGAATTGCTAGCATTCAAAAAGGAAACATTTTTTGATATCTTCATCTATAAACAATTTTATTTGTTCACGCATAAAATATCAGGATTTTGAGATGATGTATTGATTGCTAGAGTTTGCGACTGATTCTTTGACTTTGGAGAAAAGAAGGGTCATGCATTGGGTTTTGAGGTTATGTATGTAATAGTGGTGGTTTTACCCTGCTGATTTTCTGCCAAGTCAACCATGCGAGAATTTACCTAATGCATTCAACTGCACATTCTTTTTTATGTTTTTTCTGCATGTGTCGTTAATTTTCCTTTGTCTAGTCAAACTCACCTCAAAGCTCTTCGAGTATCAACTTAATATTAATCTCCTGTTTCTTCGTTATTTTGTATAAGATTGCTCCGGCTAGATGAAAATAAATGACAGTTTTTTTAGTTGTGAGGTTCACTTGTCTTTCATGATCATTTCCGTTTTTCTCTATAAGGATCCCTTCCTGCCACCCATAGCATAGGGTTAATGATGCTCGAACCTCGTCATTTTTACCAATTTACGAGTTTGTCGGTGACATTGGCGTTGACATTTCGTCAATCACAGTTTTGCGTATCATTTCACAACTTTGCTCGAGCACAGGAAGGAAGTGCTTTTAATTTTTCGTTCTCCTCTCCTCCGTCTCCTAGTGTTTTGTGTTTTCGCTGCACTTCGCCACAGTTCATAAAATCGAATGGCGCTCGTGATATTTTATTCATCCTGTGCGTGTGTCTGAACATACGCCAACGATTGGGGAACGATCCACGCCAATTCATCCCACTCCAACATCGACTTATGTTTCTCTCATTCGGGATCATTTTATTTTACGGTTATACTCTTCTTTTGATTTGCATCTATTGTTGTGCGGCTTTACGACACGATGCACTCGATGGATGTCAGTCATCACTCCCTAAACCAAGTCTCCTCATGGTTGGCCATTTATTCCAGCACTCATCATGTGGTCTCTGAAACCCTTGCATTAAACACGCACAATTAATGCCGGAATTTTAAGCTTAACGCAAGCGTTGAGCTAGATGGATACCTTGACCATCAATCCACCTATTCTAGCAACTGATCCAGAATGCTCTCCTCTACATGAACCATTTTGGTTATAGTTGGGAGAGTCGCGGATTGCGGCTTGATTACTCTCGTAATGAAGCCGACGATCGTGATAAATTACCGATAATGACTCATTGTTTAGCTGGGTGCATCCCGAATGCAGGTAGGAATTACATCCAGTTGATATATGTGCAGAATGTTCAATGCAAGTGCTATCTATCACCGCTAAGACCATAATAATTCAAGCAAGCAAATGCACGGTAAAAATGGAAATTCATTTCACTTTTTTAATGCAGCAGCACAGTTTAGAGAATGGCTGCATTGTCACAGAAGCCACCCCGAATCACAATCGACATTCCAGCGCCTATTGCCCGGATTCAATTTCCAATATGCACTATGCACACCGGTTCCATCGGCCTCCACTCCACTATCGTCTGCTGGCTGCCACCACCCTGTTGGGCCGCTTAGCACTATTGCTTTGCCATTCTGCATTTGAAGTGGTTTGCACACCGACGCACGCATTGTGTCGCTCGTTCGACAGGCGGGCGCGTAATTGGTTTCGATGCCAATGATGCCATATTTCGGCGTATTACTGTGCGGGAATTAATGGCGAAACTAGTGCGCCGTCACGCTGGCGACAGCAGCCGCTGGTCAAAACGCAATATTACGCATAGTTTCCGAAAGCAAACGCGGTACGCATTAAAGAACCACACAGCACTGCACACAGCTGGGTATTAATACAGATTCTGCAATGGGATATTATGCAATTGGAAAATCCAGCAGCCATTACAACCAAATGCACCAAATAAAACTGATTCAACTCAATTAATGACAATTAACTTAGAGTGTTCTAGTTCCTCTAACCCTTTTTGCTGTCTTAATTACCCACTTGGCATCTCGTCATCATTAGCAGTTGGTAGTTGCTGAACCCTTTTGTGTAGACGACAATTAAAAGGGTCTTAACTAATCGGCGTTTATTCGATTTTTTCGGAATCAGATAAGTCACCCTAGTTTCATACAGTACAGTTGAATTATTTAAGGCTACTGAAAGACCACACCCTTAATGCATTCAAGGGTAACACACCCCTTCAGATGGAAGAAATATGTTTCACTGCCTTTCTGACAAGATTCCTTCAAATCTAGCTAATGATTTAACATTATTTCTGCCTTTTCCGATTGTTACAGAATCCACGTCAGTTAATTATCCAATTTTAGTTTCATGCATGCATATTATTGCTGTATGAAAATTTTGCAATTTGTTTCGTTTATGATGTCTCAATAAACCGATGGTCATGATTCATTGTCCCGCTAATACTTAGCGACGGCTGGTGCATCCCCCAAAATCACGACCATTTCATATCGCATCAATCTGGATGTCCACGATAGGTGGTGATAAACCTGATGCAGAGTATTTTAGTTTATGATCACATTCGCATGTACAGTTGGGGAGTTGATCACAAACTGCACTCTAATCAAATCAGCTTGTGCAACGCGTTTCCATCGAAGTGTGCAACGCGGAAGAAAATATTAGATTTGCAGTGTGATGCTAGGATGATGATGCACCTTGGGGAGTTGTTAAGCCAACTCCTGCATTGGGGAGCGGGCGTTTTGTGTGGCAAGCAATTTTCCTCGCACGCATTCCCGCACACTACTCGTCTCCTAATGGATTTTAAGCGCTCTGCTTATATTTTACTAATGCATTTCTTAAAAACCTATAAATCTGCCGCGCCTGCCGCAGTCGTCGCTGGAAGGTGACATTGCTTTGCAGCGAGAAATGTTTCAGCAATAACAATACAATTCGCAAATATTTTTGAATCGTTTTTAGGGGTGCGCAGACGACAAGAGTCTCGCCTTGATTTACATCACTTTTAGCGTCGTTTCCTAGCGCGCTTTTTTACGCTCTGCATTACATTCCGAAAAGCTTTTGCATACGATACCTGCTTCAGGAGGCACTTGCAGCGAGCTTTTCCGATATATATCATTTCGGCTAGAGCGCGTACGGCAGCGGCGATAACTCTTTTATGGCGGCTTGCTTTTTTATTGGCGCACTTGTCGGGGATATTATTCAATCTCTCTTTACCTCCTACTTGAAACATACGTTGAATGCATTCCTCTATCTGCCCGGAAAGCTTCGGCTATCGAGCTGTTTGCACCGCACTACGGCTTTCACTCCAGTCTACTTCTACAGCTAGTACACACGGCAATTGGCTTCCTGGTGGATGCAATCTGCTGGAGTTTTAATTAGGAAGCCATTCAGGACTTTGGCACTCGCTAAATTGCCCGACATCCACATCAATGAAAACGCCATCAAGAGGTGGTAATTGCATTTTTGTTTTGGACGTTTTTATTTTAAAAAGCATATTAGTGATTATTTACGCGACAAGAGATCCACAACCTCCCTCTTGCTATGGTCCTACAAGTTTATGTATATTTACGGACATATCAATAAAAACTGTTACGCTCCCGCGACTAAGCAAACGATGTCGTAAAACAAGGACTACACTCACTGAGTGCATATGTCTATGCTAGAGTTGAGGAAAGAAAGCTGAGGACATTCCAAGGGAGTTGAAGTGCCATAAGTTTCTCTCAAGATGTGATTTGTCGTTTATAGCGCCTTGCAATCATCGATGTTGTAACACTAATATTGCCCTTCATTGTACTCTCGACATTCCCAGTATTCCCCGTTCTCCTACCCTTGGAGCTGGTATGTTGGCGTTAAGTGCGCGTTCTTTTCAAGGCAGCAACACCCCACGAGCCATGATGCACATTTTATTAAACTGCAATCCTTGAAAGCAAACACAGTCGTTATCCTTGGATATCCATTACACAATGATCTTGACATTTCCGAGTTTTTACTTGTTTTCCAATAAACAACAAGTGTATCATCTAATAGATACATTTGCATTGAAATTATAGTATTCGTTGCTGGCATCAGAAAATTACATGTAAATTGTCGCTGCAAACAGTAATCACAGTGGCCCCACACATGCGTTGCGTATTACGCCACCCTTTTCAATTCGCCGAACTCAATTTCCATTCATATTCAATTCGAAAGCGCGTTCATTCTTAGATTTGAATGCGACCACCCTTGAGTGGCCATCAGCTCCCCCTTCTCTAGTGGTTCCCAGTCACCAAGAGCCTTTCTATCCTGGCGCCGCTGACCGACAACTCTCGCAAAGCCCCAGATCCGGTCGATTAGTTTCTTTAATCTCGGTCTTACCTCCGATGGGGAAATTGAAGTTTTCTTAAGAAGGGTAAGCTTCTTTGCGAGAAAAAACATCAAAACATCCTAGAAAAATAAGAGAATCATATTATTCAATATATTTTGAAACATTTATAATGTCTTTAGGATATTTTGTATTTAATTTCCTTTCCAGCTCAATAGTCACATTATTCCAGAGCCTGGAGAGCTTTTTAAGGCGAGCATATTAATGGTATAAAAGCCCTAAAATCGAATTACTTCCAAATTCATCTCCAAACAAACCCACATGTGCGTATATCGAGAGATGAGTAGATTCGCAATTCTCCTGAGATGTTCTAAACGTGCAAACATACGAAAAAGGTAATTTGCTTCCTTGTTTACAATTGATGTTTGTGATTTCCTGCTCTGCAATGCATTACATAATGCTATGACAACGCCCTCGGTTCTGGTTAGCCTTGGCGAAGTCTTTCTGATGAATATTATATCAAGCGTTGTGCTCTTTGTGCGACGTATTGATGCATTACGTGAATTACGATGATGATGTCGACAGCCGGAGGCTAGATCAACGCGAGGGACGACTACAACTTTTCTATTAAGCACTCTCATGAATACAATACACCACACATGCAGAGATGCACATGCAAATTGCGGAGACTTTATTGATTTGGCCTTGATAAAGAAGTCTCTTTCTTCTATAGAGTTAAAATGAAGATTCTGTTTTTACTGGAAGATTGTTGGAAGAAGATTCTATCCATTTCAATCAGTAGGGTGGGTGGTAAGCCAAAGATAATACAATTTTCAGTCACCCTAAAAAAGACTTTTGGGGTAATAATAATACACTGGTTGGGTTTACGACTTTGGGATGCTTTGATGTCACGGAACGAATCAGCCGACTCCAGACCAATAGAGTGACCTGTCGACCACCAGCGTTTCTTTTCAATTCGACAATATTTGCGTTGTGTGAGTTTATTTATTTGTAGCGGATGCTTTGATCAATAACCGCCTTGTTTGTTATCACAATGGCCAACATTATGACATGTTTATTGCAGTGGAATGGAAGCGTTGCGAATTAGGAGATTTGCCACGCTTTGAACAACTAGGTGAATTGAACCAGGTAGCAGCGGTGCAGATTTATTTCGACTTTTATTGCCCAATTGTTGTGTCTATTCACTTTGTGACATTTTGTAACACTTTGTCGCAATTTGTGCGTCTAGCAGAACGGTCTTGTACGAGCCTAGTAATATCCGCATCCATTAATTTCGGGTTTATTGAAGATAAGAACCGATTTGATTGCTCGCACAGCAGCGCGCCTGTCATTATTACGACCATGAACGGACACATAATGCACCGGCATTATGTAATATCTATTAATGGATGGCCATTAGCTGCCATTGTTTCTTGGTCAGCACGTTTTATTATTCTTCCTCGCCGTAGACCGAAGTTTATTTCTATGCTTAACTTGAGGAAGTCTGCGCACAATTTCTGCGCCAATTATATTGCAGGATGGTAAAAATAAAATTTCTACGTGCACCTCGATGACGGCATGACTATAATTCAATTTATTGCGGTATAACAGATATTCGCATCCCGATGTGTGAGTATATAGATGAGTTGTTCATCTATGCTGGAGGCAAAAGATGCAATTAAGCGTTGCCATTGATTGCACTGGAAGCGGGTTTCGCTGACGATGCTTCAAATCAGTATTAAAAATTCCGTTCGTGCACGAAGGGAGCAGTAGAAGGGATGCTAGGCACGACGTAGAAATGGTGCAGAAGTGCGTTACGCACAAAGGATGCTTGACCTACATTCTGCTCCTGTGTGCACGCAATGTGCAGATGCAGATGCAATCAATACGCCAGCCAAAGGGTTGCCTACGAGGGCATTAGCCTGATGCGAAAATGCATCGCCAAGTTGGAAAGCAGTAGCACACAACTTAATGCCACCACAAGAGCTAATCGAATGGTCTAATTGGATTAGATTGCTTTCTCGCTGGAAAATGTAATCATCATTCCTAATAGGAGCTACAACGGGGCATGATTAGCATGGCCTTGATTGCAGTGGCTGGCTGCAGCATTGCAGAAGTTTCAAGCCCCGCCGGCAATAAGAAGAACGCGTCGCGCGGGAGCCAGCTCTAGTAAAACTGTCCTTGATCTCTGGGTCGCGTAGTAGCGTGAGCTCGCGCTTGCAGGAACACGTGGATGCTTCTTACGCTACGCTCCCACTTACCATGCCCCGCGCTCGGCCAGCAAGGGCCTAGTGGTGACTTGCAACTCTACTACGTCGTAGTAGCCGTGACGTCATGATCTGGTAGGGAAGAAGCGGCAACCATGTGGAAGGAACGGATGCTTGCATAGGGACAGGCTCTTCCCATGCAGGTGTTGGACGCGAAATCAGGCCGAAGTGGCTCAGCGCGCCGTCTCGCGCTTCCTATTCGGTGTGTGCATGCGTTTGTTTTGATCAAACATGTGGCAACAGGCCGAGGTGGATGACCACGACAATGCCAGCCCGGGGCTGGCTGCGTTTCCATTAGCCACGGCCATCGTTGTATGGCTTCGCGCTGCCAACCTGCGTCCATCCGCTGATCGCCTCCGATTGAATATTTGCTCTATCTTTATTATTATATGCAGTTTTCAGGTAGCTTCACTGTGTGTGCACTCGCATCAGCGTGCATCGCCCGCGGGCGCCCAGCACAACTCGTTTGTTTTCTTCGTGGCTGTTCAACTCGCGAGGCGACTCGTAAACATTATCGTGAACACGCAGCAGCTTGAGGGCACCGGAGTGGTGGCAGGCCTCCTCCGCATACTGGTGGTAATTGCGGTTGTTTGAATTCGTAATCCCCCACGGGCCGATGGCCATCTTCACTTTTACGACCGATTTAGGTCACGCAGCATCCATAAAAGTCTATCACACCTCCTTCTACCAATTGCACTGATTGACACTGGGCTTTTTGCTGAACGCTGCGCATAAAAGCCGTAATTAAACGCTTCCCCAACCTGACGGCATGCGGTGTGACTGACACCCGGTAATGAAGAAAAGGAATTTCATGCATGATGGATGGTCTTCGATGCCACTCTTTACAACACCATTGAAGTAATCAAAGTAAAAGTAGACCCTTTACTCGTCTTGCCAGTTTATCTCCTGCGGGTTTGATATCTCATCAATCTTGCGTGTGGAACACAAGCAGCGCGCGAAGTTGTCGTGGCTTGTGCATTGCGCTATCGGCCTAGCAGTGGTGCTCCTGCTGCTGCTGTCGTACGCTGCGCGGCATGCTATCGAATGTAAATATCTGCTCTCTGCCAAGAGGCATGATTGCGTCATGGTAATATGTTTATTGGAAAGATGAGCTGCCTTGGATAAGTCAAAGAGATGACCTTAAGGTGGTTCAAAGAGTTTCTAATAAGAGCCTTCGCAATCTACCCATATTTAAGCAAGTCGAATTCTAGAGCCACAAAGTTTTCTTCATTTGGATTCAATCAGTTTGATTCCTTCTTAAAAGAATTTCAAGGTATGCCAAAGATTAAAGAGATCATATCTGATCTCTTTTCATAACGAGATCATTATCAATTGAATGCAATAATTGTTTATTTTAATTGAAACTCAAAGTCCCATATAGCTCGTTATTGGGTCAAGTCCCAAAAGTGTATTAAGGTCTTGTATGGTTCACTTTGTAGTTTACATTTGAAAACAATAATATTATCTCATTACATACGTTTTAAATGAATTGCTTAATTTAAAGTATGTTCTCCAATTCTTTAAGACCCTATGGTTTCCGAACCGAAGTTGCATGACCTTAAACACACCTGTTACCCGGCCATCTATACGTTTCCTCCTTCACAGTCTACAATCATATGAAACTATAGTAATTCCAACTAAATTTCCCACTGTACTTTATAGGGTATCAATTCACTCTTCCACTCTCTGTACTCAGCAGTTGCACATCAACGATGATGAAACCCTCTAATTCCAGCCCATGTCCACTGCGTGCACCGTACATGTCGACGTAATGTGTACATTATTATGTGCACGGCGTACATATTGTTGTAAGCCTCGGCAGATCGATTGATCCACGTGCACAACGGCTTTATGTCCCATCTGGGGCTAGTGCTCCTATTATGATCGCAATACGCTCCTGACCGCAAGTCCAGCGCTATACCGCGCTGACCTACTCGTAACTCACGCGCTGCTCGAGTAGGTGCATTACGGCGACGTGCTTTACGAGGTGTTCTTAATGTAAAAATTGCCTACATCGACAATTATAACGACTAATAAGCCACAGCTAGTCGCCCAACAAAAAAGCTCCGTAATATCTATAAAGGATAACCACTTTGCGCGCACGCCATCCATATGCATTAAATATGACGAAAAGAATTGCAAGTCGTGCAGACGACGACGTTAACGTTTTGTAAACAGCAGCGACCTCGAAATCTTGCGCGAGCTAATTTGCATACACACATTACACTCGATTAAAAGCGATTCAGCCAGAGGTGGAATTATCTCCAATCCACACGCACCTAATTAATTTCGCTATATATAGACAAGCTCTAGGCTTGTATTCGCAGGGATTAATGTCACAAATTGTGTGATTTCCTTGGAAATGAAGACTTGATGCTGATCCAGGTTCTGACTTCCATGCAGTTGCAGCTCGTAAAACCCATCCCACAATGGTTGAGCTGGTTGGAAATGACTTCGCCTAGGAAACAAGTAGAAAATTTGTCCTGCGCCGCGAGTGGAAAAAGTGTGTAAGGTCATCAACATCTTTAGCCAAAGCGACGCTCGCGCCGTAGTCTTCGGCTCGCCTCGTAAATGATGACCATGCCTCCGGGCGCGAGCAGCTAACACCAGGAGCTGCATCGTGTAAACAAAAAAGAAACAACCTCTCCGCACGAAACAAAGAGCCTGCTGCGCGCACTCAAGCTGATATCTTTCATCTTCACATTTTGAGCTGCATTCAAAGACAGATTAAAGAAATTAGTTTTCAATTGTTCAAGAGGTCGCCTAGGAGCAACTACCTACTCTGCTAGTACTCAGCCAAGACCATACACTCTACTATCTTCGAGTGGACTTAGTTGACGCTGAGTTAATTAGAAAAAAAGCCATCATTTCATGCATGATTCTCTCCTGCGCAGTAGCCGACTTTGCAAGTGACTCAAGTGGCCACTTGTGATGCCTGCATTGCAAATCAACATGCTCGTTTGGATAAAACTCAGTGATGTAATGTGGTGCATAAATTGCCGATACAAGTTTATTTGCCAGCAACAAGGATAGGTCAGTGTAGAATCGGTTAGTGGGAGATAATGCGCAGTATCTGCCCGCACTGCATCAGCTGCAATGATCATAATATGCTTGGAAATATCGAGACGCAATAGTGCACCGTAAAGCTGGATTGCACAACAATCAAAGAGCTCAAGGCTAAGCAACTCGTGCGGCAACCAGTTAGAACAATTAATCCACGATGAAGACAGGGTCAACCACTGGGTGACATTAGATGCTGAAACATGAACATCCCAGCTCGAAGCAGGGAGGAAGCTTGTGGCAGACGCTGCGCAAAAGAAACAAATCCAGAAATCAAAAGCACATCAGCTGGACGAAGTGAAAACCAGTTTATAGTTCCCCTTCGCGACGTAATACTCGCCTGTCGTGCATCCATCTCTATCTGGTAAGCTCTCCTTCTTCAGCCTGCAACTTGCGGATGCAGAGGAATTAACAAAGCCACATGAGCTTGCGCAGACCCTGCTTAATATGCTGTTATATTGCTACAATCGCCTACTCAAATCTTACGGCAATGTGTGCTGCAAATTAATTTTTTACGAGCTAACTGTAAAAACGGCATGTTATTTAAATGCGTTAAGCTTGGTTATCAATCACGCGGATCTTGCTGAACCCTGCAAGGAAGAGAATCAGTAACACTCGGTATAAAACAATTTCGAGACAGTGTAATCTCTGGAATCATCATGGGGCTGGTCGTGTGTAATTAAAAACAGTATCAACTGCTACCGGTTGCATTATAAGCAGCATGTACACTCCCAGTCCAGAGCAGAGAAAGACGTAGGCCCGAGATAAGTTTAACGCAATAATAAACACTATTATTATGCGGCTGGTGTCAGACAGGTTGGTAAAAAACGAGCATAAATCAAGCGTGCTCAGAGAGCATCATCCAATGGCGACGGTTTCGGGGTGCCCTGGATAGCGCTTGTTCTAAGCAGAGCTTGGGAGGTCAATCAACTGAGAGGTGGATGGTTGGTTCATGCACCCGTATGCTACAAGTGGTACTAAGTACGCCTGGTACAGAGAGAACCTATGATTATCGTCCCACAAGTTTACAATGAGGGAGGTTGGACCTGTTACACAAGCTGCGCCAGGCTTGCGTGTTTGACAAGTTGTAAGCGTTCTGGGTACGTCGTGAATTGTTTGATGAATATTCTTCGATGGTGTTTACGATTTCCAATCGGATGACATTTAACCCGTGAGACACGTGTTCGACGCGCACGAGCTTGATGAGCTTCTAAAAGCTCCTCACCTCACGAAAGAAATGTTTCGATAAATTACGCGACGCGTGTTCATGTAGATTAGAAAGCGCACGCCTGGTTGGAGGCTTCCTATTTTATTCGGTCTGATTGTAATTTATGGTCCGTGGTTTGGTAGCGCGGCGAATTTGTCACCTCGTTCGGTACGCATATTGCGCCTCCGCAAATGGCCGCTGATGAAATGCGCATTGTTTGCGTTCGAATTCTTTTCACTGCTGCCCCGCTTGCAGTCTCCAGTTACAGGGCACAATATTGTGGGTGCCGGTTGGGTGCGTGCGTCCACATGTGGCGCACAGCGTGTTGACGCACGTGTGACATTTATTAGTGTAAGACTGCAAGCTGGCTGCACACATGCGAGATGGATGCACTCGGAACGCGCGCGCGCGCGCACGCCAAGTTCACCGGCCCCTGGAGCTCCCGAGCGAGCACCCAGCTCCCCCGCGAACTCCACCTCGTAGAGTGCCCGCGTGCATGCGAGTAAGCCGAGTAGCCACCGCTGGCTAAGCTGGTGGAGATGTGTGACTTGGACAACGTCGGATTTATTTTTGGAGCGCGGAAAAAAACCCGTTACCCTTTGGAGTCCTGCTGATGCTGCTTATGCTGCTGCTGCTGTTGATCCCAAAAGGGGAGCATCGAGTGCATGGATTCAGCTCGGTCTCCAGCCAAGGCTAGCGGTGCAGTTGGCGGCCTTGAAGGGGAACTTGCACTTTCCCAAGGAGTCCTCCGCCACCCAGTGATGATCCCAGACACTGCGAGTAGGAGGAGACAGCACGAGTTGTTGACCTCGGGTCATCGCAATGCCCTCCCTCACGCTTGTGCCTTTGCACGCAACAGGCACAATCTTTATTTATAATTAGGTTTTATTTTCGTTTATTTTGATGCGCTTTTGTGGCAGAACAGGTTCAGCGATGGAGAAAAAGGCCTCGACGTCTCGCGCAGCTTGACCCACTCGCCTCGACTACGACCGGATAGACCGTGGCGTGTTAATGTGTCTCAGCCGTGGTCTCTCCAGAGGTTCGACCCGACATCAGCTAGTTTTATTACGACCTATTATTGTACGACGCGAAGCACGCCCGATGCAACCCGTGCAACATTTCGTCATCGCGCTCGGAAAATGATTACGTTTTATAATTGCGCCGCATTACGAGCGTCAATTAAAATGTTTGAACCGCATCGATGTTGGTGCGTGTGTGCATGGCGGCGTATAAATAGCTCCAACTTTTCTGCGACACGCTACCGGTTAATGATAATAATCGTTAATAAGGGACTGCAGGTCAAATTGACTTAAGTTCACCATACTTTGCGGCTGTGACCAGGTGTCCAGCGAACAGTCCCTCGACCTCTTCGCGCGTCTCGTTCCTGCCCATTGCTTCTATGCTACGCAGCCCTGGCCGTGGTCCACCTCCACGTATCTCTGGCGCGAGCTGCATTATATCCACGTGTTATTTATTATTAAACCTATTTAAATTTTCCCGTGCAACCGGCCATCTAAATGCTGGCGCGGAGATGGAGTTGAAATACCAGTAGCTGGCTGCCTGTGCTGGCCTTTGCTTGTATTGTGATGGTTCAATGGCACTGCCATTGGGTCGTGCGGCAGCTAATATATCATTTGCGAAATTACCCACTCGACTGCGACGTCGGCCCATCTCGACTGGTTTCAATTTTTCGATCAGCATCATTTCAATTCGATATAATTCTATTACAGTAATGCCTGCATACAAACAGGAAAACATTATGCAAAGAACAATTTACAATTATCTTCCGCAGCATCAAAAATAAGAACAGAAAATACAAGAACATCACTAGGATTGCAGAAGCTATTCGCTTGAAGAGAACACCGATTTTCCAAAAGTATCTTCCCTGTTTACCCTAAAACTCAATCTTGCTTACACTACCTCATCAAACTGTAAACAACTCCTAGTACCTCTCATGAATATGTATCACACACTCAGCCAAAAGTAATTAATCCCAACAAGATGTTGTAAACTGGCCTAGTAGCACTACAATTACCTCAAGTCCATCGAGCCCTACGTGTCCAGATCCTGTTTGGCGCGCGTGTCCCGAGCACACCTGCGACCAGCGCGTGGCCTGTCTTCAGATTGTAATCATCAGCGACCTCGATGACCCCACGCTGAAAAGCCCCTTTCCTCCTACGAGTCCCAGATCAGCTTGCGCACCCGAGCATTGTCGTTAGCGACAGTTCTTTTTCAGAATAATTATAACAACAATTGCGCTGATGATGATAATAACACTCTTGGGATAGCCAGAGTAATTGTACTTGTTGCACAGTTTGTTCTAGTCCGAGAGTACAAAGACTTTCGAGAACAATTGCGTTTCTAGTGTTCAGACCATACTCGCTGCAATTGTATTAGCCAGGGTCATTTTCTGTAATTTTCTAGCGTTCTAATAAAAAGTTGTACTCTTTCTTTCAAGGCGTAATCTTCCAGTATACAATTGAAATCAAATTCTGAATCTAATTTTGGGCTCAGAATTTGATTAAAAAGTTAATAGCTATACAATTCTGTAACTTCCCATATTGATGGCAATAAATGCCCAAACAGATCATATTAGCACAGACATAAGGAAGCATCAGCCAAACCGCAAATACAAGAAGTGGTCGGGGTTCTCATTGCGCATGGCAAATTACTCGTTTTACAACATTTTACGCCCCCAATTGGTATATTAACATAACCCGACGTGCTTTCATTGCATCTAGTTCTCGTCTTCGGATTTCAAATGATTGGAGCTGCACGTGAGCAAAGCGGGAAAAATTGCCGCACGCGAAACCGACACTTCCGCAAACTCCTGCACGCAGGTCTACTGCAGAAAACATTGACCTAGGCCATTCTATACCATGTTGCTTTCTACACTTGGACAATTGATATTAACGAAATTGATGTTCCGTTCTATGAGTAAATAGAAAAAGTTATTTTAATAGATTGCCTTGTATATTCAATTGCGTCTCGATGTATCACAACAAAACAAAATACTGCTTGTAGTGATTTGTAGGTCTCATTACACTGTAATTGCAGTTATGCCAGCACGTCCTGCAACTGCTCCTCGAGATCTCATCAGTTTTTCACGGTGTGCTCACGTTATGATCATTTATTTCTTAATTTTCTCTAATTACTTATGAAGAGTGTGTATGGGCAGTTGCTTGCTTAATACACCGTGTGATGAAATGAAAACTCGACAATTAAGTCAACCGACTGCGAAAGCCTTTGTGAATCTGATGCAATACACAATGGTATAACAATTAACAAATTGCATTTGAGTTGATTATATTTTGTTGACGAAATCACAAATTGTGCTTTTATATGTTTAATATTGTGATGCATTTTATATGGTCTTGATTGCTTTTTGTTCTCACAAAGAAACGAAGCAACTAATGCGTTTTTATGCGTCGCTTGATGATAATTCGTATTTTATGTTAATGCAGTGGCTTAAGTCTTGGGCGCAATGTCGCAAGCAGTAGGCGCCACTCTGTCCAATATGATACAAACACAGATGGAATCTTCAGGCTACTCGTAGTCCTAAGTCTGCCGTAATTTCGTGACAATAGGTACAAAAGCCAAGAAAGGTTTAATTAATGTCGTTTACAACTTTGCGGAAGACTTGGAGAAATCCAAAGTTTTCTTCGTTTTTCTTACAGACTTTTCTGCTTACTTATACGCGCTTGTGTATATAAACATTAAACATGTTGACGAGGACACAGCCAACATGTGATCTTTACGATGCATTACGGCAGCGAGTACGCACATTTACTACGTAGTAGGTTGCTTGCTAACTTGCGCGTTGCAGGATGGAGGTGCAGTGCACTCGTAGCGCAAGCCGAGGTTGTCTATTTTTTCATCGCGCCTCTTTGCGTTTATTTTTCCTGCGCGCATCTCGCACTTTACAACGACGATGACAAGCATGCCGAACGCACATTTCTAATTACCAGCTGCGTGTGCATTACGCATTGTGGCTTAAGCCAAACAAGGGAATTAGAGAAATGATGAAATATTGCATAAAACTGGATTTACTTAGAACTTAAATTAATTGGAGTGAGAATTTAGAGAATTTGTATGAAATAAAAATTTTTCGACAATTCGAGGATAGTTTGTTAAAGAAAGTGTTTAGATCTTGGGTTAAAACAGTAAGATTATGATCCACTCTCAATTTATTTGTGTTATTTTGAAGACTTTTTTATTAAACTAGTTTAAAACTTCTATTTGGTCCATAAAAACAGTTTAAAATTTTTCAAAAATAAAAACCAATAGGTATCTTCCTCAATAGGACATCAATTCGCTCTGTGTAAGTTGAGCTCCTAGAGTCGACAATATTTGTATCTTCTTATGCTCGAATAGATAAATCTATAGTCACACCTTAAATAATTGTGTTCTCTCTTTGTCTGCTTCTTGAGTCAACATATCGTAGAGAGTGTATAAGGCCCATTTGAACTTGACCCTCCGCAGGAAAATTGTCACAAGTGATTTAAATGTAAATCGTCTCTTTACGACCGGAATAATGCATCGTAATGAATCGCAAGACGCAAAACATGGGCACGTGTTCGACGTCGCGCTCCGAAATTGTTGGAAATTAACGTGGCGATTTTATGCATGCGTCTGCAGCGCCACAATAAAAAGCTCGCTCAGATTGAAATGCCATTGTATTCGAAATCGGCCCATTTGCAGCCAATAAACACGCATCGCAACGGGACAAATATAATTTACGTCGCTTTTTCCGCGCAAGAATGTCCTCTGATGGCCCATGCTGCCTTGCACCTAATAAACACGACCATTGGTCACAAATGGTCCTGGGCGACCACGACCGGAAATTAGTGGGACAATTTGTGCGTGATTTATGGGCATGCTGCTCGAGGGCGTGTAATGCGCGTGATTGCATCATCTTACAATTAAGTACATAGCGTGTAATGCACGAAATTGTCGCGATACTGGTCGCTATCGGCGGTATTGTTGGATCCTGCTCCTGAATGGTACTAGCTTTGTATTGGTAATTATACGTGTGGCATTAATATTAATACAAATGAGCAGGTATTTAAATAGGCGTGAATTGCATAATAATACAATTGGGCTGTTCACTTGAATCTCAAAATTGACTCAACATATCAAAGTATCAATTGGCTTAAGTGGTTTTGCAGCATTACTGTTATCCAGCGTAATCGAGTTTTAGCTCATTTTACTGTTTTCAACTTTATTTTCTTCGATTTTCTTCGTTTTGTTGTGGTTTTATAGCTCGACCGCTACTGCACAGCATCGCGCAGGACAGCATAAACGATCTGCAACTGTATCTACAATTATTATCCGAGGCTAAGGCACGAGCACAGCGAATTGCATCGCGCAGGAGACTTGTTTACGTACTCGCGTACACGTTTACACACTTATCATTTATGTATTCATGCGCATCAAAGACGAAATCCCTAGATTATGGATACAGCTTACAATCTACACATTGAGATAATCACATGCAGTTAGCTAAACGATGGAGTTGTCATTCGTACATATTGGTTTCTTCCCGTTTGGCAAACATTGAGCAATGTAATTTGAAAATAATAGATACTCTCTAATTGAAAATTGCTGTTGACTTAAGTCAATTACCATCATTTAAAATGTGAAAATTCACGTGGTTTAATTAGGTAAAAATGCAATAAATTCTCTTAATGGTTATGATTTAATGTTTGGAATTTCTAAGGTCTTATAAACGTTTCTTCAATGGCACTCATTTGTAATTATCACGACAAATATCGATTGTTAGCACGCTAGGCAAGCGTTAATTCAATGTACAACGTCACATTGTAATTTAGTGTTGAACTGTGTCATAGGCATTTTAATTGCTCCAATGTTTCATTGCGAGCAATTTTAAAGGTTTTGGTATTTCAAAAGTTACTGGCTTTTCTCATACTATTAGAATATTATTACTTACATCATGGAATTTTTCATCAAATGTGTATGCTGTATGTCTAGGCTCTGTAACAATCTGCTACTTACTCTACTCTAAAGCAAAACTATTCTGGACCAGTCTCGACAAGTGTCCAACTCACTTTTCCCCAAAAAAGAAAGAAACGTTTATCCAATATATAATACCTCTAGCAACATGTAACCTAAAAAGGAGTGCGACAGGGTCGATTCATGATCAGTACCATGCTCAACATGTCACTAGGCAGGAGCAGCAGGTTTCCCATCCATGTCTCCCGAGACATTACGCATCTGTCAATAGGCAATAGCCCGGCCGCACAGTAATTACTCACTTACCGAATGACAACATGACATATTATATCGACTGCCGGAGGGTTACCTGCTGCGTGCCAGGATGCAGGACATGCTCGCAACACAATGCGGTAATGCACGTCGGACCAAGCTAAACAACGCATTATATGCACCAAGTGAGCATCACATGTACATAATATTACAACTGCTCTATTACAATATAAATACAAGAGAAATTGTTATCATTGCACAATTTTAACTTCCTCGCTCATTTTTAGTTACATCAGTTAGAAATTCATAAATTTATGCAACTCTAATAGCTTGCTATTATTAACTTAAAAGATTATATTACCACATTAAGGTGCACATCTGACTAATTCAATTCTGTTGACATAATGTCATTTACCCAGAGCACAGAACTGAAATTCCATTGAGGGAGTGTCGGCAAGCACCTCAAGTCATCAGGTATTATTACACACAGGTATTGTGCACACCTGTGTGTCACATTGGCATCGCAATGACATCCTAACAATATGAGTTTTATCATTGTTTAGTTTTCAAGTGGAGGGTGACCCTACGGTCAACACCAGTAGCACTTGGTATCGATCCAATTGTTAGCCAGATATGTGTAATGACTTGCAATTTGTATGAAAAATACAAAAACCTTGATGATTTGCCTTCTGTTAAATGCTTTGTGATCCCGTTGATCCTCTCATTCCTTGTTTATAGAGTGATAAACTTCCTGCTGCTGTTGGGTGGTAGTACTGCTGTGGTTCATTACACCAGGCGACTTATTTTACGATTTGGGGCTGATGATACTGACGAATGAACCGAATAAAGCGCACCGCGTGGCAATCAAGCAAAGCGTATTGCAACGTTTTAACTCATCATGTTGGGAATAGGCATAAAAAAAATGTACGTGTAAAGGGAGCCTCCCGGAAAAGCCATTCTGAGTCGTTCCATCATTACTTGCAATTACGCTCAACGACTGATCATTTGAATACAGTCACATGCCACCGTGTTGGGCTACCCTCGTTTAGGATTTTATACCTCTGGATTTAAATTAAAGTGGAAGATAAAATGTTTAATGTAAACCTGCGTAGCAATGATGACATTCTTCAGCTCGGTGAGTGTTGTCCATGTTGTCAACTTGCATTGAATTAAGTTGTTATGCTTAGAGATTTCAAACGTTGCAGATAAACTTACTTACTCTAGCGTGACAACGCATGGTTACTAGTGTGTAATAAGGTTTTCTTGAGGTTCGCTTTTCCATAGAGTAGACTCTAAAGTTGGTTTATTATTAATGCGTTCAACAGAGCTTAGTGACCTAGTTTGAAATGCAAGAACCGCAAAGACAACAAATTACAAGTACAGGCACATTGAAACGAAAAGTCTAGGAAAATAGAAGATAATTGCAGTCAATTAACTAAGAAACCTGAATATATTTTTACCTTAAAAGCACCCAAATAGACGTTTACTATATTTACAGACATGAAGATTTACTGCGCATGCGCCACTTTAAATTTCCCTCTCCTTAAAGCCTAAACCATTAATTTACATAATATCAATACTCTTTCTTATTAAAGTTACTTTATAAATATAACCTCTATATCATACATTAGTCACGATGAAAGCAAACTTATTAACCTAATTAATTTCCAAAATGCCCACAATCAGACAGTCACGCATCATTGTGTGCTCTTTGTTCACCCCTAACTTCAAACCGCATATGCCGCCTCTACGTATGCCGTACTCGGTTAATTATATGTGTATCTTGTCCAAATATCATCTCGTGTCGTTCCGGATGATTGCATTCCATCAGACAGCCGTGTCGCAAAGTCAAGCCGCACGCGATTGCTAATGGAGGAGAGAAGTAAGTGACTAATTGCAATTGGCGTAACGACTAATAAATATCAAACAATATGAGTAATATAAATATGAGTAAGATGAGTAATGGACGAAATTGGTTTGGTTCTGATGCAGGTAGATACGGAGAGGAAAAAGAGAAAGAAAAGAAAGGCTTTGTTTCAAAGAAGAAATAAAATTTAATCCGCGTTTAAATATTTTGGCAAGACATTTTACGATTGTCTTTGGGCATGTCGTTTTTAATTTTATGACATTGGCTTACACCCTGAAACCAAGAAAGAGAGGGCGTCACAAACTGACTTAGCTCTGTGATCCTATTTAATGTCCTTCCTACAACACCCAAATCATCAGATTTACGACTGAGATTAAAACTTATTATCCGGTTGAGACCACAAATAAAATTGTGCATTCTTCAAATGAAATTGAATTTACTTTCACTCAGATATTATGCTTCACTACCTTAGTATCCAGATGATAAACCATACTTTGCAATAGTTAAGTCACTTGCAACTCGCGGATATATTCTATAATCCATAATTTTATGCTGTGTTATTGAGAGCAGTGATTGAATGATGGTGATTTAGGTGGGGCTGACCGGAACTTAGAAGGTTTTATCGATATTATTAACACCTTCAGTGATTTACACTGGTAGAGATAGAGTTGTGAATAATAATAATAGATAAAAGACACGATGTAATATACAATCAGAGTATTTTAATTTAGTGCTTCAGGGAGGACGTGAGGTGGTATTAAGGTGCTTCGAGCCTTGACGGTAGCGAAATTAATTCGATTATGAAGAAGATGATATTTATGCTATTATTTTATAATTTAGGATGTAATTATAAAACGTAGGGGTTTTGGTTATCTTAATGGATAATCTACTTACTGTTCTTCCAAAATACTGAGAATTTTCGAGGAATTTTTAAATGTGGATTAAATTGAGAATAAATAACAGAGTTACTTTTTTTAAAAAAGGTTTTGCAACTATACAAATGAATTCGATTAATTCTGCTTGAAGTTATTATTTCCTTATTTAGTTCTTACTATACCAATAGACCTTTTTGATTTTTGGTTTAATATAAAGACAAATTAATTTTTAAAGTGTAAGATTTGCCAATTTACTATATTTCTGACTGATGTTAAAAAATTATACTTTGTTTAGGTTTCTAGAGAAAGAGTAGAAAATGATGGTGAATTTTTGAGTTCAATTCGGAACACTAAAAGAGTTAATTTGATTTTTTTGCAATAAAAACGCAATTTTTTCCTATCCTTTGCTGTTTGCACTCACAACACAACCACTTTGTTTGCCTTCATGCCCCGCAGAGAGCCGGTGCAATAGCATTTAATTACAATTTCGAAAAATGCGTCGACACAGCAGCGCCAAATGCGCCAGCACTGCGCTTGCATTGTAAACAATTACAACGTTCACGCTCTGCTGCAGACGCTGTTTCATGCCACGCTGCTGACAAAAACTGTCATGCCACCGACACTTATTGTGTGCACTGACCAACCAAAGTGATAATATTGATCTTGATTCTCTTCCCATTCTCAATTTAGCAACTACTCTAAGTAGATGCTAAGTTATCCACCAAATCAGATGTAAAAGTCACTAATAACAGATGATTTCTACTTTAGCTGCAGAAGTCTAATCTCCTTCCTTGCAGACGAGGAAAGACGGTAGTATGAAAAGCGCAATTATATTGTCGCAATGTTAGATAACAAACGGCAAATAATAATAATAATAATAATAATGCAATTCGTATTACACACGCCTTTGGAGGTGATATGCAAAAATTGTACGCCCGTACATGGTGTTCAACACAGATTGCAATTGCCCAAGACACATGGATTATGAAATCTCGTAAAATGAAATTGCATTAAGCTGTGCATTGTACAAATCGTGATTTATGCCAACACCTGTGTCCTTCCATTTGCGAGGTGGCACGACGCATAAAATTAGATCTTTTAAACTTCACCACCACCAGAAAGACACTCGAGGTTCCTCTAATGACTACATTTTTCACCTGTGCCCTTTCAAGCAGTGCTTTTGTACTTCCGGCGACCACATGTTATGATTTCTAGTTGGATACCACCCTCGAGTCTTACCACCTCATACGTTATCGACAAAACGGGTAGTTTATAGTGGTATATTAAGGTGATACTTGTGTCTCGATGATTTTTCCGAAATATCTCTTGATTATGGGAGCATTTTTGCATATAACTTAGGGGTACTTGTTTCCACGCTGTTGGAGGTCATGCGAGGTACTGCTTGGCTGGGTGCTCCCAAGGTGTTATTATATCCGTATGGGGGCAGCACTCCTGCTGGGAAGAGCAGTGAGTTTATTACTTCCCAACACCCTGGAAACAACAAAAAGGGCGTTTATTTCAAGCTTCGCTGAGTAATCTTTACCAGCAGTCTAAACCGAGGACTTCGAGGGTCCTTGGAAGACCACAAAGTTGATGATCTGCACATGTGGGTACCAGCAGGTAATCTTGCAATCAAATCGATCAAATCCCCAATTATTTAATACAAGCCACATAAACTCCTTGCTTCTGGATTTCTATCAGTTTAGTAATCTGTTTAATATGTCTACTGTTTATTGCTAAATAATAATAAAAAGATTCAAGATCTATGAATATCAATGGGGTGTGCATCGCTGGTTGCCTAAGTGCAGTACTGTAGCCAAGTCTCGATTAAATTATTACGTGCAATATAGAAAAGAATAACAACATGTAATATGTAAATATGTAAAGCGCAGGTAACATATGCGCTCGCGAGAGTTGAACGCACGCAAAATGCAAATGATGCGTCGTGCGTTGCATCGTCGCAGATGATTTAAATACATGAGAAATGGGGGGCGTGCGTGGTGCACGTGCACACGTGTGCCCCAAAAAGGGCAGCCAGGGACGCATTGAAACAGGCATATGGCAGTCGGGTCGCGCGCAGATAAAAATTGAATTAAGTGTCCTGCGCAGAGTGCACACAGACACACAGTTTACACCAAACACAGTCTTTACATGCATCTATAGTATAAGTGTGTAGAAGATTTAGCCGGACACAGCAGGTTTCAACATGTTTCCTAGGTGTTAGCAACTGAAAAACAAACAAAAAAGATTCACACCAATGAATCTATTAAACAAAATCCTAAATTCTGGCTCTACGTCAATTTATACAAGTAATTAATTATAGCCTAACTGACTTTTAATTAAGTTTAATCGATGGGTGTTTTTATTACATTAAATATAGTCGCTTATCTTCACATAAACCGATTCCCAACTGGAAAAAAGTCCCACAATTTACACCCTCGCCCAATATGAAAGTGAAAGCAAATTTTCTCAAAAAGCACCCTCTTGGTGCTTCAAAAATTAAGTATAATTAATTAGAGCACCCCCTAGTTTCTAAGTTGTTTAAAGGTAGATTCATATTTTAAAAAATATCAAAGTATCTGCTTTTAATCGTTTATTGCCGAGATCTGAATAATTTGTTTCGCTTCGACGAGAATACCAGGCGTCGATTTTGATTGTTATCTTATTTGTGTCCAGATGGCTCAAATCCTCATTGGTATGTATCGTGGATCATGATTGTTATCACTCTTCAACAGCACGCAATTTAATTTACATCAATTTACAAACTTCAGCCTTTTTCATTGTTTGAATTTAGAAAGGTTGAAATTTAAAAGTTTGTTCATTACTAAAGAGGAATAATTGGATTTTGTCAAAATGAATTAATGCAATTTCTTAATAATACTTCTAGTCTATTGTCATTTGTAACGAACTTTTCATCTTCAAAATCTGCGCAAAATAAAAACTAATGTCTTTTTTCTTCCAGCTTAAAATAATCTGAATACATTTCCTATTGAAGAGACAACCGCGACAATTATTCCTGTCAATCAAGCATCTATTGTGATATGCTAATATTTATACACAAACGTTTGGGGGCAACCTCTCACCTTGCAATTCAACTCAATAACACCAATCTGCAATTTGCATAATTTTTTGTGGCCTAAAAAACTATCTCACCTGATCAACAAAAGGGTGACTTAGTAACGTATGCCATTTTTTCTTGGCACAAGTCAAGTTTCTCTCAGTTAATCCATCTTGTTTTCAAAGAAGAAAAAAATAGATAAAGCTGATGGAATGATGTGGATGAGTTTCATAATAGGATAAACCACCAATTCACCCCTTCTTAATGTGTGTAACTTGTACAAGACCATTATAAATGCAAACAACCACATCGTAAACTTCTTTTTTCTCGATTTTTTTCTAAATGTATCTAATTAGCTATTGCAGCATCAGCAGATGCATCTCTCAGCTAAATAAAGCAATTAATCAAAATGGTAATCCCATCATGGTTACCTAAACGATTCGTTTCAAGTACTTACCATAGTTTTTGCACAACAGTCGGTTAGAAAACTCACGAAAGGCACACTGAGTTGTCAAGCTAAGCCTCAACTTCGACAATAAAAGTCAATCGGCACAGGCGCTTTACAACAACCATAAACGTGCTTAAATTGTTGTAAATCATTGCCTTAATAGATCATAAAACAATATGTCACACGTAAAGCGTATGCTGGAATAAACAGTTGGAAATTATAAACCAGCGCATGATAACAACTTACAACAATTTATAGTCTAGTCCGGACATGTTTATGCTGGGCTGGACATTCGGTATTTAAAACGTCAAGAGGAAGATGGTTATTAAAACAATTTCGGGAGCTCGCCCACTGGTTTTTACTCCTCTGTGAGGAGTTGAGATGAATCCGGTTCAGGTTGTTCAGCTACTTGTATTACTCAGTTGCACAGTTGCAGGCCGAAAGCAAAGAGTAATCTGTGCGTTAAATGTGAACAAACGAAATTAATTTTTTGTTACTCTGGCTCGAATATAATACGCAGGGATTAAAAGTAGTTTGATTTTGATCTAATGGAAAATTGCGAAAATATTCACATCGTAATCCTCTTGGAAGTCTAGTATTTTTTCAGATACTTTTATCTGGTTTAGGTTTTTTTTTCTCCACGGACTTAACGACCTTTTAACGAAGCGCTTGGAATTATTATCCGAGGAAAGCTTGTGAACTCACGTACTGTTCAGGTCACAATCTTCTAATGTCTTGGAATAAAAAGTTTTGCATTCAGTTACATCTCACTTTAATTCCTTTCTTAAATCTGTCTATTAGATTTATATGCTACTGGCACTACTACGCCTGGAAGAAGCTATTCTTGATTAACACCTCTTGGACCAGCGAAGATGCAGAATATAATTTCATCTCTTCTTCTATATCTCCAATTTGATTAGAACTAATAAGGAAATATTATCTGACAAGTTACAATCCCAACACTGCTTAAACTTCCAATAATTGTTTATTATTCTAATATGAGTTATTCCAAACTCCAAAGCCTCCTAATTATAATAAGCCAATATCAGTTTTACGATTTGAAACTGGTTGGTGACTAATAAATTTTTCTGTCAACTAATTACACGCCAGTAATATAATCGGAGCCATCTGAGTGTAATCCCGAACTGAATCAAATCACAAATTCCTTTATCGCCGCACATAAATTGCGCATTAATTAGAGGCGAGTCGTAAAACAAATTAAATGCGTTTACCAACACTCGATGCGTCAACTATGCTTAGTTAAATAAATCCAAAGATTGGTTTAAACCAAGAAGATTAATGAGTTTTGTTTGTTTTGTTTTAGGCCCAATATAACTTGGTATAGAGTAACAAGAGTGTTATGTTTCAATGCAATAAAACATAACCTCATGTTTGAAAAATTATAATCGTAATTTATTTATACTAATTAGTTTCAAACTGAAAGCTACGAATAAATGTCCGATAAAATATTTTGGTGTTTGAGAGAAATTCTTACTTAACCCAAAAGAAAATTAACAAATAGACCAATGAGGGATTTTAAACACTTAATGCGTATAGAACGCAATGGGAATATTTTTTGTAAGAAGTAATCTAATGCACGTCCTTCAAATAAAACAATTATTTGTTCTTGAGGTCAAAGTATGTAGTTTTTATCAATTAATTGGGATTTCCTGACTGGAAAATTGTAGTACACAGTTTAATTTATAATATTCACCTTCGTGTTTACACTAATTGGTTAAAAATAACATTGACTGATAAATGAAATCAGTAGTAGTTACAGGTTGAGATTAGTCTGTTAATCACACCTTACTCATAATTACTGTACTTTAGCTTGAAAAATATCAGCCGCCTTACAGTTTACATCATCTAATCTGACTATAACTATGAATTAGATTATTCTCCTTGAATGCACTGCTTTAATGGCAGTTGACAGTCACACATCAAGATTGTACCGTGGTTAATCTATGGATTTGCGCTCAATTTTCACCGGATTATAATTTGCATACGTTAATCTACCTCGTCCTAATTACAATGTCAATCTTCCTGAAATGTCTAGAATAAGACGAAAGAAAATGAAATGCCTTTTCAGTGGTAGTGGATGAAAGTAGAGGTTGGAGTAGAATTGGAGGTAATGGCCGCCATCATGTCGTGCTCATTGTGTACACTTCGTGATGATCATTGAGGCGGATGATTTAGGATTTTAAGGGGAGATTCTTGTTGTGGAAAAAGATGTTGGCAGGCATTTAAAATCAGCAATTTGTCTGCTTGCACCTTAAAAGTATTAGTTGAGAAAAAGTAGCAAAGTGCAATGCACCATCTAACATGCTGTAAAGCAGCATTTAGTATACTGATAGCCCAAACCACTGTTTCTGGAATGCGCTTGGATGCAAAGCTTCCTTTTGCATCGCCATTATCCTTGATTTTTCTCTTTAGTGCTACTCCATGTGGAACCAGAAGTATACAAACATAAATAAAATATTGTGAGTCTGGCAGGGCTTAAAGTTATTGCATGCCATTGAAACTATTTGTAGCATGTAGCATTCATTTCCATATTTTATGTTTCCTACAAAATACGCCAGAATATAAATCTTAGGATTTTTTGCATCTGCGACCGAAGAAAAGCTCGATGCATTTGCGTATATTGATTGAGATTATCCCGCGTCATTTCATGCAGGAATCTTCAGGAAGGAAGCTGCTGAGGTTACCCACTCTGGCGAAATGCGGTTCATTGTCCGAGTTTTCGTCACCCCGTGCACCCCGTGTATTCCTGGCGCCTGCAACGGAAAACTGCCTTTGTTCTTTAGCCGCCGTCGTCGTCGTCGTGAACTCATATCGAGTGCAAGATGATATTAAATGCTTTTATTGTAGTTTTTTATTGAGACTAGTGAGACCTCCACTTCAATTCACTTGCACAAGTTTTTTAATTTAAACCTTTGACAAGAAACAGGTATGAGTTGGTATAGTACCCTAGATTTACATTTTCATCTCAGACATGGCTCCTGATGTCTCTTGACACCCTATTGTTAAAGTAGTCACGTAATCTGAGAACTTTTGCATATATTAACCCTTTTCTTGCGGTGTCATGGGGTGTAAAGTGATCCAGCGTTTAATGCAATATCTTCTGGTTCAATCATAAAATTCGTATTTTATTTCTACGTGCAACATATGACTCAACTTGCACTTGTTCCTTGTACCAACCCGCATCTTATTTCGTTGTAAATTCCACACCTGAACAGCAGTTAATAACCTCATTGCGCGATGACTCACTTCAAAAAATATTAAAGCGATATTAACGGCATTCCATGACGCACAATTCAATTTTACTTGTTTATTATTGCACCAACTAATGGTGCAAACTCACTCTCTGTGGTGACATGGACTGACATCAATACGCCAACACTCGCCACTTCAAACATTGACTTGACTCGAATCAAGCAATAACTCACTTTTTAACGCATGATGTAATAAATTCGATAACGGGCTAACGGGCAAGGAAAGTGCGTCGTTGGCGGTGCATTAGCGTTTCCGGTACATTGACCAATATCCAATGACCAAGCTTCGAGTCCAGCCTAGCGCGCCGATGGTCACCCATTGCCCCGTGCTGGAATTTAAATATAATCTGATTTATTTTCATATTTTCTCTGGCACATGCAACACACCCCAACATTAAAAACATTAGAAAGCTCGAGGGTTGCTTTTTCCAGTGTTGAAAAGGATGCGTAATATTTCAATTGGATTAGTTCCAGCTGAAGAGAATTGACCATGCAAATCTCTCAACATGAGATACACTCACAAACAGACATGATTAGTATTGGATCATTTGCCAGTCAGAAATCTCCACAAATGACCCATTCAAACTGTGCTTGATTTTCTAAAAGAGTAAAAAGTCTAAAATATCCAAAAAGGCCCGACTTTCCCTTTATGGTAATGCAGTCTAGTGCTAGTACTGCTTCTATTATGAAGGGCGGTAAATGATTGTTTCGATACACTCACCCTACTAGGGTACAGAAATGTGGGAGATGTTATTAGATCATAGGTCGGAATGGTCAGATGTAGAGATGGCGTTTGTGGTTTTCGCCGTGACCTCCTGCACACGTGGTGTTGTGGTGCTGTGGTGAGTTATAGTTATGGTTATGACCATGGTCCCAACATCACACTGCAGATTACTTTATTATAGTCCTAGAGCTCCTGTTACCTCACCCTTGTCCACGAAAACTTGCTCGATTTGTGCCTTTCATGTCTATTGTTTCTTTCCGGCCTCACATAAAACAGCAATAAATAATGATTGACCACTGCTTCTATTCCAACTCCTCCTTCCTATCCATCCACAGCCAGGAAAGGAATGTCCATTTCCAATTTATAGCTCCCAAAAGAGTCCGAAATACTCTGGAAGTATATCAGTCGGGTGCATTATTAATTATTGTTGATACTGTATCATAGAGATTGGTGATAAATTTCCTGTTAATTGCAAAAATAGACATTGCCATGAATATTTTCCCGGTCTGGTGTTGCAACGATAACAGTTTATTGTGCAAACAATGTGCCAACCAGCTTTTTATCAAGTGCGGTCATTTTTGTGCGTGGTGCCTAGTAAAATGTGCAATATTTATTTACAATCAGCCAAGTGGCGTTCGTGGGAATTGCTGCGTGTCATTATCGCCTGTGATAGTATGCATCTGTCGTGGGCTCGGCGTGGACGTGCCGACTACTGAATCCAACGCGCTTATCATACACAATTTGTTGATAAGCGTGCGTTTAGGTGCGACGTCATTCGATGCATTTAGCACACGTATCAAGGAACATTCTATGCATAATAATCAATTACTGGTACATCAATATTCACTGCCTTAAAAAGTCAGCTAAAACTCGACACATAAATCGAAAAAAGGAAAACTACTTAAGACTACTTAATTAATGTCTAATTCAAAAACTAAAACATTAAATAAAAGTCAGATCTTACTAAAATTGTGCAATGCTTCAACAAAGTATTCAGAATGGAAATACATTTTTAGCATTAGATGAAAATCTCCAAATCCAATCAGAGCACAACTCTTTATTTTTCGAAACCAGAAAGAAATCCTACACAATGTTTGTAATTAACAATATACCACCTTTACTGCAATTGTATCTAATTACACATTTCAGATGACAAATGACTAAATCGAAGTAATTCTCCTTTAATTGTAGATTTCGTGACACGCGACCTGCAAAATTGACTCCAGAAAAAAGCATAATCTAGACCTACATGCATCATTAAGCGTGGTCCAATTAATTGACAACCAACTATGCCGATTTTCTATTAATCAACGCAGCACATTTGACAAGCGTGTGTCTACTGCAACACTACTATATTATTTGTAGAGCCATGCAAGGCGATAAGTCACAAAACATGGAAATACTTTACAACACATTCATTAGGGGCTGCATGTTATTGGGCATGGGCGGAAAATATTCTAATAAATACGTATGACCATTGTCCGAAACCACAACACATTCCGTGAATATTAATAGATAATATTGTGGCAAAACTAATTTTATCACAGTGCCACACACGTGGGACAGATGAGGTGCTCTTGGGCTTATTTACAACGCGAATTAATTAAATTATCCACAAAAATGCATCATTTAGTGTCACTTGTCAATTTATGCATTTGCAGCCGGAAATTTCACAGCTTGTTTTGTGTTTATTCTGTTGATACAAACGTAATTCGTAGATTTGCAATTCCTTTGTTGTTCCTGCAGCTCTCTAGTTTTACTGCCACAGTTTTGGCATGCCGCCAAGCCGTGTCAATAAAATGGTTTATTTTTAAAAATAATCACACAATGCGCGAACGTGAATGTATCGCCGCGTGGTTCTCACGTCGATGTTCTTTGTTCTCCCCCATTCCCGAAATGCACTGCTGCTAGTGGGTTAGTGTAAACATTTCCACAGCGTATCCGGAGCTATCATACTCGTAAAATATCGTCAGAATGACCTCTACGTGCTGCATCTACCCACTGCACCTCGAGACACTGAGACACTGTGTCTCATCCCGGAACGAGGGCTATAAATCCCGAATACTGGTGCGATATAGATTTTATTATCTTTAAATTGCTCTTGGTTGCTATACTTGCTACAATTCCTGATGAGGAAGGACACTGACGAGTTTCAATTGAGGTTCTGGAGGAGTTGTTCATAGTTATCTTTAAATTGCAGGGCAAGAACAAAAATAAAGGAAAATTGATGGTTTTCAGGTTAGGATATCTTCCAATTGGATATTTTGGACTATACCTGAATTTTTAGTTTCTGCAAAAAGTTGATGATTCACTGCGTTGGAACGCCGGACATTTCACCGCAACCAGAATGTGCCACTCCAGTGGAAACCACGTGTAGGATGAATAGTCCAATGCACTATACTTAAAACATTAAACTGGCAATTAGATCAAAACGCAACAAAGCAACCTCAACTCCCTCATAAAGCCACAATAAAATGAATTCCACTTGTAGCCCATTGCAACCAGAAGTTTGTTTACTTCAACTCCAACCCTCTTTAACATTACAATTATGTGTATTCTTTATTTCCCAATCAAACAATGCACAATCCACAATAACCTCGTCAGAAAATAGTTGGCTTCGGTGGAACGACAGTGCTAATTATCGACGAACTACAAATCAATTGACTGACACTCAACAACCTTCCCCTTGGTTCCTGGAGTTGATTAAAAATGAAACAGCGGGTGTTGTTATTAGTTATTATATTAACGACTACATAAAATAATGCTTACTTACTGTACTCTCATCATGGTGTAATTGTATGTAGTTTGTGAAATACTGTTGTGTGTTGCTTCGCTCGGAGAATACCGAAAAGGAAAGTGTGTTCTTTGTGTTATTGCTATACAATCATTAAGTCGCTGTATTTGGCGCTTAATTTCAATTGTCGATTGCACAATTCGACTACATTTCATGTAGATATTCTCTGCGTAAAAAATGAGCGTCATCAGTCAACTGCAACTCGCGCAATTGGATTTTATAATTAGTTGTGTGATAAGAGTGAGTCTCACTCCTCGTCATTGATTGATATCCGCTGAAATAACATGTTGCGTTGCTGGTGACTAATTCACTTGGCTTTATGACTTAGTTCTTTGCTTCTAGCTGAGTAGGAGCTCAGTGCAGCAGGAGAAAAATTATGCAGTCAAACTACGACGCTATTTAAGATAAAACCGTCAAATGCGTAGTTTAACAGTTAATCTTGTTAATCATCGACATGCGTGATTGGGGCACACGTGTGGGGCTTTTATCACACACAACGGGATCGATGTAGTGACTTAAATAGAAAAAATATTTTTGGTTCTCTTCTGATTGCCGGACGTGCGTGACCAAAATCGGTCAATATTTGCTCGCATTGATGCCTAGAGTCCGAGTGACCGAGAACGAGCGTTAAGAGCATTATTTATTGCTGCTTTTTCCGTGCACTCTTCGACACTCTTTCCGTGCGTTTCGTTTTATTAGTTCTCCCGCAGGACACGAACACCGACTGGAATGTGGATCGATGGGTAGTAACCTGGTGTGACAAAGAATGTAATGATTTTCTTTCTTTTCTGCTTTCCTCCGGTGTTTCAAGGATTAAAGTCACGCAATTTTCTCGGTCATTGTAGTAATCGCCTCGTCCTGCATCGATCGCTTGATGTTTTCCTCGGAAAACCGCATTCCTTTCGAATGAATCCACCTGCAAATTGTCTAGCTACCAATGACAAATAGTTGTGAATATTTTATGAAAATTACTCACACATTGTGATTTTATTTGGAGCGGTTTAAACGCCCGCATTGTTGGCAAAAATATTAGGGTGTTTTACCCAACTAGAAACATGAGTAGATGTGTCCCAACAACCCTAGGAAGTTAACGAGACACTACATTCCTCCCCTAGGTTTTTTTTTGTAATTTATTAGAATTTTCTACGACCAAAAATACACCCAGAACATTGTAATATAATTACAAGGATACTGTCCGAACGACTATGATTATGTCTAATGAGCAGATCAATGCTGCTGTATGAGGGTAAAAAGAGGAAAAAAGTGCCCATAGGGAGATCATCCAGATCAGGACACAATATGACAAGGTTGGAGACTTTTTATTTTTGTTTTAATCTGTATTGCCTCGTAGATATAACGAGATAATTGGACTTGTGGACTTGGATGAATCCAGGGGTTATTTAATTAAAAATTTCTCGAACCGTGATAATCGTTGTAATGGGACTCAAGAAGGGGAATGCAGGAAGGAGATGGTGTAACAAGACCGCAGGTTTCAAATGGTTTTAGTGATATTTTAATGCGAAGCATTCAATAAAAAATTAGATGGGTTTCAATTTAACACCCTAAGCAGGTTGAGCAGATATTCAGCTTGTCACAATTGTGTCAATGATGGACCACAATGAATGTGACCACTTGACACCCTATAGAACAATCATCACTAGCACAGGAGACAATTTCAACAGATTGCCGTTGCAGAATTTACGCTCCGATAGGATGAGTTGAGTGAGTTCCTAATTTCCATATCTTGGTTGCTGCATTTGAAAAAAGGGGGAAATGAAGGAGATGAAATATTGGACGCTCGGAGCTACTGTAAGTAGATGTAAATTATTCGGTTTTTTTTTTTCGGCACCTATTTGGTTTTGTTTTGTAAATATCGAAATTTCCATATATAGCTGAGGTAGACAAATGTAGCGCGAAGTGCCAGGGACCTAGGGGTCTAACGATGCTCGTTTTTAACAATTGTGGTGATATGATCCGGAGCCGGAACGCATTATGGGTCATCTCTACACAAATGGTGAATCTTCATCAAGCACACTCTTCTAGAACCACTCCAAGGACAAGAATAAAAATTGCTTAATATCGAATGAGGCATAAAGGTGGAAGGGGATGCTTGGTGTAAGGAAGGGAAGAAAGTTGTAAGCTTCACTTTTACAACTTTAACGCATCGCGTTTATATCGCTCGTTATAACACCCGACTAGACTTTGAAATCTTCATTTTACTGCGTTTATTGTATAAACATCTTTTTGTTTAATATGCCAAAGCGTTCACCAAATAGGCCCATATACTTTTATGGTTATTGAACACAAATCCAATTTTTGAAGCCATTTAAACGGTCTTTTAAGACCCAAATCTTAGGGCTTGACTTTTTATGCGTTTCGTGTTTAATAACAAGATTACCTCACTTACTTTGTCCACTTTTTCGAAATTTCCTTCACTATGATGCTCTCTACTGGGGATGCTCTCTAATAGGATATATACCTGTCTATCTGGCTGGATGGATGGGTCACCCTTCTGACTCTTTTCACTCTTCACATTCTCCTCTCTGACAGGTTTACTCTGCTCGTATCACCAAGCGTAATATGCAAAACATGCATGCGCCATTAATATTATTGTGCAAACATTGTCGCCGGATCATTAACACTCTGTTAGCGCACAAGCGGCTGAAAAAAAAAAGATTGATCCGTGGCCATTGTGCTAGCGTTCGTTAGCTATCATTATTCACGACAGACGCGTAGCCAAATGTAAGCAAACAGCGCAGTAAACGAACGCGAAGATTGTGCAGCGTGTGAGTGCACTTCCGGTTGGATTCACAGAGGGAACAATTTCCAATTAATTTCAGCATAAGCTCCCTTTTAGATTGTCGACTTGTGCTAATTACCAACCTCGCGGATGGGCTTATTGTGGAGGAACCCTTTTTGGTGGAGAATGGGAGGCAATCAGGAGATTGTCAAAATATCAAATGCGGAAGCAATGCTTAGAGTAAAGTTACGCAAATCTTGGAAGTTGGAAGCGAAGACTAAGGAGGTGGAAATATGTTGTAATCCAGAGTCCAACTGACGCTAATCGTATTAATCACGAACGGGCGGACACTAATTAGAATTGGGCGAGTTTGATTATTCAGGTGGAAAATTGAGAAGTCACCTGCAGAATCACCTGAGCAATATTTAAAACGTCTTTTCAGTTCTCAGTACTTATAGACGTGTCCCCAAGCTCTTTTTAAGGTTAGGTTATCTTGGATGCCTTGCTAAATTGCTGTAATTAATATAATCCCTTTTGGGTCGTGATCAAGAGCAAAAACATTGTTTCTTATAAATCAACATGCAAATTGCTATCCCTTCATTGTCTTTAGTCACTCAATCCGTGCCTAAGCTGACCATTACAATCGAGATCCTCCAGTTTAACACTATAACACAGTAATGGTGTTGCCGCATTTCCTAGATTGTCCTCCTTGGATTGTCTTCCACGAATCTTGCAACAATGGCCACAAGACACTAGAATCCACTTCGATTAATAGCGCGGTCCGGTAGCCATTCAACGCCTTAATTAATTTATTCGCTCTCCTACCTTCCCAACATGTCCCACTTGCACATGTTCGTCCACAGTTGCAAGTCATGCGGCTTTGTCCGCGCAAGGGGGTGAAACTTACAAGTGTAAAGTGTAACCTGAATAGGACGCTGCTTCTATTCTCCTCGAATGTCCCCGGGCGTCTTTCTTCTCCCACTGCGCTGTTGATGTGTCGTTGGCGTATATGGTGCCATGGGGTTGCTATTAGTATTGGTGAGATGTTTGGTTGGGATGCGTGCGTGTGTGTGACGCTTGCCGGTTGGATTTGTCTTCAGATGGCTCGAATTGATTGTAGTTGGAAGGTAGAAAACCGATACGCATCCCATTGCGCCCATCGTGGGCGCACGCACACACACGTGTTGTTCCAGCGCGTCGGTTGAAATGGAAGGAATAACTTGTTTCCAGCGGCTCATGCTGCCTGTGCGTCTCGCCCGGCATGTCTACATCAGGTGTGCGCCCAGCTCCGAGAACTGGGCGCCCATTTCTTGGAAAAACCAGACCCAACGCACACATGTGCACTGCAACACACGGATTGTTTACAGTCATAAAAGCACCAACTTGCTTTTGAAGCGTCGTTTGTCGATGCGCATCGCGCAGAATCCAATGGGCAGCATACATTAATTAGCGAATTTCATCGATGCCCACTTTTGGCCAGCAGTTCTGCGGCCGGTTGCCTACCAGTATACCAAAGTGACTACAACCACTTCTTTCCAATCTTTCCGAAAAGCACACCTGAAAAGATCGTTAGAACAATCGCTCTTGAACAAAGCATGAATCATCATCAGCTAAGCGTGCATAGGCTGCTCAACTGCAAGTCGATGAGAGTTTGATGCCGGTACTCCTCATGACTCACCCCAGAAAAAAACCTGATCGACCGAGACAGGCCTAAGAAAAGTTGATTCCGTGTCTACTATCGATGAGGCAGGTAGTGAGGAATCGGTGTGCTAAAAAGCGAGCGCATTGACAAACGCCAGATCCCTTCGACGACTATTATATCACCATCGCATTGTGGTGATCCGACGCACCAAGGGATGACGTTGCAATCAAATTTTGAGAAATGATTGTTTGCAGCGTTTGCATACATCATGCGTGTGCATTCCAGCGCATCACTTCCGACTTGCAATTTTGGTAAAAAAATGTTTCGTGCTTGAGTGCTTTTTATTCATCTATCATCTTCCTGAGAAGTGAGTGAATCAGTCATGTGCGAAACCACTATAATTTCAGTTTCAAACATTGTCTCCTTTCCAACTTTATTTTTAGAAGTTTTGAGTAAACAAACTGGTC
The DNA here is from genome assembly GCA_027575565.1 of Diploeciton nevermanni. Classification (NCBI taxonomy): domain Eukaryota; kingdom Metazoa; phylum Arthropoda; class Insecta; order Coleoptera; family Staphylinidae; genus Diploeciton; species Diploeciton nevermanni. Next base: position 7,280,852 of record JAODIE010000004.1, read on the forward strand.
ATACCTGTCTCTATTGAGTAATGCGCAATAAAAGTTAAAATTAGTATGCGCGCTCAGCGTTGGTCTCATCTTCTCAAATTCATAGACGGGTGGGCTGGTGGAGTTGAGCCGAGCATAATTTTAAATTTGACACTGATTATGTTTATTGGTGAAAACAGGTCATACACTTTAACGGCCGTCCACTTATATGCCCTAAACGCAGCAAGAGACCGCTTCTTCTTCAAGTCACGATTCTGGAGTCCACGCCATGCCCAGGCACGGATCATTATCGTCCGAAAACTCCTCGCCTCTATAATCATATTAATATGTTCGTTGTAATTTATAAAAACCAGATTAGGCCCATGTGCATATGGGCCATATCCACTTCCTAATTAAGCTATACCACTCTCATTTCGTTTCCGAAAAGGACTCTCAGGTCCAACAAAGGAAACTAGTCTATGTTTGTAGCTGACTTTCATTCGTTACGCTTTGTTTAGCAAGTACGGATATGTTACGAAATTATCTTATTCAGTGAGAGCATGACACATTTCCAAACTGTCCTTGGAACCAATTACAAGCTCCTTATAACTACTGTACTTGCAAATTTATTGCTATTTTCTTAGAACTAGACCATCTCCACTCAAGAGCAAGTGCCAACTATAAAATATAAACAAGTCTATGCAACTTGGGAAGCGGCAGAGAAAGAAGAAGGTTGTAAATGAGTCATGAATCATACCACAGGTGAAGCATGCCTTTGCTATGTTTATTCTCTTTGACTCAGCAGTCAAAAGCAACTCAAGCAGCTTCACACGCCTAGGCCTCCAGATATGATTCAGATTGAAATCAGTGGCGCAATTTATGATATTTACAGTTTCCCACTGCTTGGGCGTCGACAAGTCTGCTGAATTTGTCATGACGTCGTCGTTTATTAATAGAGAAGTGATAAGATAACAAACACTGCATTCGGTGGCGTGATATTTATTATATACGATCACCTGATTTCCATCGACAATACAGCTGTGAAAAACAATGGTAAAGTAAAGTGACAAGTACATTTCTAGTGCTTAACTCAAGTCACTTTGTGCTCTTGACTTAATTTCAGTCACTTCAACTTCCAGGTCGCAAATTTAATTGTTTTTCATTATACTCAACACAATATTATTGTAAAATGCCAGGCACAATATACTCAAAAATATATTTACAACAATCACTTAAATATAATTATAATTTCCACATCCACATCGGAAGCGTAAAACATTATCCTCTGCCTGAACGCAAAATTTATATGAATTTATATGAGATCTGAATGCACATAATTTAAGCTGGTTTTTCGCTTTTATGAACTGACTTAAATCAGGTGGAAATAAATGCCCCTCTGAAACATGGAATATAATAAAAGTTATTTACAGCTTGTCGGGTGTAATTTTACGCTGACGTTGACATGCGTGCGCTTTTAATTGCCGCTTAAATAGGTGAATATTACATGTGGCGAGTAATTACTTAAGTTGATAATGTACAAATAACGCTGGCATTATCTAACAAAAAGGTGCCAATGGAATGTCGTCAAGATTGGATAGAAATTCCCCAAACAACGGAACCATCGTTAACGTATAAATGTATGTAATATGTCGCAACTTTTTTCAAACTGACTTAAGCCAGACTTTTATAGAAAAGGTCAAGGACATACCATATTCGCTATCTGGTTGTGCAGTCTCGGCAGTTTATTGACCGCATTTTGCATCCGATCAGGTGATTCCAACGTCTAAACATTTTTTAAGTCACTGCTAAACGTGAAGTCCAGGAGTGGTCTTCAACTTGATATTACAAAAGATGCAGCAATATTACAGTTTGGTAATAATTGTTTGGTCACAAAGTGTGAATGAACTTCTCGATTTAATTTCGATTCTTTTAAGGTGGAAGTCATAAAATTTGTTTTTGGTTAGTGCATTGTATGCACCAATGTCGGCTTGCGGCAAAAGAGCTTATCTTATTTATGTAATTAACATCAGTGGAAAGATGTCTGCTTTTGTTCACGTGTGCTCAACAAGTGTGCAAAACTGACATGATATACGACTACAAGGTTTAGGCAGTTACATTTATTTAAATAAATTAAATGTCCAGAACTGTTGGGAAAGTTGGAAGATGATCAATGTGGTTGAACTTGCGGTTCTCGGCGAGCAAATATTATACTATACTGTATTGAATGCACTTTATTATCTGTTTTATTTGTGTAACACTAGATTTTTGCATTGGGACCAACAAAGGTATTCCTTTGTTTGTTTGATTAGACTAGGTCCTTAGAAAGTCATCACTCATTTTGTCTAGACTTGTCATAAATCACAACATTTCCAATTATTTGCCATCGGGGCCAGCCATAAACTGGACACGCTTTAACCTCTTACTTTACTCTCATATTGATTCTATTGGGATGCCTTCTAGTATTGACCTTGACCAGAAGTCTTAAATCGGTAGAAAAGTTGTAAAACCTTTTTTCTTTGATGCAACAGTAGTGATGCGGTCTTTTTGATGCAGTTCATGCACTAGTGTGTGAATTATAGGTTGGTGCTGTCCGAGTCCAGGGTGCAATTTAAGTCAATAATCTAAGAACTCAGGATTTGAAATACATTCAAGCATTGCATTCTTCTCAAATTTCTGCAACACACCACAATGTAACTGGTTTGTATTTGCATCAATCGGTAGAACCTTTAAAAAGCCATTATGCAAGTCATGAATTACATAATTCTCCAGCAAATTCAAACAACATTGAATATTTTTCGCAGTTTCGAAAATGGTTTCCTGTTAAGCTGATTGAGCTCAACGACGGTTCTTTGCAAATTACTTCAACACATCGCATTGAAACCGTTTCGCATTTGTGCCAATCGGTAGATCTCTTACTATCACAAAAGCAAGAAGAACGCGAAACTAAAAACCGCGTATTTTGTAGATACGAGATTTGCATAATTTTCTAGAAAATTGAGCTTAATCAGCTCAGCGATGATTTGATAAACTCTAAAGTACATAAAGCTGGAACAGCACGACATAAAAATTTCTTTCTGCCAACAAAATATACATCTATTAGATACGCGGTTCAAAAGTTACTTCCATTTTATTAAGAGTCTTACCGGGTGGCGCAAATGCGAATCGGTTTCATTGTGATGTGTTGAAGTAATCCGCAAAAAATTGTCGTTCAGCTCAATGACCTCAGTAGGAAACCATTTCCCAATCTCAACACATTTATTATTATGCATCCGTTCTATGTATTCTAAATAATGATAACAATTTGATAACATCCTAAGTCAATTACTAATATTGTTGATAGCATTAAAAAATGTGGCAAAATTGAGATTTACATTTCACAACTTCACGGTCAAACACCATATGCAATTTTCTGTCATGCTTGGATTTCGTCTTTGCTCATGTACATAAGGTTGCTATGAACAAAATTCGTCGCTGGCCCTCCGTCACTAAGGTAATACAGGTTGGATGCTTTATGGTCGGGGCATGAGAAAGACGTCCGTGTGTTTTATGCAGTGCATGCGGTGCGCGCGGTGCGGGCATCTTCCTACTGACTTAAGTATCGGCGCGCTGCGATGAACACCTGCGCGCTTCGTGCAAGCGGAGGTCGTGTGCAGCGTGAGTCGTTTCAAAGTTGGTTAAAACAATCACGGTATATGGACAGGTTTTGACTTGTCTCTGCGTGCACTGGCTTTGTCTAGATGCCTAGCTGCCCAAAAGAGTCTAGACTTAAGTCATCTACATAGTCGTAAAATATCAATAAACCAAAAGGTAACGAAATGAAAATGTCCTTTTTCTTTCTGCGTAAATGTAGGGTTCTTATTGGAGCTTTTTCTTGCTTGTTTCTTTCTTTTTGCGGGGTTTGTTTGCGGGGTGGAAATGTGTGAAATCAGGTCTAAAACAGATTTCCGCTGCCCCAAATACAGTTAGCTCGACAAGTAAAGTGAATTTTCTGCGCGCGAAGCCCGCCCAATTCTCCCCTTGTCTAAAAGCCCTATTGGTCGGCAATCGAAAGCTCGCGTCGGTAGCGTCACTATCCACCTCGTGCGCTATCGTGCGCCTCCGTAACCGCGAGGTTCTGCGTCCCCACCACCACGGAAAGGAAAAGCACGCTGCAAACAAGTTGAAACTTGTCCGCCGCACTCGCAAAGTTCAAACCACATTCGATCGTCGTCTCGACTGGTCGTCTGCCTCATTGCGCTCTCGGTACACGCGTGTGATTTAATTTACGTGCGGCACCGCTCCGCGTCAGTCCGTCTGTAAACTTCTAAGTTATAACAGCAAGTGACAATCATCTGAAAGCTCCGCTAATGTTTTCCAAGCAGCAGTATTAAAGACTAGTTCTGAGACTGCTGTGACGAAAGTTCGACTAACGCAACTACAGTGTGATTTCTCCGGAAATTACTTAAACTGTGCCAAAGTGTGTGTTTCCTCGAGTTATCCCGAAGGAGATAAACAGTTCGCCATGGCTATACCATTTGTGTTGCCAAGTGACGAAGACAGTGATCGGAGTGAAATTGAACTGGAACAGCTTCTCGGTGAACTGATCGACATCAACCAGCAGATACAGATTTTGCTCAGGGCCAGGATGCAAAGTCGCGCAGCGCATAATCTCACGGTTCAAAGAGGTAAGTAATTCAAAACGGCCAGTCAGAGGCACGACTTTCCATTTCGGGATTGTTTGCTTTTTCTCTGAATCATAACACGCAACACGTGCTATGATTGATTAACACTTGTGACTCAGAAGTAGACAGCCAGGAAATAAATAAATACAAAAGTGTGCAACATGTGCGCATCGATTCAATTCCACTGAATAGGAACAGAAGCTAGGGATGGCGAAAAAGTGATGCAATCCTACTGGCAGCAGTAGTGAGAATGTTCGGACTTGTTTGAACCTGTTGCTTACTGGCTAGCTTCGCGGTTCGAGTTCATGGTCAAAAAGAGTGCTAATTTCCGTTCTGAGAAAGTAAAATTGAACGTAGAAGATTGCCAAGGAAGATGGTTTTCAAGTTCTGTATCGTATGATTCATTATTCTTAATTACACTCACATTCCATTTACATGCGTCGCTTATTCCGCATTTTGAGTCTAGTTTCCTATCAATATCTCCATGTGAAAAACCCGCATTTTATCTATCATCTACTGTACTATCAGCAACACTGCACTGCACACTCGCCAACTTTACTACGATGTATTTATTATTGCAAAACCTTCTACCTATCTATCCACTTATAAGACTTCCCGAAGATGATTTCGGTAAAAACCAATTCGTGTTGCAACATGTTGTAGATATTTTCAAATGAATTACATCACGCATTATTTTTCAACAACATATTTCTTTCGTAGTATGTCCATTATCAAGACAACGTGTACACCATCATAATCCAGCAGCAATCAGCACCTCAAGCATGGTGCCACCGTCCGTTCTGCCTGATCTCGTCCGAAGTAGCCAGCCGTCCGCGACACCAGCTCCAGTGTCCAATGAAGAAGCTGCTGCCCGTCGCCGTCATCATCGGCTGGCTGATGATGCCGCCGAGGCCTGCTGCCATGCCAAATTCACCGCCGCCGCAGAGGTGGACGTCGACTGGAAGCAGGTTGGTGTCATTGTGCGACGCTTCGCTGACGTTTTCAAGGTGGGTGATTCTGAGCATTGTACATAATCACCCACTTTTACTTTCGTCACATCTGGCACCTTTAGTTGCTTCACTTCATTCTCTACCTATAATTCTATCTATCTATATAATTCTGCAGAAAAAATTCTGTTCAAAAAGTTGATGACTTCCTTGTTGTGCAACAATCACAATCGGTAAAACACTTGCATTCTTATTTTCTACCATGTACTAATGTAAACACAACTCACTGCTGACTGACCTTGGACTACCGCTTTAGAAGATAATTATAACGTAATTACACATTGTTTATGTATTGCATGTTCATGGCTTTTCTTTGTTTGGCAGCGGCGATAAAATCACCATTTTCAACTGCCTATCGCCATTTACTAAATGTCTTATTCCATTGTTGCAGACTGCAGAAAGAGTACCATATATGTCAATATCACCATCTTCTTCACCGCCACCATCTTGTACAGAGCATGCCATCGTTGAGGACGACAAGAGTCTCCTCTCCAAGTTCATCCCGGCGACGACCTCCTCGCGATCCCTGTGGACAGCAGTGATCTGCGTCGTGGGCTGGCACATATTCCGCGCGCGGTAATTCACCCACCTGCGCACAGTGCAGCCAAAAGAAACCAATTCATCCAAAGCTACCCAACAGTGATGTTTCTATAATATTTACACGTATTATCGCTAACGTAAGCGTCCTCCAAGTCGAGGCAACGCCATACAATCTTTATCATATTTTCGTTACTATAATCAATTCGTTCGGTGTGTTTATTATTTTTGATAATCAGTAATTAACTTGCGTGTTGTATCGATTAGTAAGATTGTGCGCACATGTGCGCTTTAGGTCATTTTGCGCGGCGCGCTCTTTAAGTATAATTGTACATTTTCGTCATAGTTCCAAAGAGAGCAGAGCTAATCAATCAAATCGTTGATCTCACAATGTGAATGAGGGGATGAGCTTATTTACTTGTTTGGTTGTTCGGTGCACCACCGCCATTCTCAGGAAAGTGAACAGACATCCGATCGAAGGCAACGATTTTTGTTGTTCGTATTAAGTTTAGTTTAATTTATTGTACATAATTTCTCTCTCGAAGTGAGTTAGATTCAGAACTAGCCAAAGATTGCACGCGCTATCAATGAGTCTGAGTCTGTAGTATATTTTTATGGTTTTTTTTTTATTTAGTTCTCGCATTGTGTTGCGATTCAACACAGCGCTGAAAAGTTTTCCGAATGATCTCTGTAGTTAGAATGCGCGTGCGGTGCGGCGAAGACACTAAACTGCCAATTTGCACTGTCAATCTGCCAATCAGCGACCTGACCCATTTCTGTACATTGTAAATATTGTTTCGGTCGGAAGCAAATCAGCGAGGAATCGACCTGCAACGCCTCCAACTTATATTGAAAACAAAACAACAACAACGACAAATTACAAAGCGATCAAATTGTATTCATAAGTAATTAACGAATTTTTAAGAAGACTTGAGAAAAATGTGTTCAGGAGGCGTTGGTTAGGTCGTTTCCTGCTGCTTTGCAAATTGCTGTGACGCGCTGCCACCAAAACATTGTCAAACTGCGTGTGAATAGCTTAACGTTTCTCTTGTTTGGTTCGACAAATATATATTTAGGTAGAAATATATATTATATAAATATATAGGGATTACATATGAAGATTCGTATTCTATGGAACGTATAAATATAAAAGCGCTGATATTTTAAAAGGAAATTTTTAAAGCAATTGTATTTTTTAGTTCGTAAGTAAGTAAGCGGTAGAGTATGTAAAGTAGTTGCTGCGTGTGTAGACTGCTCTTCAAAGCGTCTCTGTGATTTGCCGACGTATAATCCTGTTACAATTGATCTCCGAATTGCATGCGCCCTGCGCCATGTTCTTCTCAATGCGTATATAACTATTATATACATATTAATATAATTATTGTTTTGTTTTCGTTCCCTAGTCAGAGAGAGAGTGAGGGCGCGTGGTGGAGACGAGCCGAGCTGGTTTTTTGTTTGACTAGAGGTCTAAATAATGTTTTTTTTTTGTGCGGAGAGTATTGGGAGCCATATATTGCGTTTGATTATGTTGTGGTATTTGATAGCCTTGTATATTACCTGACAGCCTGGACCAAGGTGTAACATGATGATTTCGGCCTAATCCGTGATAAACGAAAAGATGCCCACTCGGCAGACCAATCTATTGAAGTTAGTTTCTGGTCTACATATGGTTTTCAATTATACGCATACATAGAATCAATGTTTTACTCGACATAACCAATAATCGATTTTTTTTGTGATGTATGGAATAAGGCGACAAGCGGATGGGGTATGTCTGATGACATGCTGATGAGTTATTGTAAATTGCCATACTCACGATCCACTACCGATTGTCTTTCAATATTTGTAAACTTTTACACTTTTATAAAGTTAATTGGTTTTTCAAATAAATGTAAACATGCCGAAGAAAACTCTACAGTTCATACCATGTTTCCCATTTTTTGCAACATGGATCAATTTGGAGTCTACGAGCATTTCTGTAATTACATGTAAGATTGCTCTTAAAATTGCAGGACGCACTGAGATATAATAATCGGAGATCATATAATGAAACTGGGATTTGAGTTTAAGCAGTTAAACCAGGTTAGAGATCCATAGGTACCTACACCTTAGCATTTTTTTCCAACCGTCAGTTTACTAGGCCTCGCCTTCGAACCCAGACAGCTTGACGCCGCGTCACGGCAAACACATAAAAACGCCTTATCTGCACCTCGTACAGTTCACGAGCCTCTCCACAACACAGCATCACATGTTCGTGATCATCAGATTGGAACAGTTTTGTTAACAGCTCGCAGCTAACGACCCGAAACTCGATACTTTTCCCAACGCACCAGCCAGATAAACACAACCAACCACTGCTATCCATTCCGAACAACACATTGCACACACTTGCATTGCATTGCACATTGGCACACACTCTCTTCAAGAGGTACATTTGGGCACTGCGAAGCAAAGCGAAAAAAAAAGATCGCCTGCATCGTGGGCTGCGAAACGTGCGAGCACATAATGGTCAGAATTAATTTCGCCATCGTTCCTTGCGATCCGCATTGTTTACAGCGTTCCGCAGCCGGCACAAATCGGCAAAGGCCACCTGGGCACCTGACGCGCGTTGGAAAACACGCCGCCGCCGAACGCGACCCAGTGTTGTAATCGGTAATGTTACACATTATCTCGATCCTCTGGCGATGTGATCAAACAGACCCGCAGCAAACAATCGGCAGACCGCGTATGGTCTGGTTACCTTGAAAGCGAATGTGACAATAACCGCCATGTTTACACTTTATGATTCATTGCACCTTTTATTTCACGCTGCTTTAGGTTTACTGGGATTTATTTCCAGAGCGAGCAGTTGGAGACATCTGTAGTCATTCAATCAACATTAAAGCATACTCAGCGTCATTCTACCTCTCCACAGCTGAACGCCGAACTGAGTGTAGAACACAGTCAACGCCCGTGCATTGTTTGTAGTGAAAATCAACTAAAAACGTCATGATAATCATCACATTATGATGATATCGATAAATAAAGCACTTCCTGCCGCTCCCGCTTGTAATTTAATGATTTATCACACCTTCTAGACGACGAGGAATACAAATAGACGAGTAAAAAGCTCGTTTTTATATTATCGCTCGTTTGCTGTAATAAATTTCGCTCATTATGGAAATGATCATTGTTGGCGTATCCATTGTCATCATTTGGGACGATTTGTTCTATCAACTAATGACCGGGCGATCAAGCCAAGTGCCCGGCAGCGTATGTGTGGCATTATTACTTAAATATGACGGGGAATATTAGACGCCCTTAATTACTGTCTTTTGATGGCTAGCTTCAGTTGATTATAGTCATGTGGCGCAGGATGACTGGATGAATAGAGAGTGGAAAAATGGCAGAGGGTGCGATGACAAGTTGTTAGGTTGTTACGTTGTTAGGATGCTATATTGATCATTTCGTCTCAGCAAATTCCAAAAGTGGGAAAAATGCGCGCAGTAAAGGGACAATACGAAAGAATCGCAGTTTCTCGCTTTTTGGTTTTGATGCCCAAAAGTCCAATACGAATATTTCTTCTTCGAGGGGTGTTAATACAAGTCACGTGTCACACGCAGATCGACAGATTTGCGATTATCAGCGTGTTAGGTCTTTCATCATCAGGAGGGGGTGAAACAATCGTGTTGTGTTTGCTCTACCGTATTACTTTTTATGTTTACTTCCTTGGTTTACCAGCAGTGACAATCTATCTGGTCGGAGGGAACACAGAATTAATGAAAAACAAGTCAAAAAGAGGTGGTTTTTGCGCATCAAGTCATCTCATCATCTTAATCATTCTTTTCCAAGGTAGGTTGGTCCCCCATATTTCAATGGCTTCTATTTCTGATTTTTGGGTTTGTTGCCTACACAACTTGACTGCTGTTGTTAATTTCCTACTTTACCAAACTTTCTTTATTTCATAAAATGAATTTGAAGGATGTAATGCTCAAACCTAACTGTAGAACTCCGTAGTGTATGATTTAAGTTGGTTCCTTACATTCAACTACCTTGTAAAAATCAAAAATTGAATGCCTTGCTATTTTTAATTTAGAGGTTAGTCTAACAGTAAATTCCAGAATTTTACTAAAGTTGGATGTCAACAATAGTTAGAATTGGGTCCCAAGCCATTCTGGTTCTGAATCCTCTCAGATTTCTTAAAACCTCCAATTCGAATGTATTTGGATAAAGATGACTTGTTACTTCTGTAGATGATCTCTCTGCATTTACCCCATCCAACAGCATATTTGCATATCCATCTGACTCTGATGGTTCAACCCTTTGGTGCCATTATGCGCGGCAATGATGGAAGCGGGCATTTTGTATCAGTCATGCGCACACTATTTGTTAATTGCCGACAATTAATTGCCACGCATTGTCCACCAACACCATCGTCGTATATAAATATTCCAACGTGCCCAATTGAAAGCTTCACCGAGTAGTCTCCGTGACAGAGTGCCTGCCACGACCCTCATTGCAAATATCTTTTGTTTATCAATTATGAAACTCTTTCACTGCCACAAGTCTCCTTCTATAGATGCAATGCATGTTAGTAATTGTAGTTACAGTAGTAAATGTCAATAAAAGTTCATCGTCCTAATCTGCGATAACTGATGGTTGAACAACACATGACGTGATGGAGCATGAATAGAACACGAAGCCCCTGAAATATTTAAATTTAATGCGACAGCCACATCCGAATTCACTTTCATCGTTTTGGTAATGTTAAGTAAGCGTGGCATCCTTACTTGCAATTTTCTCGTGTGCATAATGTGCCTTATAAATTCATTTTTTCGTTGAGGGACCTTTTTTCTCATCATCAGATTACGCCTGTAAGCCTCATGAGCGGCGGGGAAATGTAAAATCTATGTAAATTTCCGGTACAGCTATGCAAATTCTGACTAAACAGTTTTCTGTTACAAAGAAGGTTAAGTAAGCGCAAGTCTATATCGAATTAATTTTGATATGGGGCTTAAGGAATGAAATGTTTCGGATAAAAGGAAGTTAAAACTAATTTTTTTTTGTTGGAATTTTGTTTCTTGATTTTTAAAGTCCAAATCAATGAATGAATGAATGAATGAATATTGGACTTAAGACATTTATTGATAATTAATTTCTACGTTAAGTCTATTTTAAGTTATTTTCTGAGTCACTTAAGTTACAAATGAATTTAATATTCATGGAAACAAGTTTCTTTGCGTGCATTGACCGATTTATGATTATTTTATTTCGACAAACAAAAGAGGCGTCGCTGTATTTATGTTTTACTCATTTTTCTTTAATACAATTATGAGTGGCAACTACTGCAATTATTCAAATTAGAATTACATGCCAAGTGTACCTCTGTGCAATTACTCAAGCTATCTAAAGACTTAATCAAAGCGTGAAACTGAGACTTTTAGTTTTTATTCACATCATTACTTTACATCAGATACAAGAATATCAACGTTTTATAACGCGAAAAAATATAAATTTAATAACTCTGAAGGGTGTATGGAATATTGATAAATATTAATCGGTGGTTTATTGATTTGCTAGTGGTTTTGTGCTGGTTGATGGTGGGCAACCAAGTATGCACTCATTATGTGGCGATTGTGACAGCGCGTCAAATGTGTCACCCTGATGCATTAGCAACTGACGAAAAGCACCCTGAAAGCACCCTTCAGTCTCGACTCGGTTTTCCTGTATAATTACCATTAATTTCGCGCCCTGCCCAAACCAACCATTCATCTATACAACCATTCATACAATCACACAAATAAATAGCAATTTGTACATCAGACTGATGGTTTCATTTTTCTTAAAAAGTATCTCGATACAAAATGTTGAGGTTGTTGAGGCTGTTAAAATCGTTAAGGTTGTTAAAATTTATTCAGGAGAAGAATCCCATTAAAATATAAAAATTACAGTACCCAAAATGAATTACGATTTAATTATATCACCAGTAGCGAGATAAAATTGCGGAGATGTTATGTTCAAGGGTGAATGGTGTCGGCGACATCAAGTTGACACGCAGACGATGCCACCCCACAGTGAAGCGTAAAAAAGTCGGGTTATTTTACAATTGAGCACGCGGAGGCGGCGACGGTATCGCTGTCATCTCAATCTCGCGCCCTCGATGCAAATTTGAAACTTTCCAGCCCCTCGCCCAAACTCAATGCTCGCACAATGCTGCAATTGCGGCGCGGTGGCAAAAGACGGGATTGTCACTCATTGATTTTCGGGATAAACAGCGAGGACACGCGTTGTGGCGAGTGACGAATTGAAGGAAAACATGGCGCACGCGACTGACAGCATCAAGTTGCAAAACGCGCCACGTGGCGCGCTAGACGCGCGTTCCTAATCACTACTATTATCTCTAGTTTACCATGGAGTGTACAGTCTGTGCATGGGCAGTTGTAATGCTCTTAAAATAAAGACCTGTATCGAAATAAGAGCTTCAGTTGCTAAACAGCCCTGATTTTTGCACACCCTCTACGAAGAAAGGAGAATTCAGTCAATGTAATCCTTGAAATAATCACGATGCGCTTGTCGAGTGTTAAGTCGTCTATCGTCGCCGGTTTGCTTTCAATTTCAATTTTTTCCTATCCTTTGATTGTCCTTTCGGCTTTTGCCGCACGCATGACTGCAGACGAGTTTCTTGAACATTTTCTCCTTTTTTATTCCACTGCGTGGTTGAAAAGAACAATGCTACCCATGGAGCATTGGCAATCTTTGATTTGGTTACGGGAGGATTTGCGGGGATTGCTTAGGATTGCAACGGAAAGCTCTCCGGAAGCGGGGAAAGCTCAGACCGCGCGCTTTGAAGTTGACGCTGCTCAAAGCGTCTTTTGTTATTCGTTACTTATTATTGCGTTCATTTGCCTCCGATGTGCGACAATGAATTATTACTTCTCCAGTTTTTAATTATCAAAAAGCTTCCGCGAATGTGGTGGCTGGCTGCGACATTGTTCAAAGAGCAAATGCGTTGTTTGATATCAAACGTTGCCAATAACAATCATGAAATCACAAAAAACAAATTTAAAATAAATTACTACAAAATGGATTCCTGCACGTTGTTACAAGTTAATTTAATTCTTCCGTGTCGAGCAAAAGCTTGCCAGTTCCTGTCCGAGTTGGAAAAATGTAAGGTGAAGCCATGTGCGAGGGGTGGACCATTTGAAAATCCAATCCTGAGTGGTAATGCGCATCCGGAAAGCTTAAAGTCTTGCCGCTCCTGACAGCTTTGTGGCCGGATGTGTCATCCGGAAACGTCAGAGTCTTCCCTGATTTATACTTCGTGTAAACTTGGTTGTCTACGATTGAATTGTGCCAGAAATTGCTATCGGGTAACTTTATTCTTTTAGATAAGCGAATACTATCGTCATTCAGAAATCGACGAAAGTATTTATTTGTTATCAAATTGTTTCCAGGAGACAAAATTCTTTTCTGAGGTTCATAATATAGCTGATTCCCATTAGAAGGAAAACCATAATTCTGAGGAGTTTGATATCTATTCAAATACCTAAAGAACCCTCCATTGTAATTATTAAGATAATTCACTAATTGATCAGGATCATTTGGACATTTTGAGAAGGCACTATAACAAGATGATTCTGATCCCTGAGATGTATAGCCCAATAAAGCTGCTCTTCCGAATAAAAACAGTGGGTTAGAGTTGGGACCCAATTGTGAAAGTAATCTACAAACACCATCAATTAACAATTATAAATACTTAAATGTATGTTGTAACAATGTGTGAATACTGAATAGAACATAATGTGATCTTTGTTATTTAATGTGAAAGTATTGCGCATTATTCAAGTGGAGATATAGAAAGTTGTTGATGACTCACCCAAAGAAAGAATTCATGTTTATATTGAATGGCAACAATGAAGATTGTCGGTTGTCTGACCTAGCTCTAGATGTCAGCTCGCAGAGCAGTTTGGGCACACAGTGGAGTTCATCGTTTTGGGCTACGGAGTGCAGAACATCCATTATTGATGAGGGACCACCCTGAAGAAGAGGAAAGGCTGGGAGTTTTTGAAATGGATAGGGTAATTCAAGGGCGTAAGGATGTTTTTGGTAATGTGGATATTGCGGTAAGTAACCTCCAGAAAATTTGGATGGAGATGGATAACTTTGAAACTGGTTGTCTGGGTGATGTTCTGGGCGTCTTACTGGATCAGGATATCCATGAAGAGGTCTTTGCAGAAATGGATAATCTCTTTGAGTTGATTGTGGATATGCCCCAAAATATCCTTCTTGACCTGTGTATCTTTGAGAAGTTTGTGGATAGTCTGTATTCTCCCTTTGTCGTTCTTGTAGGTTACTTTGTTGTACAGCTAAGTTAGTAAGGTTCCTACCAAAAACAGCTACGATAAACTATGAGTGTCTCTAAGTACCTATTTACCATACCAAAGCAACTCCAAAGAGTCATTTTTTGCTTTTTTTTGACTGATAAGAACTCCCTTTTCAACCACTATCACTATGATCACCAGTTTTAGTATCCACATCCTGACACTTTACTACGTTTGATACCGTTTGCTCGACGTTCAATCGAATAATGACCAATCTGCGGTTTCCTAAGACTTTATTCTACTTGGAAAGAAAGCAGCGTCTGTGGCTGTCCGTATAACAAATCAACCCACGTAACATATTTAACTTTCAAGAATCATAGAAGCAGTTTCACTTCTTTTCCAAATAGATTTATTATAAAACTCTCATTTAAAACAAGTGACCTTGTTGCCACAGCAGTGCGAAGCAGGTCGAATAAATACATAGAATTATGCCATGCAAATTACAGAAATTATATGATGACTAATTGCATTAATCAACGCACTGCCGTCCTCTTTTCGCCAATTGATTGCAGAACTTTGGTGATGCCACGATGTCGCCAAGAAACACACTGAGCAGATAGAACTCCTTATTCTTATCCGGCGAGTTTTTGTAGTGACTGCAAAAAAAAACTGTCATTGATATTCATATCTTGGAATGGAGCCATCAAACCGGTGAGGGCGGAGATCGTATTAGATAAATCGCGCGTCGTTTGCATTGATTACAGCGACGATGGCAGAGATATTGATGGATGCCATTTGCATGCATGCACGATATGCCTTAGAACGACGCAAAGGGGATGCCGGAATGACGGACGATTTCATCGAGGAAATTGCCACTAAAGAATTGGATACACTTGCAAACAAGAAGAGTGTCTTTCAATTTCCATCTTGACAATCTTTGCCATAACAAGAATGGGAAAAAGGAGCATAGCATAATTTGGGAAATCAACATGCTGCCGCTGGTTGTGAAAATCTGAATACGCAAATTGAATATTAAGTCTTCCGAACACATATTTCCTCATTCGTTATGCTTGTTGTAAATCTAACATGTGAAGTGTACTCTTTAGAATTGTTTTTTTTTTTTTTTTTTTTTTTGAAAGGAGGGTTAACTTTTTGTTTGTGTGCAATAGAATGATTAAAATTCATTCACCTGAATATGCTGTTCCAATCTATCTGATGATTGGGTCTCCCTTGGGATTTACGGGATTTTGCCGCATAATGCAGGCAGACTTTGGTGTAAATACACACGTTTTCACCGAGCTCAGCAACGAGACGCTTTTCCGCTTCGTTCATGTTGATTAACTTCTCTTCAAAGGTGATTGCACGACGTGATCGCGTTTTATAAGTTTCTAAAGAGAAATAAATATGATTTTACAAAATGACTTAACTCGATAGATAATGACTTAACTTTGGTTCAAATCTCTATATGTTAAAATTGACTTAAGTAACTTTTACTTTACTCACGTGGATTTATAGCATACGCAAACTTCTTGACAAAATTTGACAGTCTCACAGCCAAAATAATCACTGGAAAGCCGATTAACTCAACAGGCAGCTCAA
This sequence comes from Diploeciton nevermanni, assembly GCA_027575565.1. Classification (NCBI taxonomy): domain Eukaryota; kingdom Metazoa; phylum Arthropoda; class Insecta; order Coleoptera; family Staphylinidae; genus Diploeciton; species Diploeciton nevermanni. Next base: position 7,296,914 of record JAODIE010000004.1, read on the forward strand.
AAGATTGCTGTGCTGCAGTTCCTGGCACTTCCTGTAGGAGAATCAATGCACTCACCACCAAACTAACACTCACCAAACGTTCAAACTTCATGATCACACAGAACTATTTAAGTGTGCCTTAAAAATTTACTGCCTTTAATTGGAAATGTCTGTATATGGTGGAAACTTTTGGTAGCAGCTAACTTGAGTCGACTTGGCTGTGAGACCGAATGAGAACGCGTCGACAAGGTGCAACACTTGGAGTATTATGTTATCTGTAAAATGACGGTGAAAGTTATGTTCAAGCACCACTCTCTTAAGCTAAGAGTAAGAGAAGGCTTGGCATCGAAAACACGTTATAAAATAATTAGTTTATTTACTCACGTAGTCTAGATATCGTATGGGTAGAGAAGAAGACATAATTTGAACTTGCTGCAGGTGAAAATGGAAAGTTAACATTGTGCTTAATCAATATATAGAATAAAACCATTAAGTCTAGCTTACATAATAATTAGACGTAAATTAAGTTACTCAATTCATCATTATTAAGTAGTTTAATTTTATATAGAATCGACTAAGTTTACGGAATAGAAGACTTTCAGGTAATTCAATTTACAATAACCGTTGGTATACACTTCGAGTTTAGAATCTAAAAGATCAGTATTACTTAATTACACTTATGTTCTTGGCTTGCTGTATTCTTTAATAAAGTGTTTATTTAAAATTTTATCTATTTTTATATAGTTTGTTAATTGGAAAGATTGGGTGGCGGTTGTCGGTTGATTCTTTTGCCGAAGATAGGTATTTTGAGAACTATATGATTCGTTGTAGCGGTCTTATGAATTATCTGAAAGTGTGATTAAGTATGCTCATTAAGAAGTTTTGAGTTATTTTACTTGTGTTTATATATTTGAATATTTTCTTTGATGCTTAAGTGCCTATTGTCTGATTTTAAAACGTTTATTAGTATTTATTATTTTTTTTATTAATAACTAAAACGCAGTTTTTTTTTTAATTAACTTTTGAAAATATTAATTAAACAAAAACTGACAGATCTTTGTTGGCATAATTGTTAGGTTGGCACCTCTGATTTCAGCTGCCGAATCAAGCCGAAGTGAAGCATGCTGCTGTATGTGACGCTAGCGGCGCAAGTAGACAACGCTGATCTTGTGTTGTAATTTTTAGTTCACGTTTGTACCGCTTCGCATCGGCTAACTTCGTTTTTACTAAATATCAGAAAAACAGTTAGTTTCCTAGTGTAATTTTCAAAAACGTCCTTGGTAGAAACATTTTAACAAATCTTTCGAGAAAGATAAGAAAGCTAAAAGATTAAGGAAGCAAATGATTAAAAAATTGTGATTGATTTCTTCTATTTTTTGGTAAAATTTGACTTGACTTTAAACAAGGGACTCGCATAGTTGTTACGTATTTATTATCAATGTTACTAACTATAACATGAATATGCTTAATCTTCATTAATTTATCAATTACATTACTATCTATTGCATGTTGTTTATAAACAATTCTCGATCAGACTTGACTGTGACGCAATCAATAAATTCCCCAACATATATCAATAATTTGTTTGTCTTTTATTTTGGCTGATCAAAATAAAAATTACCTCATTTATTTATCCAAAGAAATAACAAAAGTCGATTAAACTTTAATAACTATTTATTGTTTCATTCACAGCACTTATTAAGTCATTTTAAAGTTTGACACAATGCAAATTATCATTATATTCTAACCTAACAACTCCGTCTCACAATTTCTGTTTTGTTTCTTGGTGAGATGCATTTTGTGACATTATAATACATTATAATACACGATGAGTCAATAATAGAATGATAAATGACGTTTTAGCATCAGCTGGATGCGTATTTTTTCATTTTCTGCACGAAATCACTCAATCTTGTTTAATAGATTGACTTGGCTTCCTTTCTCCACTGCGCATTTTTTACTATCTTCCTGTAGTCACGTAGAGAGCATCGAGTCCTCTTTTCACTTCGATATTTATGAATTGCATTTTCTCCTCTAAACAAGAAGGAAGAAGAAGCTCAATGGAACCGTTTCCGGTACACAGAAAGCATCACAGAGAGTTACAATATTTTTATATTTAATGTTTAAGTTAAGTCACTTTTAACGCATGCGGACTTTTTTCATAATTTGCAAAACTTGCAGACCAGGAAATGGACATGTCGGATAAAAGTTGTGACAACCATTGCCGTCAACTCCAGCGATGAGTTGACCCATATGGGCTGCAAAGTGATATTTGGAAGTTAATTCTGCCGTGGTGCTGATTGAAGTATCACTAGAAACAAAAATCAATAACAAGTAAGGACAGTGCTACAACATAAAAACTAATTCCTTGCGTGTGAATAACCAAGCTTGTTGTTTATCATTTTGTTTTGCTGATATTATGCGGTAACATTTTTGCGTGTTGTTCGTCCTTCCGCATGATCTAGCCAACATTGTTTATTACAGCAGAGGAGAAAGTGCAGTTACGTTCATTGCGTTCGTAATGACTTTCAATTTGGCTGACTCAATCCGTTACAACTTTCCACTTTAATAGCGCATGCGTGCCTTGCTTACCGTATCAGCGACAGCAGAGACTTTTCCGATTCGGTGAGTTTTTCCTTTTGTGGTGTTGCGTTCAGTTCGCATATTAACTTGGGAAGACAGGCATTTTTTATGGTTACCAAAATTTGAGATTTTGATGTATGCCCTCCTAAAATGTAGTAAATACCTTATTAATACCTTACTTAAATCACTTGTTGCTAACTGGGTTAGTTATGCAAGATTGTATGAATGTAATTGGTTAGTAGTTGCATTCGAAACGTGATTATTAGTTGCCTTATGCAATTACACAAACCTTGTAAAATGTGTTAGTAAATGCACACCTTTATAATTCAAGGTTAATAATCAACATTCTATTATGTGACATTTAAGTGACTCGTGATTGAATACAAACCCAGGTCATTAATACTATCATCCTCTATGTCGGCATCCAAGTCAATCTCTGTTTTGTGATCTCCATAGCCAGGGTTGGTAGGCCTTGGTTTTGTAGCCAACTGATCTTTGTGCCCACCTCCCAGCAGCTTACTGATCAAGCCAGTATAGTCCCCAAGTAGAATCAAGATCATACACACTATGAACACAATCCTCACTACGATTTTTCCAGTAGTAGCCATCATCATCTTCACACCAGGTGCGATCGATCAACACCACACTTCCTCTTCGATTTACTCAGTTTTAGGGTTATTAGGTTATCACTTGATGGTGTATCTGGTCGCGTGCTTCCAAGACATCTTGTGGACTGCGGTCAACGTTAAAACACACAGCTTAACCGAGCACGAGTAGCAACAGCAGTTTGCCTTGCATTGTCGAGGTTCCCCTGCTTTCAATCCGCGATCGCAGTGGGTTATAGCATCATTATTATTATCGGGAACGAGGCGGTAGTGAAAGTGACTGCTTCGTTTCGACATGCGAACTGGCGCTGATAATGTTGGATAATATGTTTTCAACAAGTAGCGTTCCACGACTGACCGACAGAAAAATCATTGTGAGTTGAAGGATTTTGTTTGATTTGTTATTCTGCGAAATGGAAGTGGAGACTGGTTATTAGAAGCTACAAAAAGAAAAGGAAAGAAATGAAATGAGGAAGTTACAGGTGTTATGCATTGCAAATAGAGGTATTCAAAATTACAGCACAATTACATTTATTTAGTAAAAAGTAAAGAATATTATTTACTTTCACTTGAGTTCAGTTATACTTGCGTGTAAGTACCTTTTCTGATTGCACTGTTGGAGAAAAAAAGTAACCTAATAGCGTAAATTGTATTTTGTTAATGGCACAGTTAAATTAAACCCAAAATTTGTTTAAGTTCAGATTTGCTGTTTTATCTCAATAATAGCCAAATATAGTTACACAATTGTTTATTAAATTATATTATATGGTACTGGCATGAATCAAGGTCATTTACCATATATCAAAAGAGTGATTGTAAGGAATATAAATTAAGTTCAATTACAAATAGAACCTATTAAATTTAAATAGTTCTAATATAACAATTGGTTTATACAATTCTGAAATCCAAATTTAGTGGCAAGGCTTAGTTTTTAATTTATGATTTTTTACTGTTAAGATTCAGTTGTGTTCATTTAGAATGCGAATACACGTCGTAAAGTGAAAGTGAGTAATAATAATTGATTTGTGGACATTTTAGAAAGATATTATAATCTAATTTAAAGGTTTAAATGATGCGGTTGATAATAATTGTAGGGTTGCATGTCACCAACCGTGAGAATAAATTGATGATACCATCTGTGAACCATCAATCCACAGGACTAGAACAAAATAATCATTAATGTTTTAATATTAAATCAATCTATACTCCTCCTTCAGTTCAGCATGGTAAAACATGTTTTTCGTTAATAAAAAAATATAGCGAGGTTTTAAGAAAGTAGGAAATTTATACATTTGTCAGTTATTTCAGTTACTTAAATAGCGTGATGTAGGGTGCGAGGGTGGCACCTACAATAACACTTAATTATTTGTGTGAAACACTAGCAGGTAGATAGAATCAAGCACCATCGACCACCTGCGCTGCGGAACAAATGAAATTGTAAAAAACGCTATATCAAAGCGCATTGATAATGAGAATAGCTGTGTTCATCACGTTTCCTGCTTTACTTACTCCTGCCCTAGACTTCCCCCTATTAATAAATTTATCACAACTATGCAAGTTGCAGGGTTAGATTGAAACAATCACAATAGAAATGGATGTTCCTAGATACTATCGTCCAATCATCCACATAGGAAACATAAATATCAGTTTTTTGCAAGCTCAAATTATAGCCCATTAGAAAAGGTAAAAAAATTCAGAAAGAAAAAAACCTAGTAATTACGCGCCGAGTTACGACAGGTTAATAAAGCACTTCTTTGACGGTACTAAAAGGGTTTTTTCCTCACTTGATCATCTAACCGTAACCTCCCTGATGATTGGCGATCGCTTATTGATCCTCTGCGCCAAACAAGTGTAGATTCCCACATTGATTATGACATATCATCCTGTTTCATCCTGCTGGATATTCAGAGCATGCAGAGATCATACCTACTGATAGACAGTAAAGCATTTTGTATGGACTAATCAGTCGGTTGCATCTTGTAATATTAATTTAATTTGTTTGACGTTCATCATCTGATAAATCCATTGCACGCAATGTGCCCTTTTGCATGTACCGTGTTTGCTGTATTTTCTGTTTGCATTCACGGTGCTATTAATAGTAAGCAAACATGTGGATTTCGCTCTGTCTCGTCATGATGATAACAAGTTGTTTTTTCATCGGGAAAATATTGATTATTTATTTGTAATAAATTTCTAGACCTCAACCTATCTAAACCTATTGAGAACTAATTTGAATGTATTGAATTATGGATTTATGCAATGTTTATTTTAATTTTCTTGCTTTGTAGTTCAATTTTAGTTTTAGAAAATAGCCAATACTAATTTATCAAAATACAAATTGTCAACAATTTAATATTCTTATTGGGAATATGAGTGAAAATATTTGTTTCTTAATTAAAACTAATAACTATAAATAATTTATTAATTTACTATTGTCTCATGCTTGGTTTTGATGAAAATAATCCTATAATGCAGTTTTAATAATTGAAAGCATGCCGTTGCATTGTACTAGGTCAATTTAGCCAAAGTGCATTGAATCTCATCTAAATATATTATATTTGCGGCGATACAAACGGGGTATTCAATTCGAGCAGGTATCAATTTGTATTAATACGATTCTATTAATACTATTAATAGCACAACACTGTAATGCAATCGTCTGCAATCTGTTCCGCATGTCCATGTGTGCAACATTTATTAATTATTGTTATTAGCTGTCTATATAGCTTGTAGCATAGCTATGTTAATGAATAAATTTAGTCAGTGCGTGTCTACGCAATCATTCTACATCTCAGGCTGGAAATTGTTGCAGGAAATTGCGACCCTTTCAGGGCGCCTGTGGGCATTCTCTCTCTTCCACATGAGAAGAGACGGAGTTGACGATTAATCCATACTCGCACATAATATATGTATTAATATATATTATATTACCCAGTTGGCTTGGTATAATCAGAGTAATCAACATGTTATGGGGTTTCCACTTCACCTGCAATCGACTGAAGACCACAAAAGGAGCATTTCAAAGGCTATGAAGTTTGGTACTTCATCAATGCAAGAATGATAATATCTTAATAAAGGTAGGAATTCAATTGAAGTTTTTAGGTTTTCATTTAGGTCATTTTTTGTAATGTTGTGATGATAAATTGTCCGCTTACAATTGCTTGATATTCATTTTATTCCTTTCAGTTCGCAGAAAGGGGTGAGCTTGAAACAGTACCTCTTTTAGGATGGAGATGATTGATTGCTGTTCTGTTGGTTGGTCCATCTCCATGTGACAGAACATGAGCAAATTGCATCGAATTGTGCAAAATAATCGCACACCCCTGAAATGCCAACGTATCGCAATAGGGTGTCCATGGTCAATCCGGCATCAGTGAGAGAGGTTATCAATCTTGTTCTTTATTCGCTGTAACTTGTCGGATGTTTGGTGAATTATTACACAGATTATGAAGTTGGAGATATCTAGCCACGTGTGGACTTTAAACATCCAAAGATGGATGAGGCTATGGAATCTTGAAACCTGCTGATTTTACGTTTCAACAATAGACTTAAGAAGATGGATCATATCGAGTCTGGTTTTTAAGTTTTCAATGCAACTTTGAATGAAACGTTTTGCTGGTTTAACTCGATCTGTTTAGAGTTAAGAGCGTATAGGAATGAAATGCCAGCTCGATTGAGGATTTACGAGATCGATAATAAAAGGGGCTATGAAACAATGTGGTGTTAGGGGTGGATATCTCATCAGAATAATTGACACAGTATTAGTTATGCTTCGATTGCTTTCCAAATTAAAATATTTGTCAATGTAAACAAAATTTCCTCATCCTGCACTCTCCTTTATTGATATCCAATTCGCTGGGAAATATTTGACGAGTATCACATTTTCATTACGGGTTATCACCAGTGCAAATTGCGTCGCATTCGCTCGATTTGTGCCCACGAGTGTTTTTCGTCTGCACACACCATGATACATTGTTGTGTTCCATCCAATTTGATGTATTCATTTTTTCTCGTAAAACCATCATTGTTCCGAAACGAGTGTTTTTCCGCCAAGTGACAAGCGTTTCAGTCAAAACAATGGATTGGATAATTGATGCTCGTTTAGCAACGAGTTTTCCCAACACGATCTCCACACTATTCCGACGATTGCATGTATAATGAGTAGTGTAATATCTCCATTAGTGCTTCGAGTGCTTTAAAACAATAACCCGCTCCATCATTCACGGCTATGCACATCTTTTATCCCCCAGCTAATGGCAATACGTGCGAAATTAATCTCGCAATTCGATTAATCATCCGCTACTTTTTCTACCAATCATGTAATTCCATTGCAGTGCAATCTACGGCGGTAATTTAGCCACATTGCGCGTGAATGCATCAATAGAGTCGATGAAATCTCTGCTTGAGTGACAGTCCGGAGAGGGTGCTCACACATAACCTCACCACCACCGCGCGCAGCTTCGGCGACAAGTGGCTTGAAGTTAAATGAAACGTCACTCAAGATGCCTCTCGCGTGTCGCGGGTGCACGCCCAATTCGTGTTTGCTAGCAATAATAAATCAGTTTGTCGAACTGCTTGCTTTTCCGCTCCGATGGACATTCCACGATGACCCTCACTTTGCGCTAATATTCACTCTGGCGTGAATTGGTCACCCCAGATCCTCTTGCATTCTTGACGCACGTCCCAGAAGGTGCCATCTTGTCCAAATTGCGAGTCCCTACTGTGCCATTTGCAAGTAGGATGTACATTAGTATTCCACAGGTGTAGAAAGGTGGGTGTTGTTGGCGAACTCAACAGGCGTGGTGGAACAAGCATTTCGATTGTTTTCGCTTCATCTGTATTTCAAACATGCCCTTGTCGGGAAAGCATTCAATTGGTAATAGAGTAATCGTAGACATGTGCTTTCATTGGAGAAAATATATCATAAACTCTTTCGTTTGAGTATCAGGTGGATTTTCACGAAAACGACTCACTGTAAATATGTATCTACTGATATTGTCGGACATTGTCAGGAGGGAGTACCGGGACACGATAAATGCGAGTACCGGATATGGGTGTTTATGGTAGCATTTAGCAGTAAACCTATACTTGAAGACTCCATCTAGTGAGGGAAACGACTTTACCGATAGAAACCACCCTTTAGTGCATTCTATCCAAGCGTATCCAAGGCTGGTAGACACCAAGTTAGATAACATCATCTCTCTCCCATTGGCACCTTATAGTAATGCCTGAGGATTAGATTTAACCACCCTATTCGCCATTCACACGACTCCAGATATTCCAAGGAGTCGTTAAATCAAAACGGGCATAAAACTATCCGCCATCTGATTTTTATGGATTTTTACGAGCGAATTAAAAGTTTCATTTAAATTTCGTGGTTTTACCATGCATAAAGCGCATCGTAAACGGTAGAGGAAGAGGAAAAGGGCTTGACACAGTTTCAATCATCATAAAGAGGATTTACGAAGACTAGTTCCACATTGTGCATCACTTGGGTAGTGACTTAGTGAGTAAAATACGTTTACAAATTTGCATCTCAAACACATGATATCTCTGAGAGATATCTCCACACATGCTGGTAGTCATCAGTCATCTGTTTCTAATGACAATTTGATGCGACAATTAAAATAGATGTAAATTAATGAGAACAATATGATGAAAGATAACGGTTTCTTGTTTTAGCATGTGAATTAAGTTTTATTGCTTGACAAGGTGTAGAATGGAATTATCACACTCTCCGGATGCAATTAGTGCTATTATCAAGTAGGAGAATAACGAAAAGATTCTGAAGGTTGGTAGGATGCAGAATATAGGAATCCCTTGGTGCATCGACAAATTGCATACGTAATACAATTAAAAACACAGTCTGATTGCAAGCGTTGCAATCTCATTTCTCTGCAGTTCAATTAGTGACATGGGAATCGTATTCAAATGCATTTTTCATCGCATACACAAATGTGATTACTGCTAATTGAGTGTTATTAAAATGAGCACTGAGATAATAAAATAAGACACGGTTTGAATTAACCGATTTGTAGCTAATTTAATAAGAATCTAGCCTTCAACTAGTTGAATATTGTAGTTTCTAATTAATTCTTCCACCTTAAGGGTTACATTGAACCGAATGTAACAAGCACCCACCATGGGGTGTTTTGTATTATTTCACATAATAGCACATCATCACGGAAGTGTAGACCGGAAACCGGACGAGCCTAATGCGAGTGTGAATATCACCTGATGAGGCCAATATAAGCGCGGATTGAGAATTTAAGGTTAAGTTGATTTCAATTGATTCACAAACCCTCGATGCGTAATCGAATTGTGCGCATTGCACGTGTTGCAAAGGGGAGTTATGCGCGATGATGCATCGGCGGCAGTAGGGGCTGCGTGAGGTGGTGAAGCAGAGCGTAACGCACCCGCATCGCGTTTCGTCATTGTCATCGGCGACGTCCACGTGCGTGGATGAATATTCACACAAGTCGATTAACCCTCTTTGTTGGACGGCCATGTTTTGTGCAAGCATCGTGGCATTTGTCGCGATCCTCGCCAATTACCAACGCGTCTGTTGATCGCCGTGGTCTGATAAGGCACAATAAAGTTGCTGCGTGAGATATTAGATACAGCAACGTGGCTTACTTTGTTGACTTTTAAGTGCAAATGCAGTCTGTCTACCAGACTCATCAATCATGCTATGATTCAATTGCGGCGCTCTGGCTGAATATTACACAGTCATTTCAGCTCTCGATGAAGAGTAGCAGATTTCTCAGCTTGCAAGTCACCAAAATGCTGAACCTAATGAAATTTCCGAGCTCTGATTATCTCAAACACTTTAGCCCATCTTTTATCCACCCTATATTTTTTTCATTTTTGCCTCATTTTCGGTCATGTCAAGAGTACGCACGTGTCCTAAGGTCATTGATTGTCCGCTCTATACTCTCCCTAGACTGTTTTCTGATCAATTTCCGGATTTTCCACATTAGAAAAGTCACGTCCATGCATTTGTCAAATTGGGAGCAATTCTTTTATTATCAACATCAGCACGTTGTTTAACAGTAGCTGACAAACTATTTGATTTACCACTAGCGTTACTACTAGAACTAGGGTATTCTAGGGGGTATTGTATTGTATTGGTAGAGGAGGTGCGAGGTGGGCGCCAGTGGTTACACTACCCGATTAGATATCCGCTTTGTGGACTGGTCTCCAGTGACCACCCTCGGAATCGCAAATGTAATACAATATGTCCCAACTAACTCGCCCCCATGTCAGCAATTATCTAATCCTTTCAATATTTGATTAAAGTCTAATTAATAGCTTAGCAAATAACTAATAATAAATTAATTTTGTTAACCCTGTTTAACGCTCTAACTTGAATGCTTTATGCATTAGGGAAGCCCTTGAAGAAAATATAGGGACACTTGATATGTATAAGGATGTAATGGTCTAGAAGGAACTGTGGAATATCACTGAATTATTGATGTCCGGTGGACGAAGACGCCATTTGATAAATGTCCACAACTGGGCAGTAAATAAGATCAAGACAGGTAAATAGATGGCTCTTTTGGGACCGGTGCCCAGTTCTTAAATTACATTTTAAATTATTATCTTCTAAAATTTACATCATTTTCAAGCAAATAGAGCCTACCCCTCAAAGAATCATATTGAGGAGTAGGCCTGCAGGGCTCATTGCTAGATTGATCTGAAGCATCAAAGCCCGAAAAGGTATGCACGACATCTGTTTGTGCTTGGCATTATCGCGCGTGAAAGCCGCAAGTGTACACTGATGATGATGACGGCACATTAAAGCCACCCCATCATAACTTTGTTCTTTGGTCATGTCCTGTTAAATGCATAAATATTGACGTTGGGTATTAGACTGCGGTGCTTGGCAATCATAGCAATAACAATCCATAAATTATCTCATTAGGAAAATGCTCTCCATCGTCCTCTAAGCGTCACTTCACACAAGACTACCCAAAGAAACGAAAATATTATTTTAACAAAATCCATTACTTCCTTTATTTACCAAACAATTACTAGGCACTTGATCAACCATTTAGCAAGAAGTAAGATTATTGGGATGAGATCCAAAGTGACATTTTCTTTAAAGCCACGGTTTTGCGGGCCGTTTTTCACGTCTGGCTTGATAACTGGATAATTACGTGCGGGTGATCTTGAAGAGAAGCAATGGACCAAAGCAAGGGGTGCTTCCACACTATGCGCATGAACATCTACACATGACTGAATTTCTCGATAGCATTCGAAACTTCTAAAACAGTAAAAATCTATAAATATATTAGACTAAAGAGGCACGTGCTTTATATTTTTCTTGTCTTTTATAAAGTCACGCATGCCGCCATCCCCAGCAATCTGTTTGGACATAATCAACACAAAGGATGCCTTGCTTCCGGAATCGTCGAACGGAAACTCATTTTTTATAATAACTTATCATTTACTTTAACTGCAGGGGTGCTGCTACAGCAAAGCGAGTCATCACCCCTTTGTCATTGCACCACTTGCTTTATAATTTAATTCGTACATTTCCACTGCGCTTGTGTCGGGAGAAAAACTATCCTCATCCCTCTGATACGGTGACATCAATGTGTCCCTACATTAAAAGCCAAACTTTGCATCTAATTAACAATGCAGGCGAAACATTTAGCTGAGCAAAATGAGCGTGTTGCAGGCAGGAAGTTGGATACAGCAGGGTGCAGCAGGATTGTGACAAAGAGTCGATGCCCATGGGCGTGTGTGCGTCGTGCATTTTTAATTCCTCGATGCAACCGAGCTGCAAATGGCGAAGATCAAAGAGAATGCAGATTGCAGAAAGTACAGCATCAAAGCATAAAATATTCATTAATTGCATTGACATATTGTACCGCAATGTATATTTATTTCAAATGTGATTGACTTTTATTTAGTTGCTTGTTACATAGTCGTTGTATGTTGTCATTTTAGTAAAACTGCCAAAGTCAAGAAACCTATAAAATTAAATAAACGACTTTAAGTCGGGTCCATTTTTGTGTCCAACGTATAGATTTTAATAACCGAAAATTGAGTGCACATGCTTGGTGTGCTGTTTGATTTACTCGCAGCGACGCAAAAATGGACCATAAATTCAGTTTAAAAGCTTCGTAAATATTATTTTATTGTACATAATCTCCAACATTGCACTGACAAATGTGACATGCGCTTACATCTCTTTGTTGCTACTAATAACCTTCCCGCTCTACCTCTGAAGACTTGCCTCTTAAAGCGGTCATGTTCCCTAGATGCACTGCGTTTTTTTCATTAATTTGCAGTGCAGTCTCTGAAGAAGGGTTGCACTAGTCTATAGCGCACATCCACTTTACGCGCTCTTCTCAACCTGCTTCTTTTCCCTACTTTGCTACTACTACGGAAAATGCGTGCGACACACACTTCACCCGCCATGCATCCCGCTGGAATCCATTATAACCCACATACCCAGTGACATACATGCAGGCTGCGTGCAATTTCCTTGGTGTTGCTATAGTTACGCACAATCATCCGCACTGGTGCAACCCTTTCGCGAGCTCTCAGGGCATTGTGCGTGCATGGGTATGCGCCTTTGTGGAAAGCGTGGCAAGATGCAGTACAGTCGCAGACATAAGTGACATTTACAATAAATTAAAATTTATATGAAGGCGATGGTATAAAAATAAGTCATGATTGCATTAAAAATTAAGTGGTCTTCAAGGACGAAGATTGATGAAAGTCATTAGAATATTGGCAGTTTACTTTGGGGCATTTTGTTGCTACTGTTTGTTTGTATACATAACACATCGATGGATCGATAAATGCGTGTGCATTTATCAACAAAAAACATTGACATTCCGTGAGGGAATGCGTTGCCAGTGAAAGCCATCACAGATTTATTGACACAATAGGGATGCGATAGAAACCTCAACTAAAAGATTAGATTTGCTCTAGTACATTTTACATCGGTCACGATTAATGTTTTATTCTCAAGTGTTTATGCCACTTAGCACCTGCATAACCCTCGTGACTACTTTGCCAACCCCAACTGCGCTTTGATTTTACCGTAACCATCCGTATCTAGCAACGGGGTTAAGGGTTCCAATAGGTCGGTGACCTTAACTGTTCTCACCTACATCTTCATTTTGCTTCTCATTGAGTCACCAATAAAGTCTCTCATGTGCTTCAATACATGCAAATCCAACATGTAGAGTGATGATATTTTGACAGGCAAATGAACTTGATTCATTTATCTTCCTGTCTTCTTCATTGTCATTGCACGTTCATGAGATGTTTGACCAGTTTCTGTATGAATGTTTATTGTTAATTCACCGTCGACCAATAGATTTCGCAAGCAGTGTCTAGCAATACCGGCTTACAATTCATCTTTCTTTGTGCCCTTCTTACTCTTGATTATGCATTTGATCTTCGTGTGAATAAGAAGTGAGCAATCACACACATAAAGGTACTTTAATACAATTTCATATCATTTATCATCACGCGTGGATAAAAGTGCGTAGCAAACAGTAGTGCGCGTGTAATTATAGCATTGACATTTATTAATTTAGGCTCTAGCATTGCACCAGCATGGAGAGTCGGTGAACGAGTGACAGGATGCAATCAGTCTTGTGTGATACGGATATGAGATTGAAACACGTCATGGGGTGCAAGCATACTGTTTTTAAATTTGATTGGAAATAAATTATAAAATAGTAAACAATGTAGAAATTATTTGAACAGAAAGAACCTTACGAACTCACTTTATTGACTTGATTCGACTAACAACAGTCACAGCAGGAAAAAAATTTCTTGGCCACCGCTTAACCACACTAGCCCTACCATATTTTTACCTGAATTCCACTATTCAATATTGCACCTTGTTCAAAAGCTGCGCTTTTATTTCTTTTTACTGTAGTGCTTTGCCTGTTTTGCTTCAAAAAAACAGAAATATGTTGTTTAGAATTTAAATTGGTGTTGTAATAAAGCTTGATCATAATATTTGTAAATAATGGCAGTACAATGCAATCACACAAAATGCAAAATATTGTTTCAGCTTCAGGTGATGAGATTAAAGAAATAAGCGAATCTCATTGTTGTCGAATGCATGATTGATGCCTCATTCTGCACAGTTAGATTACAACGCATATAAATATAGACAATGTTAATTTCAATAACGGTAGCATGCCGGCTGAACGTCGCTGTCATTACCGACTTCCGCATACGATTCCAATCTACCTCCTTCTCGCTGCGACAACTGTTGACGTTTATCCAGCTCCATTGTTTCCGTAATTGCAATTGTAATGTTAATTACGCACATCTTGCACTCTTTCGTTTGCAATTTATTCGTTAGTCTATTGTAAAAAGACAAATTGTCTTTATTGAAGTAATTTGCACACAAATTCTGACTTACCACATTAGAATTAGCATTAACGTCATCTTATAATCCAGCTGTTTGTGCACAAGAGGTGCAAAAAATGTGGAGGTTCGCTGAACACGCACAATATGTCTCTGAAAGTAATTTCTGTTCGGGATGGCACGTGTCCAGTACCTAACGGTATCTGCCGTTGGTCGGTTGGACACTATCGGTAAGCTGAGCAAATTGCTGTTGCTGGTGGAAATAGCAGAAACAAAGGTAGCAGGATTTGTCACGAGTCAGAGCAATTATCACCGGTCTGGATTGATGCACGTGGATTAGAGTTGCGTCGCCCTGCGGGAATGCGATTTACGGCATTCCCGCATTTACGGCATTGATTAGCATGCGTCACGTAAACGCGCGCGCGATTCGAATGCGATTTGGATGCAACTCGAGTGTAGCAGGCTTGTTTAGCATAACGCCCCGATAATCGGCTGAGCGTTCGTGATCCGTCTGCATGTCAGGCCGTCAAGCTTATTACGACAAATAAACTAATTTTAGCCGAAGACCAGCAGAGAGCAGGACACAATCAAACACCTCGGCATTGAACTGCATTCAGCCACAATTCGATTGCATTGAGATGATAGCCATAATGCCATGCGGTAATGTGGCCATTTTAGCAGTGCCATTATTCATCCCCGAATGATTGATGCCGACAGACGAGTGATTAGCAAAATGGGTTTTGTTTGCGCGTTGGTGTCGGGCGCAATTTCATTCCTGCGCGCCAGTGGAAATAGTAAACAATTAGTTACAGAATTCGCGTCGGACAAAAAGCGGACAATGCAAACAATGCGCGACATAATGAGGCAATAGCGAAGCGCTGACACGGCGCCGATCGGTTTTTGCCAAGCGTCCGATATTAAATTCCACCTGACAAATGTAATTCCGGCGCGTGGAGAGTGTCCTAATGCGTGCAGTAGGTTTGTACGGCTGCATCTAACAGTGCGCATGTGATGAGAGTGATGAATATTCATGTGTGCAGGTGGACGAGGTGGACAATACGGATAGGTGGTGGGTTATTTTTTCGGCGAGGAAAACAAATTTCCTATGCTCGATGCAGAAAGGGTGCAGAGTCCAATTAAGGTTCGAACAAGGTTCATTGCGTATGCATTGAATGGCACCCGATTTGAACAAATTCAATTTTTCGGGCAATAATTGTTGATATTGCGTGGTCATTAAGCTTATTAGTCAGAGTCATTTATTAAGAATGGAAGGGTGACATTGCACGACATTGCACATTTTAATTGAAAGGGTGAAGAATTTATAACAATCTGTAAACTCTGTATTAGCCAAGTTAGTTTGAAGAGATCTAGATCAATTCTAATAGAAACTTGTGTTTCTGGAGAAACTAAATCACTAAATAACATCCCTAGTATAATTTAATGTGTCCGAAGTAACTTCTAGAATTCTTTTATTTCTGTTGCCAAACTAACCCCAGATATAGATTCCATACTTAAATCTCAACTCTTCTGTATCTAATGATTGCTGTCTGATTAGATACAGACATCATGTAATCACCAATTGTAGGTTTCCCAGTTGGACCAATAACCATCCAATAACTAACCCTAGTGCGTTATCCGCCAGGCAGATAACGCGTGACGATGTCACACAGCCACCTCGAACTGTCCAGATGGCATTGGGATTCTAGCTAATATCAAGCACAGGACTTCCATCAGTACACCAGAGTGGGGGTTGACAATCTCATCTAGTATCGCAGCTTGTATTACCAGTGTTTTTATGTTTTCCATCTGCAAACAAGCCCAACTGCATTTAATTGATGTTTATTTATTCATTACGCACTCGTTGGTGTATTTGCACATCTCTTCCGTCCTGCCATAATGTGCATCGCATTACGCACTGCACTGCGGCCACTAATTGGCGACTTTCAGGATTCCCCTGCATGCGTCCCACACACTCGCTTCAAGTACCCTCACTGCCCAGATGCACACAGATGTAGTCAGCGTAGAGTAAAAAGGGCCGGATAATTAAACCTATTATTTTCAGATTCAAATATCCACTTGTGCTCCTGAACGCAAGTCAAAAGTTGCTATTGTGTTGGTGACCAGTGCCCACAACAGCGAGTCCTGCTGGCTACACATTGTTGAAGCATCATTTACTCCTTTGATAGCATATAACATGATTTACGTGCTCAGCTAGGACATTTTCTAATGGCCATTTGAATGCGAAACGGCGGATTAATGCCGTCTGGCAAGGCATCCGGATACGCAGAAATGTGCTTTGCCTTCCGGTGCTTGTCGGCCATTTGTCCTTTGGCCGGACAAACAGGCGACAAAGCGTCGAGAGAAATACATGTGTGTTACAACTTGGGTTAAAATAAGAAATTTACGACTCGTTAATAAAAAAAAGTAAACATAAAAGTTCAATGAGTTCATCCTGTGCCACAAGCAGGAGCACAGTTTATTATTAAGCAATACATAACTCAGCGGAATCTGTCGTTGAACGCGTTGCATTATGCATCATAAACTCGGATGAAAAGATAATTTCGGTTTATGTCTCACCACTCCTGGCTGCTTTACAACCACGAAACGTCTTAGTTACCCGCAAACTGAAAGAGTTATTACTTGGAATTAAACGCACTGTTCCCGAGCGTATTAATATTTAGCAGGCGCGTTCAACCCTCTCCCGCAACTTCTAATGCGTCCGCAAAGGACAACAATTAGTCCTCCGCGGGCGCGAGATTAACTCAGCTTTGTCATCAAGGTAATGGAAGGGTCGCCCTTACTTTGGCATGTAGCACATCGTTTGTCAGTCTTATCTTGTCAAAGACGCGTTGTACTCGCAGCATCTTCCCAGCTTCACGATTGTTTCATTAATTTATGCTCGAATCAAAGATGGAATGACTAATGGATTCGATTGTTTGACTTGTTGTTGGATTCGCCTACAATCCCTGCAGGGCAAACACTCTCGCTGCTCAGACTCAGGTCTTCCAGATGGCGCTGGTGCAATCACTTATGTCGGCCACGTGTCTCTTTAGTTCATTAAAGCAATTAATTAGACTTTGGTCGCAGCCCCACTAGCTCAGGTCTTGAGACTGTGTGCGGCTGACAAGCGCAATCTTGCTTATATTCTGAAGAGTATAAATCCAGGATTGTGTTGACTTCCGATAGATGTAAATCAAAACAAGAAAGTTTGTCCCTTTCTTGTATTCTACATGGTTACACATCCGCTCAACTTTCCCCAATGGCATTAAATTATGAATTACGTTCGCCCAAATTATTCACATTGTCCTCTTCGCCGAGAATTCGTGTTCTGCCTGTTTTTTGCAGCTCCGAATAAAAGCCTCGTTTCTAGATCAATACTTCAATTAAAGCTGATACCCATCATGCAACCGCTGTTTGAAGCCGTGTCGAGTGGGCGGCGTGAGCACTTGTTTGCTATCCACCGGGAAGCGAGAGTACTTTCCGCGCTGCTTTCGAGTGGCATGCACTTGAAACATTCGACGATGAGGACTGACCACGTCGCCAAAATCCCAAGACAATTCAAAACTCACCCTCTGCCACTAAAACGTGCTTGTTGCTATCGCGCATTTTTTACGCTCTCCGCATTTTTTGCATTCATGGAACGGAAATGGAAACATGATTTACGATAGACTAAGGACGTATCACTTATTTATATGCGCAAAGGCGATGCTTATATGACCACCTCGCATGCCGATAGGATAGCGTGGTCTTTATTTTATTGATGGCCGGACTCACAAAATCAGTTGGAATTGTTCTCGAGCGATATAACTTCCCCAGTAGTTTCTAGCTAGCCAGGGAGCGGCTGACTGGATCTTTATGGAATCAACTACCTAGTATCTCCTTTGCAGGCTCCTGGAATGGGTAGTAAATGGGATTTTACGAGTCTGACCAAACGAGCTTGTTTTCCATTTTTAAGTTGTGCTTTAATAGATAGGGAACAGTTCCCCGATGGTCTTTAAATTAAATGCGCCATGTTGGATACCATTATCACCGCCATTTGTTTTGCATGTTATTGTTACTATCATTTAACTTGCTTTTCCTTTGTGTGGTGCAGTTCCAGAGGGAAAATGGACTCACTGCCTGGACTATAGGGTTATAGAGATCTAAATATGCTAGATTTTTATGCGGTATGAACTTTTTACAGGTCGTAAATTGCAGAGCAAACACCCTTGCATATGTGGTTGCATATATACGCAGAAGAAGAAATTGCTTACTTCCCGGTTCGTTTCTCTTCGCCAGCGTCAAATTCCTTTGTTATTTTAATTCTAACCCGAAGCACTTTCTTCCCAAACTGGGAAATCATATGAATACATGAACACGGCTGAAATAGCGAAATATTGAAATATATTGCTTGTGCAACGTCAACCGCATAATGGGCCTGCCGGAAGCACATGCGTGCACGTGGCACAAAAACCCTAAAACGAATAAAAAATACCACCACATTTCCCCTTTCTTCTGAAGCATTTTCTACTACGATTTATTGATGCAAGTAGTGTGTTTCCAAGAATTGAATTTGAAATTTTCAATTTCTCCGCCTCAAGCTCGAAAATTAAACAGAATCCAATTTGTTGTCGGTTTTCCACCTTGTTTTCCCCCTTGTGATAAAACTCCAGATGAACCAATTCCGAGACAATTAAGGCAAGAAGAAGACGCGGATGTCGAAGACACCGCATTCATGATTACCAATCGCCTTTTTTATGGCGCAATTTTAACTTCCTCCTTCATTTCTTTCTTTCGCTTTTCCCGCCCGCTGATTAAATCGCATTAAACTTTATACGTCTATTTTACTCCAAATCGATTAATCTCGATCTTTAAAGGTCTGTGGATTAATTGAAAGCATTTCTTTATTCTCTGGATTTTTTCACTGACATTCACACCTGATGTCTTGGAGAATTGTGATGAAAGTTAAAATTAGATTTTCTATGGGTGTTGCAAATTGAGAGCCTGCTAAGTACATAACTATGTCACTTAATTAATATTGATTTATAAAACGTTTTCGGCTTGTTGCGAAGATACGAAAGAAGGCAATAATCCGAAAACGTTTGAATAAATATTTAGTACGTGTTTTAGTTAAATTTTATTCACACAATAAATATTAAACACTTTCTAACCACACTTAACGAATACTGAGTAACAATACAATCATATTTAGGTTTAGTAGTGGCATAGTGGCGCCATCTCTTAGCCGATTGACAAAAAAAGAGTTAAAAATAAACAAAAAAATCTGAAAAAATGCAGATAGAAAAGCAATAAATTTTATAGCTTGGATTTATTGAACGTATTGAGGATGCAATAAAATCGAGGATTTAACCGATACATCCATTTTCACATTGCAATTTGTTTTCCTGCTCTGCATCCCCTGATTAGCCGTAATGCATGTTACTTTTATTTTTAACTTATATTTTACGGGCACTAAAGTAATTTAACGATGGTTTCGCGAGTATTAACCTCCTCTAGATGCAAACAATGCGCGTCTATTTGTGTCGGGAATACTTGCACTTATCGCCGCAACGCCGCTTTATTTCCGTTCCGCTACCTGCAGACAAAATTCCGTAATTGCAGCCGTGCAAGAGCACGCAATTAAAAAGAAGCAATTGTAGCGTTATCTGAAGCTGCTTGTAATTAAGCCAAACGGTGGATTTAATTATTATTAATATAGTTAAACAACACCTAAGGGCAGGTTTTCGATGCGATGGTGATATGATCCGAAACGAAAGTCGGCAAAGCAAAAAAGAAGTAATGTGTGCCTGGTGAGAGAGCAACTTAATTTCACCGACAATCATGGGCTGGGTCATGCTCGTTTTGCGAATATCTCAATAGTCGGTTATGTTTCATTTTCTCGCCGGCTGGCAGCGAATGCGAAAAGGGAGGCTTTAATGTGTTTAATCCGTTCCAACGGCCCACATCCACGTACTTGCCCGACCATACCTCACACGGACACATTCGACATTCGTCCAGGCAATAAAACGTAATGCCTTTGAATACGTTTTTTCTGCACTGCGCATAATTGCTCTATGAACGCGCTGCAACTGCAGATAAGAATTTTTATCACTGGTACGAACAAACTCTTTAATTTTGCACCAAGCTTGACCAGCTATCTGGTCGCTCTGGCATTCTTTTAGGCTAGAATTCTTCAGTGATCGCTTTGTTAATTTATTTTTATTCCCCGCGTGCACAAAAGGGAATTGCCACATTCAGGGCGCCCCGTCGCCAAAGTCATAACAATAATGTCACGTTAAGCATTGTTTCGGTCCACAGATCACTCCAGTTTACGACAGGTTGGAATATCCCCCGGCAGTGTGCATCCCCACAATGGCCGACCTCCTCGCATCTAGGCCGAGACACGAGGAATGAGCGTCGACTATAAATGACTTAAAACGATTACGGCGACCCGCACGCTGCTCGCAGTCGTTTTGTTCTAATTCGCAGTTTGCCATCGAGCCATCGTAAAGACATGTTACCCTTGATTGGCCTTTAAACAAATCACCGCCTTTTGCAGGGGCACGATTTGAATATTGGCAATTTCTTTACATGTGCTACAAACTGCTAAGAAGGGCAGAAGCAAGAGTTGGGGGAGATTTATTTTTGTTTTATTGAGGTATTTCATTTGTCTGACAGAGTGGCATCAGCATGCTTGAAATTTTACTGTAAATGGAAAGTCGGAGGAGAGGGTACAATCATCCTGGCATCAGTCATCTTGTGCAATACTCAATTCTATTGATAAGCGAGTTATAGCTGGGGAATAATCTTTTATTGGCAATGAAATGCATCTGTGACTGTCACACGTCATGTGTGACTCAATCGAAATTCTGTTTCTTCGATTGCAGAAAATCTATATTTATTACTACGCTAAGATCTGGGAAGCAAAAATAAAGAAACTCTTGAAGAGTTCAAGTTCATGGTTAATTACAAATTTTTTATATTCACATTCGGTTTGATTCCATCCTTTTGGAATCAACAACCTTTTGTAGAGCTCGCCCAAGCACCAATATAATTCAAGAAAAAATAACAAACTTATAGCGTGAGCGTGCCGTTACTGCTGACAAATGATTGTTTTCTTTGTTTTTTCATCTGTTTTGTCGATTTATTTCTGACCTTGGGGCACCTTGGGGCACAAAGTCTATTGTTCAATTAATCAGCATTGAAATAATTGAAATAAATAATGTTCAGTTTATCTTTTCGAAGAATATTATTCGCTCAATTCTTTTTAAATGGTCCGCCGCAAATCATCTCCAACTTATAAGTTCCACATCATATGATTTACATCCTCCTGCTAGAATGAGAGTCAATTCCACCACCAACTTCTTCTGCATTCTATGCCCAATCAAAAGCACCATCTTTCACTGTCATTACAAACGCGTATTCCACGCATAATTCTACTCTACTGATTCTGATTCTACTCATCGCCCATTTGGGGACTGGCGAGCGGGTTAATGCGTTTGTAGCCGCTGCACTGTCCAGCGTGTTGGCATGTATCGATATATAATTAATCCGAGTGCCGGCCGCTGATCCGAACGCACATCTCATCATTAAACACTAGTAATGGACACGGGCGTGCGACGCAGTTAACTCAGCAATTAAACTTTCCTGCTCGCGAAGATAACGCACCACTAGCAATCCAATCTCGTCCGAAACAGTTCGTTTTATGATCGGACTCTCGCCAGCCCTTCAATCGTGATTAATTGAAACTGAGTTTATTTAAATGAAAAGTTTCTCGGTTAGCTTCGCTTCCAACAACAACGAAGTTATTTGTAATTTTTGCGAGTGGTACTTGAGCCAAGTGCTGACATGCCATATCCTGGCTGGAAATTTATTGCTTACGCTTTTGACATGACTGAAGTACTCCACATTACAGCGATGTCAATAACAATAAATAGTTGCTTTGTTGCAATTGTTAAAAGACCGGTCGTAATGCAACAATGTGACACACAGCGCTGGAAATCCATATGCATCCTGATGCCCAATTTGTATGAGTCAATAAAACTAGTAATTACATTTTTAATAGCGAAAGTTGATTTACTAGGCCCCGGCTGCACTCGGCAAAACATAAAACCTGGCCATTCCACGTCGAGTCGTATAAATAATAAACGAAACAATCTTCTTTGTCCGTTGTACTCGGATTGAACTCGTAAAGATTAACACTGTCGACTGCCAGCCATTGTCGGAGCTAGTACCATCTCATTAATAGAAAATGCGCGTTTTATTTTTATTTGCGCCCCATACTGGTCATGCTATTTGATGGCCCCACGGATTCGTCATCAACATCAGCACGCGCATTTAAATCAATGCGGCCAGTGTCCTCCAGTTGATTAAAATTAATGGCATAGTTTCCGGATGAAGAGCGCCGGACGCAAAAAAGGACGCTACTGACCAGAGGCGGGAGGTGAACGTGTCGTAATGCGGATGACGTGGGGTAATCTTTCAATGACACGCGTTTGTGCCCTTCCAGCAAGAGGGTCAGCGGTAATAAATGGTCCAACGATCGTCGAATGCAAATAGATGTAAATGGGCTTGATGATTGCTAGCAAAGAATTTACCCTTTTAGAGATACACGCAAGTTGGGTAAATAAAATGTGATTTATGGCGACTTGGATGCTGTTTTTGTTGGCGGTTGCAGATAGCATGTCCTTTAGAAGAACGAAGATTTGATTGGGATCGGGTGAGAGATCTAGTCGTGCGCGTAGTGTTGCATCGAGTAGATCGAAGGTCCAAATGTATTAAAATCAACTTCTGTACTAAGGTTAAGAAATTAAGAGACGATGAGGTGTTTTACAATCTTCTTATTGGTCAGTACATACCTCACACAATGCTGCATATCTCACGGAGATTAAAGATAATTAAACATGGCATTAAATTGTAGTATTTATATTTTACCCAAACACGTGGTGTTGAAACCTCGATTCGCAACTATCTCGCCGATCGAATGCGATATGTCAATGAGGAACTCTCGAGAATCAAACGATCTGCATCATCAGGTTTGTCTACCAAATGCACCACATTGATTAAACTCCTTATTTGGCTTATTCGCCTCTAGGTCCCAATGAAAGACATCAAATAGATTTCGGTGACTCTCACTTTGTCACCTTTGAGAACACAACAGAAGCCCATACGTTCGACATCTTCAATCGTAACTATCTCCTCTCCGACGGAGAATTGTACTTCGTGGATCATGTAGATAATAAGTACATTCTTACGTCCTTAAAGACATTCCCTGAAGTGCGCGATGAAATTGCTTTCATCAAGGTAAGTTGTATAGCATGCTCATGGCATGAATCAATGCACACAATTGCATTGCATTGCAATCTGGTGCATCACCGTTAAGACTCTTGCGTTTGCTGCACATGACTCACTGCATACCATTGCTTTCTGTTCTTTTTCAGACCACTAATTACAATGGCATTGGGTACATGTTTGTATGCTTCGTACATGATCCAGTGGCGCATATTTATCGATTTGGTAATGATTTATTAGAGCCAAGGATGCCAATCCAGAAGATTAAGGCGATGAGTAAATTAACCGATGCTACTTTTTTTCATAACCAAGGGACATTGTATTTGGTTACGTCGAGTATGTTGGGCATATCAATGGCTCCTGTTGTGTAAGTCACCTGAAGGCATCTTCCTTTCTCTTCCTTCATTTATTCAATTTTGTTTCATTTAGTGTGTATAAATGGGAGAAAAGTCACTTCGATGACGTCGAAAAAGTTTATGTGAATGGTGCCATTGGATTAAGTACCTTCCCAAGTTTCGATTCTGAATCGGAGATCTTCATCGTCCTACGCAACAATGAGTTGGAATTATCTAATTCATTTGTCTACGAATTCGATGCGGATAAGTTGAGCAAAATCCAAATCTTGGATGACACTCAGTCCAAACACCTTTTAACCTTCTCTTACACCAACTATACCTTTCTGGTTGTCTTCAACGAAGCACCAACTGGCAGTCTATACAAATGGGTTCAGAAAGAATTCGTCTTGTTGCATCAGTTTGAGGTTCAACCAAATGTTCAACAAGTGTTTCTTTCGGTCCAAGAAGGAATCCCACTTATTTTCACAGCAACCAAAGTAATCTATCACATTTCCAACTCGAAATCAAACACAACATTTCTAATAACTTTTATTTCACAGCATAACATGATGGTTTTCACCCTATTGACTGATAAAATTCAACACCTAAGGACCCACCATCTTGTTTCTGATATAGATAAAATTCTCACCATGCACATTGCTGAATTTAATAAACAGAAAATGGTCCTACTTTTGGGTTTAACCCAAGATCATGAACTGAATTTTATGATGATCCCAGTGACTATTAATAAGCTAGAGATTGTTAGTAGTACCAGACATGATGATGAGCTAGTAAGGTGTTTGGACCAGTTGGATGATTTTGTTGATAATTCTGAGGTTCCTGATGAGGTTGATGGCATGGACAAGATCCAATCTGATCCTGGAGAGACTCATAAGAAGATAGTGCAAGATGTGGTTGAAGGGGATGCTGAAACTTTGAATACAACTGGTGCTGCTTTAGGCCAGAAGATACCTCAAGTGGTCAACTCTTTTGAGCAATTCCAAGAAGATGTAAGAATGATTTTCATAATAATTTTCTAGCTTCTAATTAATTTTGTAGTTGAATAGAGTATTAAGACAACTGCATGGCCTTGAAGTAAAATCTGAGGCCTTAAAACCTCTTCTCCTTCATGCTTTTTCTAAAGATGATGGAGTTGTTGATGGTAAGATTCTGTTCCAAGGATCTCTGCACTCCGAATTACTCACTGCCACGAGTATACGCAGCAAAAAACTGAATGGCATCACATGGTCCCCAGAAAAATGGATCTCCACTTCTGGTAACCAGATCATCACCACGCCAATGTACATCCAATCATTAAAAAGCTCCCATCTCGAGGTGCAAAATGACAACGGGCTATTCAAAGGTATTCCATTAGCATTAATCGCCTCCACGTGGCAGTCATAACTTTTTATCACTGCGAATGTGAGTTACGCGCACAATTTGCATGCCACGGCATTCCTCAACAATAAAAGGTGATTATTGATAATGTACGAGCATATTCATTCGCATTACGATTCCAGATACGCTGACCGCCACTCCCGGGAATCAAACGCTGGTCGGCGTGATGCGCGTCGCGTCCCTAAAAGCCTTCAACATATTCGCACCCCAAATTAACGACGTCGACATGCGATCGCTTTATCTGCGGCGCGCACCGGCCCGCATAACGGGCAACAAAAGTTTCAATAACGTGCGCGCCACCGACGTGCACGCCGCCATGCTCAACGGGGTAAGATATTTACGGCGATCATAATCGTTAGCGTCAAACGCTCTGACAATATATACACTCGCTTGTTTTTTCTATGCCGCGAGGGGAAGTAAAGCAGGTTTTTTTGTTTGTTTAGAAAAACACCTCGAATGCAATCAAGCTGTTCGGAGACCCAAAGGCATTGCAATACGAATTCCAACCTTTAGTGACGGTCAAGAATTTGGAAGTGGAGACGATTAACGACGTTAGTTGGCAAGAGTTTTCCACCAGTGTGTTCCGCATCGGCGGCGAGCAGACGATACATGGTGACGTCGAGATGGTCAACGTGAAAACGCAATTTCTGCAGCCGAAATTAATCGAAGGCGTGCACGTTCAAGATTTGCTCACGACTTCCACCACGCAGACGGTAGATTCAATTGTTCATTTTCGCTCTGTTCACGCTCGAAGCGTCCGGGCGGAGGAAATTAATGGATTGGACTTTAAGCATGACGTTGCTACTGTTGCCAACGGAGAAAACACATTGATTTCCGGTGAGATTAGCAAAAAATAGCTTAGGTAATTTCAGCCGGCGTTGCTAAAGTAAACATTTTAGTATCAGCTGGCTGGAGTGTAGTGTGTTTGTTTTTGATCCAATTATCGTCGCAGGTCCGGTCACACTGAAAACGATGCGTATCACCGGCAATTTGGCGATCAACGGCTCGCTGGACGAGTTCTACAAACAGCATCACATAGTAGGCACGCACGAACGCGATTTATTACAAATTTATAATAACAAAGTGCGCATCAACGGCGATTTGCATTTGGCCAGCGCGGTTGCAGCCAGGCTGTTCATTAGCGGCAACGAGTTTAATCAGGCGAGCATTGACGACTATTGGCTGAAAACTACAAATCAGGTATAACGGACGCAATAGAATTTTATTATCAATGTCCCCGCCGCGGGGCTAATGAAAACGTATATTGCTTTTACTCATACTTCTCTTGTCGGCGCAGGAGATCCCAGTGCATTTCGAGGCGCAGATTGGTATCACCACCCCGCATTTGAACACGCGTCTCTTGAACGACATCCCCATTGATGATTACATGGTCAACGATGGTGGTGCCAAGCGCACCACGTACGTGTTCGACAACGTCACCATCGTCGGGGACGTTATCGTGGACCACACCAAACACCATCAGCCCGATTTGCAGCAGCTCAGCACTGAGGCAGTTAGATTAAATGGCACGTACGTTATCGCCAGCTTACACATAACCATTCCGATGTGGTACAATTCATTTGTGGATGTTCAATTTTACTCGCAGATACACGGTGAGAGGTAGGAAGCAGTTCGGAGGACACATGTCGGTGGAGAATTTGAAAGCAGAGGAGCTGAATCAGGTTCACACCAGTGAATTGTTGACCCAATCTGCCGGTAACGTCATTGGCGGTAAAAGCATCAAGAATCTAACGGTCCAGAGCGTCAATGTCAAAAATTTAACTATGCAACAATTAAATGGCATTGATTTGCATGAATTGCAATCCAGGGCTGTATTCATCGACCAACCTGCTGAGTTGGGTAATGTGGACTTTGATAATGTAACAGGTATTTTCTGTCTTTATCTTCACTCACTAGACCGACGTTGCACATTAATTTCACATGTTGTAGCCAATCTGCTCTTTGCTGAGAAGATTAATAACAAATTATTTAATGAGTACTTGGTCGAGCTCAATCAACTGCATCTACTCGAGGCACTCAACAAGTTGGAAATTAGAGGCAATGCTTCAATTGGCGAAGCAGAGCGAGTTGTTTATATTAATAGCGTCAACATGCCTGCAATCATAGAGAAGGCAAGCAATTCAAATCTGACCATACACATTTGCCTAAACAGGATTTTTCAGATTGGAACGCGATCCAACAAAGACCCAATTGATGGCAATATCTTCTTCGATGGCCGTGTTCACGTCAATGAATTGTTCGTAAAAAACATCAATGATATTAACGTGGAACGACTGGTGGAGGAATTGTTTTACCGAGTCTGGTCGCAGAATGTCACCGGACGCCACAGCTTCAAATACCTCAACACACGTGAGTTATTATTGCGCTTCAGCGGTCAATCTCTAAACTCATCCACTTGTTAGCAAATGTGTACACGCCCCAAATCAACAATATCCGCACCACCAACTTGATCAATGTCAACGCGGAAAAACTGCAAGTGCTGGAAATGAAACACGGCCTTCGCCTGCCAAATGCCCGGTTTCGGCGCTCGCTGTTTACAAACATCACCGACTGCGATGTCCATCGGGCAATCGCCAGTATTCACCACATCCCGAAACGTGTATGGCGTTCGGTGGCGGCGGACAACATCACTCTCACCACCGTCGAGGCAAACTCGCTAACGCGCCTGTTGGACCACGCCGTGCGCGCGAAGAAGGACAACATCATTCTCGCTCCGGTAAATATCATCCCAACTATCACTATTTCATCACACCGCAACACGATTAATTACAGCGCGTGTTCATTTTGTGCAGACGAGCCTGAATCACGTGTACGCCGACGTCGTATTCAATCGGCGGCAGATAAATGGCATTGATTTGCATCGGATCGTGAGCGACGCGCTGACGTACAATGCAACTGATCAGGTAATTAATGAATTTCATGCATTTGCACCAACATGATTGATAATCCCCATGCTGCGTCGGCGTAATCCGCAGATTGTGATGGGCATGAAAGAGTTTGTGAAGCTGAATGCAGCAGCAATGGGCGTTGTTGGAAGTACAAACATCCCAATAGTGAATGGTATCAATATGACCGAATTGGATGAGAGTGTCCTGGATGCCTCTAGTCTGAACTCAGGTCCCATTCGCGGAAGGAAAACGTTTTTCGGTGGCGTACAGACACGGCGTCTGACAACACCTGTTGCCTCAGGTGTAATGGCGGATAATCTCGTGTCCCTGGATAATTTGCGCAGCATCCCGAAGGCGACTTTCGATGACCTCACTGTCTTCAATCACCTCAACATCGGGATGGTGAATAATATGGACTTCAGAAAGTTCCTCGACGACCGCCTGCTACTGGAAGCGGGTCACGATCAAATTGCCACCGCAAATTACTACTTTGATGCGTTGCAGCTCAACGGTAATTTATTTCGACTTAAAGTCGGCGTCCATTGTAAATTGTGTTTTCCGTAGGCGAAGCTACAATTCCCAACATCAACGATATTGAGCTCGATGACGTCGTTTTTGATGAGGGACTACAGGTGATCAATGTGCCGAAAAAGTTTACGCAAAGCGTTGAAGTGCATGGTGATGCGATAATTGAAGTGTTGAACGATATGGCTGTTAGTGATGCGTATCAGGATTCCATTTTATTGCAAAATGAAGCACATATTGCAGGAGATATAGTAAGCTTTTAATATCTTAATTTAGTTTGCTTTGTTTTCTTTTTCTTTATAGTGTTTATTGTGCTGTTTTCGATGGTGTGCGCTAATTTATCTGTGTAATTTATCGTAGAATCTGCAAGCGCCTTCGCAAATAACAGGCGACATTCGGGCTAAGAGCATTAATGGCATTCCGTTTGAGCACATTCGTGAATTACTGCGTTCGCAGAATCATCGCGTGCGCATCGAAATAATAAACGACGCACTCCACCAAATTGAAGGGCTTGTTTCCGAAAATGCGCAAGTCATTAAAAGTATTTACTACTTCCATTGATACAATTCAATTATCTAAAAACTTCTTATCGCTTACTCTCTATTAAGGTCTACCTCATCAATACCTGTATCTCGAACGTTCCGAAGACATACAAATCCCATTGGAGCAAGCACATGATGCACAAATCATCCAAAAGAAAGAT
Source organism: Diploeciton nevermanni (assembly GCA_027575565.1). Lineage (NCBI taxonomy): Eukaryota > Metazoa > Arthropoda > Insecta > Coleoptera > Staphylinidae > Diploeciton > Diploeciton nevermanni. The sequence continues at coordinate 7,326,570 of JAODIE010000004.1, forward strand.
GGCGTATTAATGCACATTCATAGATACCTGCCAGGTCTACAATGTGGGCTCCCAGAGAAATGTGAATGTCCCGGTCAAGAGACAATCAAAATCCAACCGGGTAAAGTTCACTCCTTCTTAGAGAACCAATACGATCAAAGGATATTCTCATATGAAGATCACACTATTATCATTGATGTGATTACAAATACAAAGAGCAGAAGTAAATTATGCAGGTGATCCCGTAGTCTTATCAAGTTTATTAGTCAGTTTATTGACGTTTATAACATTTCCAGCTCAAATTCCTCACAAGAATTCACAACAGTTAACTGGTTTACTCTGCCCGATCATGATTCTGGTAGCCCAGGAAAAAAATATAGCTTCCCTGAACATATAACTGGATATATATCGGATGTGAAGTTCTTTGCTTTAGATGGCCATGTCTATGTAATCCTAGCTAAGCAGTATGATCACCAGCATGATGCAGCAGAGCTGGATTCACTGGTGTTGAGATTGTCGCAAGATAAGAGTCACATTGATCATGTCCACAAGTTGAGGACAAACGGGGCGTCGACACTGCATGTCTTCCATACCGCACAAGGGGTTAATTTGGTCATTGGCAATGTAGGCAGTGGCTTGTTTTATGAAACACTTACAACTGATATTTACGCGTTTGATAGAAATGTTAAATTGGTTGGTAGACACTTACTAATAATTGATTACAAGCGTTGATATTAAAACTGTTGTAGTTCCAACTTTTGAGAATGGTTCCTACTACTGGTTGCACGTCAGCTACCTCTGTTGTTCTTGGCGTTGATAGTTTGATCATCGTTGCACAGAAGAATAGTCCTCTACAAGTTCTGAAGTACAATCCTTTCTACCATAACTATTACTTTCATGAGACATTCCTGCATGAGTTGCCTGTCTCTAGCGTGTCTGTTTTCTACACTGGAGGTGAATAGACAATATAGCAATGTTTGACAATAATTAATCCACAAATGCAATTTTCTGAATGAATGTTGTTTATAGGATTTGGTACAAGTGATGCATATTTAACAGCAGTAACAGATAAAGGACACTTCTACATCTACTCCTACCACTATCTTCTTGGATGGAGATCGGAATCGAATGGGCAAATAGAGGGTATCACTGCTTTAATACCCTTGCAAATCGGCAGAGAGCAGTATTTATTTGCCCCTTCATCTACCACGACAAGTAATTTACTGACTGTTGTGAAGCAAGGTGTTTAGGTGTAATTTGTGTTGGTTTAATTAAGATACTAAGTGTTGTTAGGCGTTTGTACTTCATAAGCATTGTTAAGAGTTGTTTGAAACAGTCATGGACAATTAAAGAAAACTTTTAGTTGTTATTTATTACTATAAATTCAAAAATGAGACATTTGTGATAAAAATGATTGTGGCATTTTATAAATATATTGTAGTCAACCAAAAAAATTAAGTGATAAATTTTTGTAACGAAAAGTAACAAAATCAATCCAATTCTTTACTATCCTACAACAAAGTCAAAAACCACAGCATTGGGTTTTTATTGTTCTGCACAGGTCCCATCAAACAGTGTTACTTAATTATCATTAAATAGAAGCGCCATAAATTAAAGTCAAATTTGGTCATTTATTTGTAATTTTTTACTATTAAAAATAGATTAAGTCAGCGAGTTTTTATGTTGCACAAACATAAATAATTCATAATGCGCTACCTAGCGTCGAGTTGCAGAGCAAATATAAACTTAACGCAGTTTCTAGTTTATATATGTTTTGGATTTATAATATTCTAGTCTGAATAGAGTCTAGACCCAAATGACCAAGAAGAGGTTGTTTGCCGCCCCAATGTGGAAGTAGTACAGAAACTAAGTGTGGGGATTACTATGATTTTTTCATAGAGTTGCGCCTTAATTCCTATCGGCGCCCGATACTTCCAGCCACAATCAAACTATTCGCAATCTGTTTATAATAAGTACTTGTATTAGTTCTAAAAAGAACTGTTTTATTTTTGACCCATTCCCAGAAACAGCAGGACGATTCAGTTTTTATTTTTTTTGCTCCGTTTTTGATAACCACAAGAGTTTAAATAGAATACCGTGTGAATGCTCGAAAACCTACGCCAAATCCTTTGCTATACATTATTGGTTGGAATGTTTCTGCAACATATACTGAGTAACTTAATATTTAACAATTTACTTTTTAAGCCCTTATGTGTAAATTATTAGGCTATAGTTGGAAAAGTTTTAATCCTATTGAGAAATATTTCTTACAAATTGGAAACAATACACACGGCGAATTGAATTAACGGTATTGATAGTATATAAGATATGGAATTCTTTTTGTGAAGAATAACTTGCAATAGATATTACTTGTTCCAATTGTTATTTTTTTATGCTGCTTCACTTCGGCACAAGTAAATTACCATTGTTTTCAAAAAAAAACTTGAAAAATGAGTATCGTGACAACTAAATTATTAATTTATCATAAGCTGAATATATATCAAACAACATGTTTTCAATCAGAAAAGTGTTTTTGACTGCAAGTATCACAAATGTCTTTCTCACAGTACTGTTCACATATTTTGCAGGTGATCATATCCTCAATTTCATCTTGAATGAAACTCTCATAATCAGTAATTTCTTCATTGGCAAGTTGCTCAAGCAACTCATTTTGTATCTGTTTGAGAGTTTCAAGAACAGTATCTGGTTGAATTAAATCAAACATGTGAAGCTGACTTTCCAAGGAAGCGACTAATTCGCGATATCCTTCGTTTACTTCAGCCACAAGATTTCTACAGGAGTCCACTGATTTGCAGCGCATATCCCGCAATCGGCTTTTGAATTGCTACAAAGTTGATCAATGTTGAAGTCCGAAAACGTGATTTCTCCTAAACAAAACTTACTTTACGAAGTTCCAATTTAAGGTCGTCCACGCTTGATCCTTTGCGTGAAACACTGTTCTTTGCTTTTGCATAGGAGGACTGAACTGCTGCCATTATGATTTTTTCAAATAATCAATCTCTATTTGGTGTTATGATTATGTTTAAAGTAAAATTATCAAAGCTCATGATTTTGTTGGTTAGAATAGAGGCACGACGAAAAAGGATGACAGCTAAAAACTTTTTCAAAATATTTGAACAAAAGAAAATTGCTTCAGCGATATATATAGTTGCAATCCTGTATTAAATTGTTTTATTTAGAAGGCCAAAAAGAAGAAAAGCTAAAGAAACCAAATAGTCAGTGACAAACTTATTCCTTTTAGCATATTTAAATGAAAACTTATTTAATTTTTTTTAAGCCTCGAGTGTGATCACGAAGAAAGGAACAAGCCGCAAACGTTCTATAAATAAATATTTAGTATTTGTTAAACTATATCAATATAATAAATATTATTTTCAAATTGCTTTGGATTTTCTTCCAAGAATTTCAGCTCAATCGGTTGAGGATATCCGCTTCAAAATCAAATTGCAAGATCCATCCGCACACACCTGCATGCAACATTGCGAGTTAAATAAAAGCTATCAGCAAATAATAAACACATTTTCAACCCTTCAACAGACCTTTAATCAAGTCTTCCACCCACACTCCCACAGGATAAATACAAGGTTCAACGTTTGTATTACTCATTGAATCACGCTCATCCTAATCGCAAAGTAGACGCAAAACAAACGCGCATGCCCGCGTCCTAACAGAATAAATCAAATTAAGGGTAAATATAAGACCTATGTATACGCAATAGTAGCCAACTTCAGCCAATTATTGGCTTAACTCTGATCCATGAGATAATCGTGATGCGAACCGTTGGAGTCTTTTTGAATAGAGTCGAAAATGGGTTGCAAATCCGGCGAAGATTTAATTTGCGTGACGAACTCATGCAAATGTGGATTCTTATCTGAAACAAAACAAAAACACTCTGTATTAACCAGATACTTTAAAAGAAGCTAACGCAACATACCTGCGTCGGGAATAGTGAGTAAAGCAGCAACAGCTCGCATTGCAGATCGTTTCAACTCATCCTGCTTTTCATACTCCTGTTTCACAGAATTAGCCTTCACTTTCATGGTACAGGTAACTCTCAAAGGCTCCACAAGTCGATCAAGACGTTGTAAAACAGCACCAGGACAAATCTGTGACAACCTAGCTGCCATCAAGTAAGTCAACATTTTAATATCGTAGTGATCCTTAAGGCCGCTCTCCACTTGATTCAAAAACTCGAAGATATCAATGCGATCAACACAGGAATCAAGCAGAGTGTACATGCATTCAAAAGCAGCCTTGCGGATATCAAGACCATCATCTACGACATGTTTGAATGGACCCATCTCAACTTCACGGATTAAATCTTTCTAAATATTAGAAAACCACCAAGAAATCAGAATACGTTTATCTTCTTATTAATTTAACTCACCTTGACTTTGGTTTCACTATACAATTGTGGCAAAATACTATCCAAAAGATCACGAATCAAAGAAGGTTTATTATGTGCAGCTGAATTGAATGCAATGAGAGCAACTCGTCGAACATTGACATCAGGATCTTGTAGTGTGTTCAAGAACTGTCCTATGCATTGCCTTAGAAGAGGATCAATTGTTTGAGGTTGGTCGGAAATGGTGAACTTGACCGCAGTTACAACTGTAGTACGCATTAAAGGCGATAGCGAGTTGAGGCTTTCTTGCAGCTTGACCAGGAGGTTCGCTGGGTCGATGAGTGTAAGTTTACCCAGGCATTCTGCAACCACATTGCGGGTGCCTTCTTCGTTGCATTCGCAGTGACGGAATAGTTGTTTCCAGATGGCAGGTACGTAGGGGAGTAATTGTTGCGTGCCATCGGGAGACGAAGAGAGACATGTAATAATCTAATAGAGTATTTGATTATAATGTGCACGTTAAACATGATAATATAGTAAAAAAGTTACCTCTTTCAACGAATGTAGTAATAAATATTGTCTCTTCGGCTGATTCTCAATTTCCTTCAATATAATAGGTAAATATTGTCGTAAATTTCCAATTGCAATGCTTCCCAACGCGTAGCTAGCAGCAGACTTAATCTCTTCCGAAATATGAGAGAATGATTCAATTATATCTGATTCCAGGTTACCAGCAGCAGTCAAATCGCTGAAAATCCAACGAAAACTATAAACATCCAAGTACTAAACTATTGAAAATCCATACATGTTTCTGCCAATTTCACCAATGATCAACAACCCAAAAATGTGATGACTATCATTATTTGCATTCTTAATGTTATTAATGAACTTCTGCACCACTGGCAGTGCTTTGTTTGAGCACACTGTTGTTGTAGCGGCCACACATTTAGCCAATGAGTAATAGGCCTGTTTGTGAATGATTTGATTACTGTTTGAAAGCACAGGCTGCAGTAATAAGTGCAAGAGTTCATCATAGCCACATCCAGAAATTTTACATTTGACCAAGGCCTTGAAGAAGTCCAACATTGAAGCAAGTGCAGCACCTAAAACGAATTATTCGATAGTAGTGTTAACCGAAATTGAGCAGCAATGTTCATGTTCACCTTGTAATAAAGGTGATCTAACCAAATTCATCACATCAGGCAGAATTGTCTTTGAAATATTGTGTAAGGCTTGTGGATAATGCTCAGCAATAGATTTGAGTATCACCAAAGTCCACTGTGCAATGTGAAGATCAGACTCATCAAGAAGAGGCGGTAATTCAATTGTGACATGTTGTAAAAGATCTGGATTGAAACTAGCGTTGTAGTTCTTGATCAGGCAATCAAGCAGAGACAACGTGCTTAATTTAAGTGCACGTTGATTTTTTCGAAGAAACGATCCAAGAATCGGGATGGCTTCATTCTGAACGTAAAGAACAACATCAACGTAAAAATATGGACAAATCTCAACTGACTTACAATAATTGGTAGCGAAATACTCAACGGAGATCCAGCAATATTCGTCAACGCCTTGACAGTTGTAAGTCTTGTAATCTCATTCCTCAACCTGTCCAAAAACAATGGAAGACAAGTCGCTAATTCCTTCCTCAAATAATCCCCTAAGTTACAAATAATCTGCCCCATTGTAGAGATCGCACGCTCCTTTACCTCCTGATCAATATCCGATGCATTCAACCTCACCAACGTACAACTATAAATCTGATTCGTAAATGGCGTAAAGTCGAAACTACAGGGCGCATTCAACGGCCTTATAACCTTCACCATCTCCTGCAGAACATTTAAAGCCTCTGCAGTAATCTTGTAGAAATTATCACCGACTGCATTAATAACCGGAGGCAGCAATACATCAATATAAGGATGGAAAACAGGGGGCCGATGCGTGGTTAGCAAGCAGTAGATGAAAGCCAAAGCGTCAATCTTCATATTGCTGCTGGAGTTCTTTTCTCCCAGAGAGTACTGAATGCCGGGAATTAGTTCACCGATATGGGCCGTGAGTGATCCAGGGAGGACAGTGCAGAGTTCTTTGAGTAAAAAGAAGCAATCCTGACGTGTTTTGATGCTTTTCTCTCGCATTTGAACGGAGACCGCTTTGACGATCGCTGAGACCTGTTGCTGAAGAAGGTAAACAGGTGTTTCTTGTTCCATTGAGTCCGGATCAATATTTACGTTAACAGAACTCTTAGTTTGTTTCAGCAGAGCGATAAAAGCATGAAAAATGTCTGATTTGACATTTTCCTCACGCTCTTTAAACCTTGCGATCAAGGCTGGAGAGAGAATCTTGTAGAACTCGGGCAACATTTCATGCCTAGAAGTGATGATTGACTCGAGACACTTGGCAGCAGATCGTCGGACCTTCCAACTCATGTCATCATCGTCACTGTACTCATCATTCTCATCTTCATCTTCGTCATCATCTCCATCGAGAGTATCCATAACTCCATCATTTTCATAGTCTTCATCGTAGTTGTAATTCGGGTCATGGGTGATGTACTTAAGACAAAGCTCAGTTATCATCGCAATGTGAGGAGTGATTTCCTTCGGGCATCTATTGACGAATGACTCGAAGGCTTGCAGACAGAATTCCCGAAGTTCATCGTCATCGGTCTGTATGTATTGTTGGATGTGCGGGATGAATGTCTCGATGTGTTCCCCGAAACGATGCCCGGATTGCCTGCAAACTGCAGCTACGCAATGAATGTAAGTGCGAGTCTGCATATTGTTGTTGTTCGGGTTGCAAAGGCCGATTTTAAGATGATCGATTAACTTCGCATAAAGCAGAGAGTTGCAGGAGAGAACCAAGTTGCTTAATGCCGCAATCGAACGTTTACGAACTGCTTGACGGGGAGACTCCAATTGAGGAAAGAGTGCAGTGAGAATAGAGCCATGAAATGTTGATAGGACATTTCCAAAGCGCGCTAAGAGATCAGCAACGATATCTAAAGCTTCCAGTTGTACAGAAACATCTTCTTGCTGTAATTTATTGTCAAATGTTTATAAGTTACAATAGAAAGACAAAGAAAAACTTACTCTTTCAATTGCAGTTGTTAATCTTGAAGTAATATGCTTGCAGATATTTCCAGAGAGTCCTCCTGGTGCTTGTGGCAGTTCAGAAATGACAGTTTTTAAACCAATACTTGAAATATCTCTCAGTTGTTCTCTTTCAGAAATCATGTTAGAGCAGAGACTCTCCACAATAGTCTCAACTTGGAATTCCTTCACTTTATTTACCAAGGGACCCAAACTAAAAAAAAAAAACATTGTTGATTGCATCATGCATAAAAAACATCAACATACCATTTGACAGCAAGATTCTGAACTTCTCCATTCTTATCTTCCAGAAGTTTCAGCAACATCTTAACAACCTTACGTTCAGAGTCATCATCCAGTTTGATGCTGTCATTCTGCAGTTCAGTCATTAAATCATTTGTGGCCATGAATCGAAAATCTTTATCAGATGATTGCATCTACACCAAAGAGCAAAACTATTACAATTACCATATACATCTTAAGAGAAAATTTCTTTACCTTCTCCAGAAGATTGGCAATTTGATATGATACACTAGCCATGATGAAATTATTCAAGAAGTATTGAGTTTACCAAAATTACTTGCACTGCATTTAAAAAATAAATTTATAAATTGCAGATAAATCTGCACATAGTCACAAGTGCTATGCACACAGCAATGATAAGGGATGTAATCTGACCAGTTTTAAAATGAAATTAAGGTGCTGATGAGGCAAGCCTGGCAGAGCCGTCGGACGCTGAGGCACATTCGACGCCGGCAAACGCACAGGTTAAGCACTTGGAACTGATTTTGTTGCTTACTTAAAGATAGCTGCAGGTGATGAAGCTAAAGAATGAATGTAACTACCACCACTGACGCAATTAAAACGCTTGATTTGTAAGTAAATTCTTCTTATCTGTGTTTCTTTTCACGTTTGTAACTTCCAGACGTCGCGAATAATCTCTGAATTCTCCGAAGAGCAGATGACATTTTGATTTTCATGTCTTGCTGTATGCAACCTTTCGTTCACGAAGCAATCCAAATTCATGCAAGGTCATTATTCAAAAATTTTAAAGTTTAATAGTTAGAAAGTTTTGTGAAGAGAGAACACCACAAAATATAAACGTAATAAATCAAACCGTAAACGAATTTACAATTAATATATAAAATAAAACTGGATTCTGACACCAAATTCATTTGTTTTAGCTTATTCCACTCCGCGATTTTCCTGACCTATTTTCGTTCAGTAATCTTGTGTGGAAAACACTTGCAAGCGTGATGCGAGTTACACCTGCACCAACTTAGGCACCGTTAACAAACCGTTAAGTACATACATACATCTTAAATAACTGGCACAGCAGATTTAGTGCAAAATTTAAGGCATTTGTTTCTATCTATTTTGCGTAAATTGGCCGAGAAAATCAAGCAGAGAATGTGGGGAATAAACCTCGAATTACTACACAGATTTCAGCAACTTGCCATATATTACAACATCCGCGAGAAAAATTAATTACCCGACAAGGTCGACATTCTGATCCTTTCTGTTCATTTCCATCGAGACGCTTATATTTTAACCTAGAAAAGCTGCAGGTTAGCGAAGTTGTCCAATATTTCTTTGTTTGTGCTTTCGACTTCACAAAATTACTGCAATCAAGTTCCATCAAAGTCTCCTTCCAGTGCAATTTGGGACAAATTAATAGTCATCGCACGTCACATTCATCGTAATCAGGTAAATCAACCAGTTGCTTAATTGATTCAACTATAATAACAATGGCTCCATATTGATTCGTGACTGGCTTTTGTTTCGCAATTTCATTGAACATTTCAGCGGATTTGTAATTGTCTAAAGTTCATTGAATTAATAAGAGAAAGAGGAAGAAAGCAGCAACATTTCATATATTGTAACCTTATAATATCAATGAATGTAAAACCAGTCAAATCCTTTCCAAAACTACTTAAATGCCAACTACAGTTATTAGCACCTTATCCAATGCAAAGTCTTGCTACAGACTGTGTAACACATACACTAACACACATTTAGAAGCATGTAATCTGCACTTATGTGTACTTTGTTGTTGGTGAGGAAGAGAAAGTGCTTTTTATGATTTCATAGTTATGTAAGACACAACTTTTCACTTTCATTCCTCACAGGCTCCCAGCCACTTACATCCCACCTGGTGCTACCTCCACACTGCACCAGCAGCTGGATTCTACCATGGAGGTGTCCAACACTAGAGTCAAAGTTATTGGCAGAGGTAGAGACAGACCAGAACAAGCTTTGTACATGCCACCAGCTCGAAGGCATAGAGGGTGAGTTAATACAAACATATCAACAATATTGGACCAATTTTTTTGTGGTTGCACAGCCCTGCAGGGAAGAATTCAGAAGCCTTGAAGATTGACAAGGAACAGAAAACAAGACCAATTAAAGTAAGTCATACAATGCAATAATTAATTATAAATATAAATAACTTCATTCTATAGATTCTACAAACATCAGTAATATCCAAGCAAAAAGAAGATTCAAAGGTCACACCACTGGAAGTTGATCTTAAAAGCTTAGATAACTCATTTAAGGACATTACAAACAAGTGTGCAAAACAAAGTGAATCTACCTCTCCATTAAGTGAATCACAACTTAATAAAATGTTTGTGAATATCACTAATGAAGAAGATATTAAACCAACAAAAGCAAAATCACCACCTGTAGTACAAAAGTCTCCAGTACATGAGACAGCAGTGAAGATTATTGAGCTGGAAGAAAAATTAGGTGATGTCAAGCTTAAAACTAGGAAATCAAAGGTGAAAGATGTAAAGTGTGATGTGCTACAAATCAGCCCAGCCAAGAATGTCAAGAAGTCTCCTATTAAATTAATACAGGTTGATCAGTGGGAGGATTTGGTGACTAGTGATGAAGAAACAACATCTGATTGTACAGTACAAGATGATGTAAGTTAATTACAAACGTAATTATTCAATTGCAGATGTGATTGTTTTGTTTCTAGGAAGCTGTGATACCAAAATACGATGACAACGATGCCGAAGAGTACGAAAATATCAACAATGATCTAATAGAGCACATTGTTGAGATCTACGACTTCCCATCTAGCTTCAAAACACCTGATCTCATGCAGATTTACAACGAAATGGATCCGGATTCAATGTACATCAAGTGGTTGAATGATACGAGGGCGTTATTAGTCTTAGGCTCGGCGATGCAAGGTAATGTTCTTTCACATTTATTTTAGCTCTTTTTTTATATAAAGGATTTCTCTTTGCAGCAAAACGAGCATTGAGTATTGAAAACCCCTTCATAAAATCCCGCCCAGTTGCATTTGGTTCTCACCTTGCTTTGGAAGCAGTGCGAACAAGTAATCTCCGCCCTGCTATGAAACGACCCCAAACTTCAATGCAAGCAGCGCGAAGAATGATCACAACTGCCTTAGGAGCGAAGAGCACTGTGAGCAGGGAAGTCCAACAACGAGAACGTGACGCGTTAAGAAAGGCGAAAGAAGAAAAAAGGAATCAACGACAGAGTGAAAGAGACGCGTGGGAAGGTAATCCACGACCAACAACTGCATGATATCAACATTAATATATTAGGTGATTCTCTTTCATTTGCTGTCTTTATAGGCTAAATTTTTTATTTATTGTTTGATTTCGAAATTAGGCGTTTCAATCGAAATATTTCTTCATTTGAATTATTTAAATGTTTGTTTCTTCTGTAAGTATGTGACGAATTTGATAACGTTAGTGCCTAATTACGGAGATTACAGCAAATTATTATGTGAACAGATCATTAATGTTGCTTGTTTTACAGTGCTATTGTTGAGTCTTCAAACAATGTGATACTAGTTGTATGAATATGTCATTTATTTAAGGATTATCAATGAATGCAGAGGATATTGTGTTATAAGGTGTCTACTGTACGTTGTATAGACTATAGTCAATTAATTTAACAGCTAAGCATAATGATTGTAAAATTTCTACACCAATTGTGTAACTTGGAAATTAAATGTCTTATGTGAATATTATTGTGTGTGTATAGAAATCCATGTTTTTGGTTTCATGAAAGTAGAATGAAGGGAGAATGCGTGATAATCAATACTTGAAATATTCCAACTCAGTTCGACAGATAGAAAGCATCTGATCCATTTCGGAAGTGGCAAGGTCGATTGCTAGAACAGAGTTTCCGCTCACTTTTGTTGCCGGTTGCAGAAAACACCGCAAGACTTTGATGTGGTTGTAGAATATTTTTCATACATTTCAAATCTAATCGCTTGAGGTGGAGTGGAACGGAATAATGGTAAAAGGCTATCAGGAGTCAAGAAGCGCACAAAGTGAATAAAAGTGACCCCACTGCGTCTATCTATCGGTAACCAACGTTACCAAGAGTTTTTTCGTGTCCCTGACACAGCTACTCACTCGCTATTTTATGCTGTTGCGCTCGAGTTCAATCCTAATCCGCCTCAATTCCACGCATTCGACTGGAGAGAAGTACGCTTGGAAATTCTAACAGATATCCAAGTAATTCAACGGGAACTTTTTCACTTGTTGAGCCGGTTTCTTACCTAACACACCGTTGTCACAACTAGTGCAGTGGTGTGTGCGCTTGATTAAAGCATTAATTACTCACATACCTCAAATCATCATAAAATGTCTCATGCAGGTCGTGTCATCATATACGGAGGTCGCGGTGCTCTAGGTTCGAAATGCGTGTCCCATTTCAAAGCACAGAACTTCGTAAGTAAACAGATTAACCCCTAAAAACAACAAATGTTACAGAAAACAAATTACAATCAATTAACAATTGTTTAAATTATTTCTTCAGTGGGTAGGTTCCATTGACTTACATGAAAATACTGAAGCTGACCTCAATATCATCGTCGAACGTGACGCTGATGTTCAAAATCAAGAAACTTCCATCCTTGGCTCAGTCTCTACTGCATTAAACGGCACAAAACTCGATGCCATCATCTGCGTTGCTGGTGGCTGGGCTGGAGGCAATGCCGCCAAAGACTTGATCAAGAATTCAGATCTTATGTGGAAGCAGAGTGTCTGGAGCAGTCTTATCTCTAGTTCGATGGCTGCTGTTCACTTGAAAGATGGAGGATTATTGGCTCTGACTGGAGCTAAAGCTGCTCTGGGACCTACACCTGGCATGATGGGCTATGGCATGGCTAAAGCTGCTGTCCACCACCTTGTCCAGAGCCTTGCTGGTGAGAAGAGTGGAATGCCCAGCAACAGCACTGTTGTTGCTATTCTTCCAGTTACTTTGGACACACCAGTGAATAGGAAGTGGATGGCAAATGCTGATTTTACTGCATGGACACCACTTGAATTTGTTGCCCAGTAAGATATTTAATATTATTTAATTATACATATGACAATGAGGATTGATATTTATCTGTTTTACAGGACATTCTTAGAGTGGACAAAGAATGAAAACAGGCCAAAGAATGGTAGTTTGTGCCAACTTCTGACTGAAAAGTCAGTCACAAAGATTATTCCTGCTTAAGCTCACAACTAGAGATATCCAACATACTCAACAGCAATGAACCAGGACCAAACCTCTGAAAGTAATATCAAACAACACACAAAACAAGATGTAACTTTGTTTATTTCATTGAGTACTTTCTGAATGACCAACTTTGTTTCTTGTTAAAGTCTTCATTTTCTATTTTTATATGTGAAAATATTGATTGTTAATTAACATAACATATTGGAGTAGTGTATTTTAATTGATGAATTAAAATAAATGTTTACAAGCAGCGTCAAGTCTCAAGTTAATAAAAAAAATGTGCAATGACTCTGTGCACAGACACAATAATGTGCAAAACACTGATTATATTGACAATAGGTATCTATATATCTATATCTATTTCCATCATAAATTACAAAATTGCATACCAATCCTGATATAGCCTTGTTTTGTCACCTTGTTTTGCAACCTTTATGGCTTTCATATAACTCGCCTCATTGTACATGAATTGGCTAAATTACAATACTACTTGGTTTGAATCCACATCTATTCACCCAAATATGTCCCCCATATCCTTCACCTCATCCACAGACTTTTGAATGATTTCCATCAAATTCACGATGAACTCGTCAGTCATATTCACATGGACATTCAAAGAAATAATATCCATGTGATTATCGTTATTGACTAAGATACCTGCCTTAGCTATACTCTCACAAAGAGGCTGCGCAACCATATTAGGCAGCTTCATTACTTTCTTGGGAGACAACGGATGGCTGATTACGCTGAACCATTCAATGTTAACCAAACCATCATGGACTTTCCTGGCAATTTCGTGGAGTTTCGCAAAAAGCTCCGGAGATGATTCGAAGATTTCAATTACTCTATGTGCAACTGCACTGTGTAAGGGTGGAAGGGATGCAGAAAAACAGTAACCAAGTCCTGAGAGTCGTTGATGTTCATTGACGAAGTTGCTGCCGACGCAGAAGCCTCCAACTGAAGGAATGCCATATTCCAGAGAGCCGACGATGAGATCAATGTCAGTTCGCTGTAAAGATAGTTGCTTTAGTTAAGCGAATGAAAGTGAATTGAAGTATAATACGTCAACGTTGAAATGTTCAGTAACACCACGTCCATTGGTACCAATCGAACCAAATGAAAGAGATTCGTCTAAAAACATTCGACACATGTATTTCTTCCTCAATTGCATGAGTTCCACAAGTGGACACATTTGCCCAGTACGGTAATAAATTCCTTCAACGACGAGGAACTTCCTAGCTTTGACTTTCTTCAAATAAGCAAGAGAACAGATGAATAGACATCCCACTTAGATAATACACATGTAAAACATACTTTTTTATATTGTCTTCTATTAAAATCAAACAATTTCATTTCTAAATCCTTCATATCATTGTGATTAAAGAATGTGCACATTGATTTAGCAGCTACAATACTGTTTAGTGTTGTAATTGATAGTTTACTGTCACTGGTAACAAAAAACTCATTCAACTCATTCTCCTAAAACAATGTTCTGAAATGTATTGTAAAGACACTCACCAAAATAACATATCTCCTCTCTTGCAATAGGCAATAATTGCACTAGACATAGTTGAAAGTGAATAGGAATACAAAACAGTTTCCTCCAACTGCATAAAGCCAGCTAGCTTAGTCTCCAAGTCCAAATGTAAATCAATTGTACCATAAAAGCCTCTTGGGCCACAAGAACCCACTCCATACTTCTTGATACAGGAAGAAGCAACATTTTTGATTTCACTGCTATCAGTTAAGCAAAGATAGTCACTCCGACATAGATTGTTGTATTGAGAAATATTCTTGGGAATGAGATGATCTGAACAATCTTCCATTAGTGGCATTACCAAAGGATCTGGCTGGAATGTTTCAAGTTTCCTTTGCAACTCCTAAAAGCAGTTAACAGTGAATGAACAACAAATAATTTTAAGGTAAAAGTATTAATCTTACCTCTTCATTGACAACAAACTTAATCTTTTTGGTCTTCCAGGAATACAATAAAGTAGCCAGGAAAAGAGAAAAAATAATGAGTGGGATCATCATTAGTTGGCCAAGATGGCCATACTGGAAAATATAGCCAAACATGAGCACAAACCTTAAAATTCCTGGATAAATAAAGCTGTAGATTATGTTCTCAATTGCTAGTTATTGACTTATTGCAGTTAAATTAGTACCTAGAGAAGCAATAAAAATGTTACTCACTTCAACCAGTGACTGTATCATATTTAATTGGCTTTACACTATTTTTCAACTGTTTAATCCAAGGTAAAACCAGTATACTGACTAATCATGTGTTTGCGCAGTGAAAAATTTACCGAATTTCGACGCGCCTACCGCAGTTTACAGCTTTGATTTACTGCAGTTATCAATGTTTATAATGGAAGGGGATAATTAACATTATTTATTGGTCAGGTACGAGCAGAGCACTGCGCAATGCAGAATAATGCAGGAATGCAGTTGTGTATATAGGCAAACAACCAAACATTTTGAATATGTATGGTTTAAAATATTTAAAATCAAATATTTTAAACAACTATAAAATAAACAAACTAATATTTGAAATTTAATTTGTTTAACTGTTTCTATTATAAATTATTTTTCTAAATACTAAATTAGTGTTATTCCGTTTGAAATAAATGACCTCTTACTTTATTTATATTTGACAGAATTAATCAATTGCTGACAAAACAGCTGGTTCTTAATTATAATTAAATATATGCATTGCTTCTTTCGTGTATATTAGTATATAATTGACATTTCGGTGGTGTATTTCTGATTTGTGCAGTTGTGGCGTTCTAATGATGATAATATTTCAATTGTATGTAGTGCCACCGTGATAACGCGTTGCTATTTTCCGAGTGAAATTCCGAGAGCCAATGAAACAATCAACGAACGTGTTTAATCAATGTGTAGACGAAAAATATAGAGGATTGAATTCAAGAGATGGCCAGCAACATCAGTTTAAACAGGGAAGATGATATTTGCTGGTATCATGAAGATTTGACTAGAAAGCAAGCTGAGAAATTATTGCTCAAAGGTAAATAACTTTTGTTTTGTTTATCCTTTGTTGTATATAGTATAATGAGATAAGGTCTGATTTATATATTGTTTGGTTTTAGATGATAATATTGATGGTTCCTTTCTTGTTCGGAGGAGTGGCTCATCATCAGGTGATTTTGTGCTCTCAGTGCTGAATAACAATGAAGTTGCTCATTTTCAAATTAGGAGACATATAGATGATGCTTTCTTTTCAATTGGCAAGCATAGCAACTTAAAATTGTGCAAATTGTTATATTTTGTTTGATTTTAGTGGAAAACACTAAAATTCATGGCCTGGAATCTCTCATAGAGTTTTACAAAGAAAACTCAACTGGAATTGATGGCGTAGTTTTATCTGAACCAATCAGAGGTGACCTACCTCCTCCTGATACGCGTCGCCATGGTCGAACGAATCTTCTGCATCGTGCTGCGAACCACGGCAATGAAAACGTCGTCATAGAAGTCTTAAAATCTGGATATCGCCATGAAGCCAAGAATGAAAATGGCCAAACTGCGGTGCATCTTGCAAGCATTAAAGGGCGCAATGATATTCTTAGAAAATTGATTGAATACGACGCGAATGTTAATTCAAGAGATACTGCAGCGTATACACCTCTGCATGTAAGGTCCATTAATAGGAAAGAGTGAAAATAATTTTAAATGTCATCTACAATTTGTTTCTTTGATGTTTTTAGTATGCATGTAGAAATAATTTAGTTGCAACCGTCAACGTCTTGGTTCGTGAAGGTAAGGCAAATATTCAAGCCCGCAACACTGAAAATGGCTGGGTTCCTTTGCATGAAGCTGCATATGCTGGACATAAAACTGTTATTCAAGAACTACTTACTCTTAATGCTCCAGTCAGACCAAGAACCAAACAAAATGAGCTTCCGATTGATCTAGCTCGAAATAACGGTCACTTTGATTGTATTACCATTCTGGAAGCATATACAGCCCCGAATCCTAAGACCAGTAAAACTCAATGGTATCATGGGACACTCAATCGACAGGAAGCAGACGCTTTTATAAGGGAATACAGTTTGGAGATTAAAAATGGGACTTTTTTGGTGCGGTATAGCCCTAGGAATAAGGAGATTATCTTGACAATGTACAACGATGGATTCATTTTTAATTTTATTATTAGGGAGAAAGTTGGTTTAACTTACCTCATAATAAAATAGATATTTATTGATGTATTTCACAGGATAACTATTATTATATTGACGACGGTCCTTATTTGGATTCATTAGAGCATGTGATTGAGTACTACAGCTATCTCCAGGATGGAATGCCAGCATTATTGCAGTTTCCTGTTCCTCCAAAGCCAAAACCGCCTGTTCCTGAGGTATATTCATTTATTGTAAATATATATTTTTCTAATTTGTTGTATGATTTCAGTGCAAGACAATCCCCCGACAAAAAAAGAAGCAATCAACGAACAACTCCGCCTCAACATCCACCCTAACTCTACCTAAGTCAATTCCCTACAAGTCAGTGCCTGAAGATGAGCTTCCTAGTCAGTTTCGCGACATTAAATTCACAAGTAATTTCGAACTCAATCAACCTACATCTTTAACAATCACCTCAAACAACCTAGAAAACGACCGCAATGCAAACCAGTCACACTCAATTTCAAACTACAACCACTTTTCACTTGGTATTCCTGTCATCTCGATTCAACACAACATAAAATACCAAGAGTACATTCCTAAAGAGAAGCTTTTACTCTGTAGTGTTCTCGGCGAAGGTGAATTTGGCTCAGTTTATCAGGGGGTGTATGATTATGAAGGAATTAAACTAGATGTGGCGGTGAAAACTCTGCACGATGAACAATTAGAGCTCAATCAAGAGTCATTTCTTGGGGAAGCAAGAGTCATGATGCAGTTGAAACATCATTGTATTGTGAAGATGTTAGGGTTGTCTCTGGGACCACCTTTGATGATGGTGCAAGAATTACTACCATTAGGGAGTATGCTGCATTATATTGTTACTAAGAAAGAGGCAATACATCCAGAGCAGGAGTTTTCCATTTGGGCTGCGCAAATTGCTGGAGGGATGTGTTATTTGGAGAGTGAGGGATTTGTGCATCGGGATTTAGCTGCGAGGAATATTTTATTGGCAAATGTTTATCAGGCAAAAATTAGTGATTTTGGATTGTCAAGGGCTGTAGGTGCTGGAAGTGAATATTACAGGTTTATTATCTTTCAACTTGAATATCTTTCTATTGTTTACATTATTTTCTTTGCTTGGCAGAGCTAAAGTTGGTGGAAAGTGGCCCTTGAAGTGGTACGCTCCTGAATCCTTCAATTACGGCACATTTTCCAATCAAAGTGATGTTTGGAGTTTTGGAGTCACACTCTGGGAGATGTATTCATTCGGACAACATCCCTATGGTGAAATGAAAGGATCAGAGGTAGTACTTTCATTTTTTATCAAATGTTTTTAACCTGTGACTTTCATTTCTGTTTAGGCAATTGAATTGTTAATGAATGGCAAACGCTTAGAACAACCTTCTGATTGTCCTGGCCACATCTACAAGAAAATGTTGGAGTGCTGGAGGTTTGAAGCAAATGAACGTCCGACATTCGCACAACTTTTTGATTTCTTCTCAAATGACACTCAGTATATTAATATTAAGGAGTTAATTGGAGAAGTGCTTTTGTAAATGGTGTCATTTGTTTCATTATTGAGATATTTATTATTATCTACACTTTTTAAAATGCATGTTAAGCATAATGTTGGATTTTATATTAGAATTTTATTGTGACAATAGGTTGTATTGGTGAAGTTATGACGATTTGCATTTTAGATTTGTATTTATTGTATGTATTGACCAACGAGTATATATTGGGAATGTCATGACTATTTTTATACTCATACTTGTGAATGATATTGAATCATCAATATTGACTGTTAATGTTATTACAATCAAACTATTTTTATAACTGTAAAATATGTTGAATACATTTATATTTTATACTTGTATTTGATAAGAATAGAGGATTTTATTAATTATAGTTGGTGTTTACTCTTTTTATTGCAGATTTTAGAGGTATTGTCAAATAAATAAAGATGATCTTTTTTCTTCAATACTTTTCGCTTACCCAAAACTTCGAAAATATTTCAAACATAAATAATTAGAAAATTTCTTGTGTAATTCAACTGTTTTGAGTGCGGCCTCTGTTCAATTGGACTCAAACTTATAACTTACTATTTTTCATGTTTCCTTTAGTTTTTTAGTGTTCTTCACATCTTTTTTGCTGCAAATCATGTAGTTTCCCTCCGTACAGTGTAACGGCGTCAAGGGTCTATAATTTAAAATTTATGCTTTATGTTCTATCCTAGATTCAGCACTTTTATCGCCCTAAATATCTGCATAATTTACTTCTCAACACAAGAAAAATCCGATTACAAATTTGTATCAACTAGGCTAACGAGCTTATCTTTTGCATCATCATGTAACTTTTAATCGCCCTCGGAAACACGTTAAAAATTCACAGGTCAATTAAACTTTATAATTATATCAGAGTGTCACCTATCACCGACACAATAACATGAAGCCCTAGTGAATTCCCACCCATTGCAAATTCACCAACTAGTCACACATGAGGTACACATGCCTCAACCGAGATCAAATTAACGAAAAAACAAAGCTAATTAAACGTGACAAATATTAAAACAATCATTAGCGTGCCTAACAATTGATGCAATTGATGTTTGCATCTTTGATTTCATAACAAAACAATCTCTTGCTAGTTAACTGCGCCGAGTATTTGATCAGCTATTGCAATCCAAGATAATGTCATAACACATATGAAGGGATTAGATGAGTTTCTATAAGAGAAAATTGATTCGTTACGAATGAGCGCACCAAAGCAGTAATTGCAAACTTTACAATTCTTGTAATTTGTCTAATTTGGAATGCAGAGAGTTTTAGAGCCAGCAGGAAGTATTTGAGGCATGTTTAACCTCCAGGCACATTTTCAACAGAGTGGCGCACATAGTGACAAATTTATTGCCTAAACTGTCGTAAAATGTGAGACTACTGTACTGTGCACCAGTGGAAGGATCCTGCAGGATCTCTTTTTAGTCCAACGTCGCAGAAGTCTTATTGCGTTGCCTGCGTATCTATTGTCACTCTAATATTTATCTTAATGCACCATTCTACATAAAAAGTATCTTTCTGCGTCTGAATTTAGATCCGCCAAAAGGCGTTGATCTTCAACACACCAGCTGGGGATTTTATCAAGAAAAGAAAGAGCACAAAGTATAGAAAGTGAACGCTTAGAGTCAATTTTTAACGCTTAATTATTTAGTTTGGTAGTAACTAAAGTAACATTTTCTTGAAGGAAAACAAAATACATAGAAATCTATAAATATAAGCAACAAATTTATGGTTATATAAAAGAATACATATATATATATATATATTAATATTTTGATAAAAAAAAAAGTTTCTTAGTCAGTTTAATACTGAATTAGTGGTAATTACACTAAACAATGCTTTTAAAAAAATTAAGGAACTTCTTAAAAGCGTGTAGAATTTTAAAAGTGATCATAATGTGAAACAAAATGGAAGTTGAAGGCCAAATATTTCAGGTTAGACAAACATTGAATTCAACTTTGTATTTAATCCCTATAATTTAGGAAAGTAATATATAATTATTGAAGCTTGCATAAACATAAATTTAATCAATTCAGTCAAGTTTACTTCATCGATTAATTAGTACGGAGCATGCATAAAAGACTATTTTTGAATATTCTTAAAAAAGATTCTGCCGCTCTTCAAAAATCTATCTGAAATTCTAAAAGCTTAGGCAACAATGGAAGAAGTGGAGAAGCAAAGCTTTAATATCTTCAAACCCTAACACCAAACATTTGCACGCATCTGCTTGGAATCGAAATCAATTCCGATGGCTTTTTGAGTACTCCTGACAAATAAATATTTCCATGATCTCGCTACGATGCGACGTGCGAAAGTGTGATATTGCGCTAAAATATGATCATAGCCGGAAAAATATATTATTCTCAAATTGTGCGTGCGAATAACACCGCAAATCAAAAGTCACTCTATTTACCAACTGCGGTAATTAACAATATTGCTCAGACGTGCAAATATTCGATTCTGCAACGAGTAATGGTACATTATTATTATTATTATTATTATTTAATCTAGGTTTTTAGCGTGACGCGATGAAACGCATAAATAACGCATAACGCGAATCGCATTATCGTTCATGTAGCAAGATTATCGTTTAACAATATAACTGCCACGAATGCCTAACGTATTGCATTGTTGCGAGTACACGCGAAAATATCTAGTGGAAATAAAATATTAGGGAAAGGCGTGAGTTTTTTCCTGCTGCCTTTTTTTATATCGCTTCCGTTCTACATTCTATGCGGCAGCAGTTTACAGCCTTTTGTGCTATCGGTGTTTACCGTCGTCTGCCTTCACTTAGACATATTACTAATTTAATATCGCGTCAGTTTCGCGTAAGCCGCGAGTTTACAAAGGAAAAATCCAGCCAGTCGATGTAGAGCTTTCTTTTTGCAAGCTTGCGATGTAAAAGTCCTGTTCCGGGCTTGTTAGGCACGGATTGAAACAAAAGCTTTGGCGTCGAACCAAAGCCGTCAATAACAATGTTTCCAAAGAGTTTATATCCTTCTGATTGTATCAAACAATCCTACGTTTTCTCACAATTTAGTTTACATTTAGCAAACAGGCAAAAAGTTACTCAACAAGTAAAATCCGTTGAATTAATTGAATGATGAAAACGTATATTAATGCAAGAGTCAAACGAGAGTTTTATTTATTTTGTCTATAAATTTAACACAATATTTAAAAATGAATGAAATTCAAAATTAAGAATATTTAATCAAGTAAAGTTTAAAAATTAATAACTGCAAAACAAATGGGGATGTGTTGTTATATCATTTCACATATTTGATCAGAATATATTTGTAAACTTTTAGTGTTATTTATAATTAATTTTATTAACAAATGCAGATCAAAAGTAAAAAATATAATCAACAATATTTCTATACATTTAAATAAATTAGATGTTAGTTTTCTAAATAGTCATTGGAATATTTCTGCAAAAAATCCACCAATTTAGCACAATTATTTCTCCTAAAAATTGTATTCAAGTTTGCGAGAAAACATGCGACGTTTACTGAGTGCAAATAGAGACAGATTTCAAATTTAAAATTGGAATGAATCATGAATTTTAAAAATTAATTGTATCCAAAGCAAATAACCAAACTCCAAATAGGAATCAAATTAACTTACCACACCTAAAATAATTTATTGTTTAAACACTTTTGCATTACATGAAATTTGGACTCTGGTGTAAAATAGCATTTCAAACTTCCGATTGCATCTGGTTGTGTGATGGTTAAATATTAATTAGTATATAATCGTATTTCATGTTCACGCTGGATCATCAACCTCTCCAACTCGTCCGTTTGGGTGCTCCTGCCAACCAAACGTACAATCCGGTTACGCATTCGCATCAGAATTACTGAATTAATTAAGCGATTATTAATGCAGGTATTCACCGCATTCCGAGCGCCTTTTTCCTCTCCAGTACCCAAGCCTCTCGCAATCTCGATGCGCCACTAATTAAAACGTAACCCACCCGAAATTGCCATTCTTCGAAATGCATTAGTCGTTATGAAAGCGTAGTCAAGTAGTGCATTAGCACGTGCCACATCTGGCCAATTAGACACTGTTTTGTTTGTTAGAAGCACAATGCAGACGAGCGTCTCCTTCGCAGTCCGAAATTTGGGTTTCACTCGCCAGGATTAAAACAAGTTCTCATTAGTGTATCTCGTAAAGTATATTAGTTAGTTCAGCGTATTATAATTGTGCGGAGTGCAAAGTCGAATCCGTTGATTTGTTGCCGGGAAGCATTTGCTCCTTTTGCTACCGCATCCCGGTATTTCACACGGTGAAATTTAGAATAGTACAGCAGCGGCAACGCGTGGAAAACCATTAAATAAATGTGTCACCTGAGGCTGAAAGGAAAACATTTCGCGTACCTTTCTGCCGGCACAGCCTGGACGGGAAATGTAGTCCTAAATCAATTTGTTTGAAAATATACATGAGCTATATGTGTGTATGTTTAGGTTTATTACATTCGTGCACTTACAGTGAAGATGTTTTCTTCTTGTTAGCAAGTAAACACAAGAAAGAAATACACAAAATCTTCAGGCACAATCAATCTTTTTAACATTTTAATTAATTTATAATTTTAATTGAGGACTAATAATAGGAGATATCTATTTTAAGATTGAGCGGCGCTCCTGGAGCGAGTAAGGAGATACGCGACGCTACGAGTAGAAGTAAGACAGACTGAGTTCTAAATAATTTGCCGTGTGATTTTTAAGAAATTAATTGCCACTAACCTAGCCTAGCAAATTAAACCAAATTTTAAATTTATCATTTTAAAACTACTAATTTTGATGTGTATTTGTTAAAAAATAATAATCTCATAAAATCCTCTCTGGTAAACTGTTACGACTCAGTATGAGTGTTTTTTTTTTTTTACTTTACTTCCAATTAATATCTCTTACTTTAAGGCCTTTAAGCCTTCAAATACACCACAGAGTATCACGCCGCAACGCTCATCCGCAAGTGATTTCGAAACGGATTTAAACAACTCTCGCAAGGTTGAGAGCAGATAATAACTTTTTCGCACGCTGTGCAATGACAAATTTTAATTCATGAACGCATAAAACTCCTTATTACCCATTCGCTCAAGTCAGGTCAAACCCAGATAAATAATAACCATACATTTTGTTGCGTCCTGTTTATCCATCATCTTCACTTCAGAGGAAGCAACTAACTATTCTTGGTTGATTCTATATAAACTTTTTACATCCTTCATCGATATGCATACGAAAGGCATTCTCAAACTAGCCAGATACAGTTGAGTATCTGTTCTTATATTCAGTTCATATATCCAGTCTACCGCACGTTCCAAAATTTATAATTTTCTAGTATTAGCTTTGTTTATCTTAGGTTTGTCTAGCACTTTATTAAAACACCGCCATTATCATAGAATATTAAGCTGGCGATAAATTCGTAGCGTCTACCACAGACAGATTATATTAATAGTTTTTGCCTACATAGGTAGTGGTAGCGCATGGTGAAGGCAAAGTTAAACTGAAGTGCATATTGACTAAGTTTTCAAGGCAGGCGTGGCAAAGCTACCGATGCGGTTTATTAAATGGTGCACTAAAAACAAATCGAACTAGGATTCACAAAGACTATAAAAAAATCAAGGTAACATTTGGATATTGGTTCTCCTTCGATACTTTAATATAGAGATGTAAATAAAAGTAGTTGAGTATGTTGAGGGATTGCGTAAAAAGTTGTCTCAACTTGCAAATCTACAACGGTTCTTTACCTCCGTATCCTCCTGTTAAGGTCTATTGTTCCAGAAGGTCATCTCTAATATCCATTCAAACGCCATTGGATTATAAGTTTTGGTCTCGGGCAAGGAAAGAAAAACCTGGTAAAGTTTTATTAATACACTGGCGAAACATGGCAAAGTCATTCAGTTGAAATAACGTCATCTATTGTCTTGTGGGAGTTTGGCACGAAGAGACTTTGGATAAATTACACCTCGGACAAAATCGTAACCGACGTTAATAATAACATTAGCTGCGCTGTAAACGTACGAATTGAGGCAAAAGTGCAATCATTTAAGTCGGCGCTCGTTTAAAATTGAATCGACGATACGTGCAGCCAATTAAAGCGACGCTGGAATTGCGTTGAAATAGTGCGCGTCTCGTTTATGGTTTACTACCATGAGTTTCTCTCCGTGAGAGACTCGTATTTTATCACGTCAGGTATAAGCTTAGCAATAAACGTGAAATGGCTTTCTAAGCAAAGGACGTTTGACCTGAGGATAGTGGGTAGAATCTGGATTTAGGTTTGAATCTAACCAGGAAAGGATTTGAAAGGATTTTTTCGTTTCTAGTTTAAGTTATTTATAAAATAGGTATACTCAGTTTGAATAA
Organism: Diploeciton nevermanni; assembly: GCA_027575565.1. Taxonomy (NCBI): domain Eukaryota; kingdom Metazoa; phylum Arthropoda; class Insecta; order Coleoptera; family Staphylinidae; genus Diploeciton; species Diploeciton nevermanni. The sequence continues at coordinate 7,351,560 of JAODIE010000004.1, forward strand.
AATCTAATGAGATAATATTTAAAATTCTATAAATTGCTGTGTTTTCAAAGACGTCAATTTAAAATAACAATTTGTGTTTTATACAAATCGAATATTGAAGTATTTGTAAACAAATTAATGACTTCAGCTTGATCAAAAACATAGTAAGATTAATGCATACTTTAAATAAATAAAAAAAAAAACAAATAAAAATTTCTTTGTATAATAATAACTTGTTTCCAAGTATTCTTTTATTAAAATAGTCTCTCACAGTCTTAAGAAATAAGGTTAACTTCTATTAAAAAAAAAAACAAATCATACCAAACAACAAAAGGTATTTTAATTGTCTAAAAAGATTAAGAAAATTAAATATTAAAAATTAAATTTTAATTATCTTTAAATTTTTAATTGAGTTCGGACCTTTGTTCCAAACTGCCACAACGTCTGTTCAATTTTATTACAATTAACCATATTTCTAACTAATACTATTATTACATCAAAACACATTGTATTAAAAAAATAAGGAATAATTAAAAATAATATGGAGATGTTTAGGTGATTACATTTTCTCTGGAATTAAGAAAGTCATGTTTGTTTAAAACATTTGAATTTTTTGTTGCTAATCTCTACTCTACTTTCCTACCTTACTTCAGATAGGTACGTTACATTCATCAATACAGTATCATGCCAATACAATACAATATTTACAACGTCAATTGTTCCTACCTTTAAGGACAATCATAAAGTGGGATATTACAAACTTGCAACTCGAAACTTAGAAGACGTGCAGTAGCAGCTGTACCGCACAGGTAAATATTTCATAATTCCACTTAATGATTCAACGCGTCGCTCAATGTACGATTATGTACAATTGTTATTCGCAGGACGAAGTAGGATGACAATGACATGCAACATTTTGTGGTAGGGTTGCGGCGTACCGTACTTCGATGAATATGTAAACTCGACCCAGATGCACTTTTCTCCTGACCATAAATTTTCCACTGCCGCCACCGCCGCCGCTTGTTTCTTATTTTCTCGTAATCTCTCGCACGTTTTACTGTCGCATTTTACGTTGTGCTACTCTTTGACTTGCCGATTTGTTTCTTTCATATCCTTCACACGCCGCATAAATATTTCATCAAATATTGCGTCCGAACGAATTTTTCTCTTTGAACTTCCTCACACTGCCGTGGCCTTTCCCGAGGGCCAGCAAAACAAAGCACGCCAAAAACAGTACGCCTAAAACGGGTGCACAAAAGACGTGGCACAAAGATGTTTTCTTTTTAATTACGAAAGTAGAAAACACGAAATTTGAGCCTGTCATACGCACGTCATAAATATAATGGGCATCATGCATCGAGGAATATGATATTGTCTGGAGTATGGTTCTAACCTTGCTTTTGTTTTTCATTGGTACTTCTCTTGTATGACTTATCATTTTGCTTGCGATTTTCTTTCTTTCAACCCGGTGTGTTGTGCGAGCCATTGTGCGAGACAACAAAGAAAGAATTTTTATTCGCAGAAAAAATACGTCTGACGAGGCGATTATTACAACACACAAATATAGCAAAGAGATAAATTGACGAGCTGTAAACAATAATGTTTTTTTTTTTATCAAGAGCACAATCTCAATCTATTTATAAAGAGATGATGTAAACTTGATTGAGACACATCTGAATGAAATATAAAACGCATATTAAAATACTTAAAAGAAGATGAGTAAGGACGAGTAAACGTTTTTTTTTTTAATCTAAATTATATTAGACTACACATTTATAGCAAATACTTAAATGTTAACAACACTTGTATAGAATGTATCAATACAGCAAAAGTTTCGTTAAATTAGGTCTTATTGTTTAGCCACAATTAATATTTAAACTTCACGTCGCGGATCAAACAGGACTCAGTCTATCTCTACTTGCACTCATAGCGTCGCATATCTCCTGTCCTCATCTAAATGATTATATCGCTTAATCTTCAAATGTAAATTACTAAAGAACTAATTAACACAAAACAATAAACTTTTTCTAGCACTACTCATTGGAGTAGGTACAATATGGAATTAAAATTTATAGAATGTCGGTCTATTTCGATGTGAATAAATTATTGCAGCAATTGAATCCCATCGTTGATTAGAATACAATTGACAATTGCCCTCAAAATATTATAATTAGCTGCTCGGCAAAACGACGCTTTGGGATTAGCGACAAAAAACATCGCTAAAATCTGAAGTCCATTAACCCAAATAGTCCCTGCTGCAAAGCCATTAGCTCAGTTTTACGGGAAATGTTTAACACGTTATCAGCTGAGCGGCTGTAAAACCTCCGGGAGCACCAGTGTTAATTTAGACAAAGTACTCCAGTCTCATTCAGAATCATCATCTCAGCACCAAGCATATGATGACATACTTTGCAAGCAACCTGTGCAATTTCATCCGCTGCTGAATCCAGAGACATGCGAAAGTAATAAAAAATAACTTAATTGAAATATTAAAACATGTTAAAATTTGTTCACATACTTATTTTGTGAAAGCCAGCTGCGATTTTCAGCTCGTTGCGGCATTGCATCCTCATCTCCTTCCGTATTCTCCGACTTTTCTCATCCGCCATGCATATTTCTATGCATGACTGAGCTAATAGAGCAACACACGGCCGGCGTTAATCTGCCGTCCTAATGGAAATCATAGACCCCAACCACATTCGGAAAGAATTACATTACAAACAAAATTTCTCTGTCTTGTTAGGCCATTACCATAATGCCCAGCTCGGCCATCATGCGCAAATAAGAGGGTAATTGCTTTTCCAGTGCGGCAACTATTTTGATGGCTATTTTTGTTGTTATTAGTCTAGGGTCAAAACTATAAAAGTCGCTCTAAAAATAATAAATAGGCATTAAATAAAGTTCGCATGTGAATGAGACATTAGGCGGATTGAGTTAGGAGCTGCGCGTAAAAACACCTCGGACGAGTGTAATAACGCCAATATCGGAATACATTCGCGGAGTATTGTAAATTTACATAATCTCGGACGTATATTAAATATAAATGCTATGTTTTTCCAAAATTGCGCTGCTTTATTGGCTATTTATTTATGAACAAGCTTGGTTTAATTGCATCCCAAACGACAATGGCCATTTTATTAGCGAATATGAATCATGACTAATTGACGTAGGTAAAGCAGAAAATTACAGGAATAGGAGTATTTTCTTTAGTTTATTCTACAAGCAATTGATTTAGGAAATTAAATTTATGGTGCAAGTTGCTAGAACCCATTGCTTAATATATACCAATGGTACAATAGTGCACATGAAAAAAAAAAGTGATCCGGAGAAGAATGAAGTATAAATTGGGTTAGTTTTTTCATAATGGTTTAACCACAATTTATTTTCAAAATTCACACCACTGATCAGTGTTCAGACTTCAGTCTATCTCCACTTGCACTCACTGCGCCGCGTATCTCCTATCTCTTTCTAGGTGTTTACACCAATTTCTCCTTCAAATGTAAATTACATGCAAGCTGCTCAACCTAAGCCATCCAACTTTTCACCAAAATACTCCGTAATATACTTAGAATACATGTCTACCACTTATTTCGAATTATCAATAGCAGTTATAAATATCATCTTAAATTCCTTTCAGCAAGTACCCAACGCATGTCCCTATCAATCAACATGCCTCGATTCGCAAACGGAATTTCCTCACATTTCAAATTTTTGATACCGCATTGCGCTAAGTGCTCCCTATTGCAAAAGCTCATCGCGTCGTAGAAGACGCCATCCTTGTCCCGCTCCTGCCTCACGATACGTGCGAGCACTTCATCATAACGGAGTTTTAATTGACTTTCAGTGTAGATTACTTACTTCCAACTCTTCGCCATTAAATACATCATGGAAATTCACACTCGAACAACTGCATGCGACCCAACGCAGTGGATTTCCTCCTTTATACAGGGCCCACCACGTCCTGCGTGTGCCCCATCTCGACTCGTAATTGCATCGGCACGTTCGCGTGATGCTGTTTCAAGACGCGCCGCGCATCGGCATTTGAATATATGTATCGTTGTTAAGATAAGATAAACAAGTATTTATTGCTTATTAATATTTTTTAATGCGGGGACGCTCGGTGGAGGGCACGCAGCGATGTGTAGAGCGGCGCTTCGCAGAGTGGACGAAAATGTGAGAACGCATTTTATTTTCGTATTTAATGCAGACGTCTTTCTTTGGTTTTTTACATTTTTTTCACGTTCATTAGGCTTGGAGAAGTATAATTTTATGTCTCAATCAGCATTTCTTGCTTGTGATATTTACATTTTGACTGGAAGAAACGGAACACTTAGTTTGGTTAATTTCCTTGAGGGAAATTTGCAAATAAATCAAGGTTTCAAATGAACACTATTGATTTTAGACATAATACTGACAATTTTCTAAGCAGCCAAATAACTAATGTTCATTTGAATTGTATGTTGGGTTGCTTAGATATGCAGTACAAGGCCAGAAAATTCTATCTAGACGTTGAACGCTTGCCAACTAACGTAGTTCCAGAAAGTAAATTGAATGTTGAATGGTGGCAAGATTGCTACACAGATAACGAACAATTAAGGGATTCTTAAGAGGCACGGTGCACCAAAGCAAATTCGCTCAACACGGTGAACAATTTACGATTGGCTCGACTAGTACAGGGCGTACAAGACACAAACGTTTTATTTCACCCTATCAATCAAACACATGTCTTACTTGTATCTTAGATACTTTTCAGATCTTTGTGACCTTATAAAAAGTTGATTCTGCACGAATCACCTATAATGTTACATTCGACATCTCTCATAATCACTTCTTATCAATACCTAGATTACAATGCTAGTTTCCACTGCTACCCGCCATCAGCAATTTATGTAATCTGCATCTTACCAATGCACTACTCAGCAACAAATTCAGCCTAATCTAATATTAGATCACCGCCAATGTCCTCTACTATTGCTGTTAGTAGCACAAATTGTCATCATTTCCTCGAGGTCACTTTGATAGTATTAAGTACTAAGCAGCATTAACAATTTGTGGAAAATGCTCGCCGGCTGCACGCCATCGGGGCATTGCATGGACGCAAAATTACGAATGTGCGTTCGCGTTTTGTTCCTTCCGTGTTGCGAATACTTAGCGGCGGCGGTCGTAATCGCTGGCTGTGTTTGAACACAGAGACGGCGTGTGGGGAACATGTACACGTCGCCAGATTTCGTGCGCCGCCGACGGCTTCAATCAATGACGGGCGCAATAATAAAAAAAGACTTAATGCACCCACTCCGACGGGCGTCTAGGCGCAAGCAGTATATTAGTGATTCCACATTCTGCAATCATGGCATCGGAGTAGAGTCTAGAGTAGGAAATGTTCAGCGTGGCGTAATCTTTGCTGGAAATCTCGATGGCGACTAAATATAACCTCAAAAGAAGCAGATTTCTGCAAATGTTCCGCAATCTATAAACGTATTCTAGCACCGATTTGAGAGTCCAAGCATCTTGGATTAGATCTCATTTATATTGTTTATAGTCATGTTTATCCCGCTTAGAGCAATCACAACTTCCTACAGATTGATGACATCAGAATGCCCTTGTCATTGGGTACTTACCAAACTCTCAAGTGGTCCAAATCCCTTCCAATAGTGTGAAACAACAATTAATCGTATGAATCACCAGCAGAGATACTCAAGCATCTCGAAATCCGACTTTGATACGAGTACATAAACCAACCGAGCACAATCCACATTGTAGATGTGGTGTTGTTGGCTTAGGATGAGCTGAGCCCATGTTGAGTAATGAAGATTATGCTGGGCAATATTGCGTCGTCGAGGAGTGATGAGGCCGTGACGTAGTGCCCGGTTCGAGATGAATAATGCAAACTCAAACAATAGGTGTGCGCTCAATTAATTAACATTGTGCGGCGAATGTTTCGGATAGATACTCGCGGGCGGCATTAAATAATAAATGCCAACTTGCACCAGACGCAATTGCGATGGCCATTGCGAGAGCACTTCACACCTCAATTTCGAATGGGTGCCCACTTTTCCAGCATTTGCATGTGGCGCGAATTTACGAGGCCACTTTTCATGGCACCGTTGATCGATAGAGTTTGCATAGAGTTAATACAAACAGGCTAAGTGGGCACACAACGGTTGATTAAAATTGGGGGTTACTAATGAATTAAAATTTAGGTAATCAATAGAATATTTTGATGTAAAGTTCATTGTTTTAGGTTAATTAGTTCTCTTGTAGTTTATATTTGAAGGGATCAGGAGATACACATCGTGGTGATTGGAGGGAGAGACAGACTGACCATCAAAGCAGAATTAACCAAATTTGGGATTTAATTTTATTAAAATCATTGCTTTCAGCATGTACTATTGAAGTTTTACAAGTATATTCCTAGGGTTGCATTCTAATTCATAGACAAATTTATCGAATTTTTATGCGACTTCTGGAATCGAGCAAATTACTTACTTACTTTCCACTTAAGAGTGTGTCGGGAATTAATTACAATTTGTCGCTCTCTATACGATCCTTTTGAGCATCATAGTGCTTATGACGAACATAATGATGGAATTAAAAGCTCACACAACATGCGGCACGATTATGTCAGCGAGCTGCATGCGCGGCGTTTCTTTCTATCGGCCAGCCGCGTGCGCACGTGACTAAAATCGATGCGATGCGAAATTGCCCGCTGGTTAGACTTATCCACCTGGCGCGAAAGACCGCGACCGCGTTTACACAAAGGCGTGCATAATCGCACATGCACACCTAAAATAGATACCGACATGCTGCAATAGATGCAAGAAGTAACAATCCTTTGGTTCACACCTCAATGGGCCATGTTAGACCTGTAGCAAAGGCGCCAGCGCGCCATGCACGTGGATAATAGGCTTTAATTATCCACGACTCGATAAATAATTTATGCGCCGCTTTTGTAGCTATTGTTTTCTATTAATAAACTTCCGCCTGGCGCTGATGATAACTGAGCGAATTTTTAAACCTGTCGCTGATGGCTGACGGTGGATCATTCGTCATGTCAAGCAGGTAATTGTATTTGTTGGTAACAGTGGATGCAGTTGATGTGGACAAGCAGAGATCGGCGGTGATTGATTGCATTAGAGCAACTCGGAAGCGATCCACTTCCTAATTGATAAAAATTATGTTTTGCTTGTCATTAGGTGGGAGCGTTTTAAAAGAAGAAATAATCATTCTGATGGAGAACATCTATGATTAAAAGTGACGTTGCTTTTGCTTTCATCGCCTGTCTGGAGAAAACAAACATGAGATATATAAGAGAAACATACAATGAGTCAAGTAAAAATTAAGTTTTATAAATTTTAATTACGAAATAATAAAAGTATAAAATATAGTATATAGCTGTTGAACTCTCATTTTACACGCACTCTCTGATCGATAAAAGCCAGATAAATCCACAATAATAACGGAGTATTTCTATATATATATATATATATATATATATATATATATATATATATATATATATATATATATATATATATATATAT
>JAODIE010000004.1:7359179-7447852 GCA_027575565.1 Diploeciton nevermanni
ACATTTTTTCGAATTTTGACCCAAACTTGATAGCATATTTTAAGGAATGAAGCATAAAGACACTCTGTAAATTATCAAAACCCAGAGTCAATTATTAGCGGAGAAAATTCAAAAAGACGCAGAAATCTGACAAAAGCACGTGGTCGTGACGTCAGCCGCATAATAGGCTCCGCTCCTTTGGACATATACCCCCTAATTTCCAAATTTTTTCGAATTTTGACCCAAACTTGATAGCATATTTTAAGGAATGAAGCATAGAGATACTCTTCATCATTTCTTCAAATTGAGATATGATCAGCAATCTGCAAATTGCTTTCTTAAATAAAGTTCATTGGTATTCCTTTTCAATGTCAATTTACCATTAACTTCAAATATTCAATATTATACTTTAGCCTATGCAACCGATTATACCAATAGATATTCAAGGCAGGAGAAATCCCACCAACCTATAAACATAAACAACTTTGCTCTCACTCTATTCATTTCCATTCTTCCTCCAGTTCTTTGTTTCCATCTCTATGTCACCCATTTGCATCAATTTATATTCAAATACGTTATATTAGAACGCAAAACTGTGTTAATCACTGCACCTACCTACAAATAAATTGAGTACAGAAGCAACACCAGAGAACGCATGTCAACATTCAACATACTCAACTTGAACATTCCAATGCAACAAATCGCAACACAGTCAAAACACGATCTCGACATTTGTTATAATGGTCACAGTCATAAAGCATTCATATATGCTATATTTGAATGACGACAAAATTGTAAATGCCTTGCGTTGTGTGTGCAAATGAATTTAACAACATAACAGGCAATATGGAAATGCTAAAAATTCTTAAGACATGATGTCATTGATTCATCGCCAACGCTTAAGAAATTAGTTCCTACGCTTTGAAAGTTAGGGAACTGGTTTTTAATTAGAATTGACAGAAAATTGAAGAGAAAAATAATACAAAAACGCAAAGTGGCAAAGAAATGATAAGAAAATCATTCTACGAATTTTCATGACAGGAAAAAAGATATTAAAACTTTACTCGCAAATAACTACATTACGATTAGAGAGAGAATTTGATCAATCACGACACAAACTAAACCAACATTACCCGACCGAAAAATAACATTAATCGATGATTATGACGCGCAAAATTATCAGATTGTTGAGAATCTCAGTAGAACAACAAAAATGTAGTAACGAAAAACAGATTCAAATAAGAAAAATATGAAACTTCGCATAAAAATAAAACAAGAACCTTCTAAAAAATTAGCCTGATATATTAATTACTAAATGTATTCAATTGTTAAGTACAAAGGTCAGCGCTGCACTGCCTCCGCTGCAGGTAAATTTCAATAAAATGCGGTAAACAATTCCCATTTAAATCAATCAGTGAAGCTTAATTCCTCTTATCCTTCCTGCCACCTTCAAACTTTCGTCTTAAAGCCATTAAAAACTAACACTGACTCACCATGAATTTCTATTATTTAATTTACTGCAACTTCCTAATAATGTGCATTATCCATGCAAACAATTAACACTCCAGTAAATAGTTTGCAATGAATGAAGTAACAGACAGAATATTATTTGATCTAACACCTCCTGAAGGTAAAATTGCAAATAGGTTTATCTTGTTGTCAACCATGTTTGTGAGCTATGCGCCTATTGAGATAATACTTGAAAATTAATAAAACGGAATGTATTATAAAAAAACAGGAAAAAACAGCTATGAAAAAGTTTGGGTTGTAATATCGTAAAATCGAGAAAATTGTTCTATCAGAAAATACTTATCTTATTCATTGTAGACCCGCACTAAATAGAAGAACAATATTTGTTACTTGTATGTAAAATGGTAATTGATATTGATTAGCTAATTAATTTAGAAACAGAAAATAGAAAATATCTAAGTGAAAACTACCATCTAATTAAAATTAATTTTTTTGAAGATTATCTTGCAAAATAGATTCTAAAATTCTACTAGACTATTATCGCACCAGTATAAATAAAATTATATTTTTGGTCTATACTGAATGAAACAGTGTAATATCTCTGAGCTAAACTATTTCCATTCAGACTGGATATAACTACGAACTTTATAAATTAACCATGACTAGGGCATATAAATTGTCATTAACTAAATTAACCAACCCGTTTAAAAATTACAAATTGTGCCTCGAAAATAAAATGTTGAATAATATGATAATTTTCCCATTTCTGTAACCATTGTCAATGTTAATTGCTTTATATATTATATATTACACCCAAAATTGAAATATTTACGACTTGTGCCTTTTGCTTGACATTTTTCTTTTCTTTAGCCAATCGACCAAGTAAATTATCAGCGAATAGCGTTGCATTTCCGTCATTTCAAATAAACGTGCCATGCACAAGTACACACCAGCTTAATTTCCATATGTTTCAAGTTCCACTATCAAACCAGGGCCGGAAAATGAAGAATTAAATTTTATGGTGGTAAGATTGTAATGAGTAAATGTATTAGACAAATGTGACAAAAAATAAAAGACGCATAACCTGGTGATATGAGAGTTTTACTGAAATTGTAAACCTTTCAAAACTCAGTTGAACGCAGACAATTTTCTAATTACCAATATTATTTTTAGTGAAACGTAAATGGTAGCCCTTGATGTATGCGAAGTTAATTATCCTCACACACCTCGTGCAACAGCGTGCTCTAACAGCAGTGGTTTAATTACTTCGGCCGCATTTCTCTAATTATTGCTAACGAGGAGAGCGCGCCCGACCAGTGGCCACGCACGTAATTGTTTTAATTTAATGCGGCGCTCTGGATGCTCTTGCATTCATCGCTTCTTATCCAATTTAAATTTAACACTGTCCGCAACCGATTACTATATTACAACACCACATTCCTGACATTGTGAAGTGGAACAGTGCAGCAAAAATAATGCAACATAAACATTCCCCATATGTTTATTAAATGCGAGTTGATGATATAGTGGTAAAATATGGATCTGCAGTGAAACGTAAATAAAGAAATCAATATTTACCAAATATCGGTATGTAAATTGTGGTGGATATTGCTGTTATGTCACTTTAAAGTTTATAGTTTGACATACAAACCACAAAACAAGGTGAACTAAGTGAACAGGACTGAATTCTATGAATTTACCAAGAAAACAAAGTCTGGACTTGTATTATTCCGGCTCTGGTTGATAGAATACTACAAATTTCTTACAGACGTAAATTGTGTATGAATGCAATTTAAATTTACAAACAGATGTGAAGTGCGAAGGCGCTACCTACTACTACGTGGGTGCTGATGAAGAATAAAACGATTAAACCTAGTAAAATGAACACGCTACGTCATCATTTGGGAACTCTATACCATATACCATATTCCCTAAAACTCAAGACAAACACCAAAAAAATGTATGAGCAATGCATAACAATTGAAATGACAATCGTCGTTTTAAATTGTTAACACCAGCAACATACTTAATCATAAATTCATCGCATCCAAAGTGAAAACACGAAACGAGTAACCAGTACCGAACTAAGCACGTCAATTGCTTGCTCTGGGAATATTTCGGGTGCTCTGACACTACCACGGATGATCCACAATGAGTTGCTGATTTATTTATATTTCAGGGGTTAGTCACCGCCCCATGTACTCGCCCACTGCCTAAGTCGTTCATTGCACGAAATGCGAGTTAGTGGAGTGGTCTACGGTCTAGACACAAACGAGATGATTCTAGAATGTAGTAACAAGGCCGCACGAGCAAATAACCTCAAAACCGCCAGCGGGGCCTAGTCTTCGAGCGCACTCCGCACACTACAAACACACGCACCTAGCCCAGGCGATCGGCATTTGTCCACGCGTCCCAATGTCCGAATCGCAGCGCATTTGTTTCACAGATGGTCACATTATATAATACGAAGAACCCAGCGTAGTGCTGGTCCGGCTAAGGCGTGAAAGGGTGTACATACCTATGCTTTTGGGTAGATCGGCGACGTCCTGTTCGTTCTCTGCCATTTTGGGTACCACAGCGTCGTCGTCTCCGTCGTCGTCACGCACCACGGACGGCAACTGCACCAACCACGCTTAGCTGTAGCGCGGTGATGATGGCGTTGACGGGCCGCAAACAAACACCGACTGCAGAACACACCGCGGCGCTCGCCCGTGCGCTGCGCCTTCGCCGTCGTGTAGTCGTCGTCGTGAGTCGCGCTAGTCGCCGCAGCCGTACAGTTCACTTGCAATCACTTTTTTCTCGATGCGTGTGAGTGTATCTGCCACTCGCCATTGCGTGAAGGTTCAATAATGGCTACTTAACGGACATGCAACGACCTCTATCAGTTCGACAAAGAGTCTTCTTAGAACACCATCATCAACTTATCAAAAAGCATTAAAACTACAGTGAAAAAACAAAAACAAAACAAGATTACATAAATTAAGCTATAATGCATAGTAAATTTAAATAATTTTTAATATAAAACAGGCATTAAATTTTATTTTATTGCACACACTAAATAGTTTCATGCGTTACCGCAAAAAGCGCTTCAATGTGAAATTAAACCTGGTTTAAATTCCACTCAATAACTCAGAAAAGCCACCCCCAACGTGAAATAAGCATGAATAAAAGTCCACAGTGAACATATTTCAAAAGTAATAACTAGATTATATAATTGAATTAAATATCTGTTTATTGAAAAACAGCTGGAATGTCACAACTGTACTCTGTTGTCTTGCCCCTTCTATGAGTATCTAAACAACTTTATTTCTAGTTCAGGGGTCCACGTGACGGCAAATTCGTGCACCTTGGACTTTGCTTTGATCGGTTCGTTCTGCAAACCGTTTCCTCAACTGGTTTCAGAGGCAGATCTGACCAGCCGACTTCACGCCGTCGTGGCGATAAACAACTTTAGCTGCTAGTGTTATGTAAAGATTCGATCATGTTTTCATCGTCGAGTCGCCAACTTACCACCCAAGTAACTATCAATTCACTCGTTTTGAGTTGTTTCCAATGTCTAATGATTTATCTGGTGTAGTTCTCCAAGAGGCTGCAGAGCACTCTGATCATTGCTGAGCACAATAATGAAGCTCTCCTGCCCATCACACAGAATGCCATCACTGCTGCTAAGAAGCTAGGAGGTAAAGTCAGTGTTCTTGTTGCTGGGACCAAGTGTGGACCTGTAAGAATTCATTTGTTTCTGTACAAATCTAATGAAATGGGTATTATATGTTGATGTTTTTAGGCTGCTGAAGCTGTAGCTAAATCCAATGGTTTGGCCAGAGTGATTGTAGCTGAATCTGATGTCTTCAATGGATTCACTGCTGAGAGTATGACTCCTCTGGTGTTGGAAGCCCAGAAGAAGTACAACTTCACTCACATTGTTGCTGGTGCTTCTGCTATGGGCAAGGCTTTGCTTCCTAGGGTAGCTGCTAAGCTTGATGTATCACCTGTTTCTGATGTTATTGGTATCAAGAGTGCTGATACATTTGTTCGCAGCATTTATGCAGGTAATTCACTTTTTATTTCTATTCTTATTCTGTGAAAATATTAATAGTTTTAGGGATTTAGTAGTTCAAATTTAAAACTTTAAAAGTTCCTTATTGTGGCGCTAGTTGTTGTTAGAGGAGTTTTGTTTTTACAAAAAAACAAACAATTGAAGGTCGTTATTGAATCTATTCTTTCTTGATCAGGTAATGCAATCCAAACCCTTACCGCATCTGACAAGATCAAGGTCCTGTCTGTCCGTGGAACCAGCTTTGAAGCTGATAAACTCGAAGGTGGCTCTACTGCCACCGAAAAGATCGAAGGCAACTTCTCTACTGACTTGACCACCTTCGTCAGCCAGGAACTGAGCAAGTCTGATCGTCCTGAGCTCACCAGTGCCAAAGTAGTCATCTCCGGAGGTCGTGGAATGAAGTCCGGCGATAACTTCAAGCTGTTGTACGATCTTGCGGACAAGATGGGCGCCGCTGTTGGTGCATCCCGTGCTGCCGTCGACGCTGGCTTCGTCGCCAACGACTTGCAGGTAGGCCAAACCGGCAAAATTGTCGCTCCTGACCTATACATCGCCGTGGGCATTTCTGGTGCCATTCAGCATTTGGCTGGGATGAAGGACAGCAAGACTATTGTCGCCATCAACAAAGATCCCGAAGCGCCGATCTTCCAAGTTTCTGACTACGGATTGGTCGCTGATCTATTCAAGGCCGTGCCAGAACTCACCGGAAAGTTGTAAATGTTGTCTATGCGACAATTATTAATTTTAGAAATGTGATTTACATTTTGCTACATGAACAATACAACAATATATGAATTTATAAACTTTTATTGTAAAACAAGTTCTTCTGTAATTAATATTCATTAGAAAGTAATTTATTTCTCTTCGGGACAATAACGATTAGTGTGCATTCTGGAAATTTCCAGTATTACTTAACGTAATTAAACGAATTATGACATTACTTGTGTAAACTTAAGTGCAAGCAGTGTTTGCTTGCGCTAGTCGTAGCCGCTCGCAAAACTCGCACTCGCTCTCACATTTATCGACGGAGATAATTGTGTTACGTAGTTAAAGTGCGTTTGAGGTCATACATACGACCTTTAATTATTCATATCAATAAACACATTGTCTGTCTTGTCATGTGATTCTAGTCTAATAGGAAATCAATGTAAAAGCATGCCGAATTTCGGCCAGCCACATACGCGTGTTGGCACTCGACGAGTTGCCACTGTTCCATTTTGTAATTGAGTGCGTGGAGCAGGTTGTTGGAAATATTAAGCAGTTCTTTGTGGTTACTTGCAATTGTGTTTCAATTGAATCGGAGTGTCTTCTTGTCGAGAAACTGAATAATTGCTTTAAAAAGTGTTTAAGAAAGTTGTTTGACAAGCCAGAGGGCGCTCTGTTCCAAGAGGTGTTTCCTTCAAATTTGTTGAACTTTGTGGTTGTTTGTATAATTTCTACTTCCCTAAAGCGGTTTTCACACTCGACGAAAATAATCGCACCAAGGGCAATTACGCGCGCCGTTAGCGTAAACGCACTCAAAACGTATCGCTAAACCATCGTTACAGCAGCAACTATCAATCTATCGTACCGATCGTCTCTCAGCGAATAATTCTTGTAAAAAGCCAGTTACGCGCGCAAGTTCTAAACATTCGCTGCATATTTGTGGTGATTTGCAGTAACGGAGTCTGCGCTCGTGCACGTCGAGTCTCGCTATTAGACCTGACGTTCCGTTGGGTTTGGCGGCGATCGTTGTGATTATCGAGCGCGCACGTAACGGGCACACCGCGTAATATTGAACTTGAGCGACTCCAACCGAGTAAAACTTGAGCGCAACACATTTCAACGCGCTACAAGGGCTTTAAACACCAGTTGTCAGCTGAGCCTGGCATAATAGCGACATTAGCAACAATCGTGGCGACAGTGATGTTTGGCGTGTTTGACTAAAAGCTCGTGAAGTTCTGACTGGCGAGGAATATGTTCGCGCTGCGGTGTGCGCGTCGCGACGCCTGCTATTCGGTCGGTGCCGCAGTAGAGCGCCTGGTGAATAATGGACTACGTACGACTTCCTCGGAGGCATTATCAGCGATATCATCAACCGCAATCAGCAAAACGCGCGGGACAAATGCGAATTGCACCAGTAGTAAGCGTGCTGGAAGCTCAATGAACAGTGGTGTTTGTAGTATAACAAGCAGTCGTCATCTGTCCGACGCAGCGCGAGCGCACATCGAACTGTCCGCTGCTCACGAGTCGTCATCGTCGTCGCATCCGAACATCCCACCAACTATAACAACGCAACAGACCAATATACAGAACATTCAAAACGTTTCCGCGACGGCAGCAACAATGCCGACTCTCTCCAATATTCCGGAGCAAACAACAATGGACATAACCTCAACGTCGATTACACCGCCTTCCGCATCGAAGGAACAGCAGGAAACGCAGCAATACTTCCGTTTCGAGGACTACGACTGCGTGGGCTTTGACCTGGACAACACGATCTGTCGCTATAAAGTTTCAAATATGGTAAAACTCGAGTATAAGGCTTTGTCAGATTACCTTATTCACAAATGCGGCTACTCCCCGAAGTACCTAAGCTTGCCGGTAGAGGACGGGGTGGAGTTTATGATCAAAGGACTCATTCTGGATGTGATGAAAGGTAATATTCTGCGGATAGCTCCTGACGGTAAGATCCTCCACGGGTCACATGGCACGAAAGAACTGAGTAAACAGCAGCTGCTGGAGTATTATGGTCTTGAGATGCGTTGGGAGGTCACTGATCTCTTTATTCGTGATCCTCTCCACACGTGGAATGGTCCTTTATCTCAAACAATGCGAACGCTATCGGATTACTTCGATATGCCCGCGAGCTTAGTTTTTGCTAGAGCTGTTGATACCTTAGATGAAGACAATAATGGCCCTCTGGAGCAATATAACATTTACCCACATATTCAGGCGGCCCTACATGACATGTTCCAGAAAGATCATTTTAGTACAAGTAAAGGTGGATATTTCCCAGATATTAAGCAAGATCCTGACAATTACATTCATAAATGTAGCGATAATTTAATCAATTGGTTATGGAACTTGAAGAAGGCCAATAAGAAATTGTTCTTGATCACTGGGTCCAATGTTGACTTTGCTACGCACACCGCAACTAGATCTCTGGGTGCCAACTGGCAGGAGTTGTTTGAGATTGTCATCTGCTTCGCGAAGAAACCTGGATTCTTCACGCAAAACCGAGAGTTTCTTGCGTTGGATGGTTTTGTGGAAACGCATCAAGTCCACGCCGAAGAACTGCAAGCAGGGAAGATCTACACAGCTGGAAATTGGGCCGGTGTCTTCAAATTCCTCCAGAAATCAACCGGGAAACGCAGTCCACAGATAGTTTACATTGGAGATCATCTTATTCAAGATGTCTACACTCCATCTGCTCACACTGATTGCCACACGGTGGCGATTTGCGAGGAGTTGGAAGCAGAAGGTGTGTTTGGACATGAGAAAACTCATCATGATGATGATTTTCTTGTGTCGACAAGGTGGGGATCCTATTTTCACCATGAGCATATTGAGAATGTCTGGATGGATTTCCTCAGGAAACACGCGAAATTGGTTGTGCCTAGTTTAGAGTATGTTGCGAAGTTTCCCATTTATCATCAGTTTCCATGTTTGCAATAACTAATCAACGTAATTTCTTTTATCCTAAACATAATATTATATATATATATATATATTAGTATTCTTTTCAGATTGAAAAATGTGTACAAAGCTGAGAATTTCAATCGTATTTTTCTAAAGAGTGAATTTTATTGATTGAAGTTTACCTGTAAATTTTAATTTAGTTTAATGTTACACTTGGACATATGCGAGGAAGTGATGTTGTTTTAATATTAATCGTTTGTTGTGTTGTTCATTTGGGAAATGAATGCTGCAATACTTCTTAGAGGTTTAATCTGATTGTTTTGTTTTATACAGTTTTGTTTCTTGTATTTTATTTATTGAATTTGCGCCAGAGAAATATAAATTGGAACTAATCGAGTCATTTTTTGTCTATTGCTTCCTCGTTGGTGCAGGAACCTTGAAAATAGTGCAAAGCGAGCTGAAATATGAGACTTAATGCGATAAGTTATAAATGGGTACACAACTAGCAGGGAATTACAATGAGTAAGAGATTTGGCATTTTGCAATATAAGAACTTGTAAGAATGTAGTAAACATTCATAACACTAGAATGCTGATATAAATCTTCATCATGTTTATTTCGGTTTCAAGTACAGCAATCTTTTGGTAAGTACGGATATCTTTCTTCATTGATGAGATTCCCGTTGTTTGTTGTTTGGTGTGAGGTAGACGAGTTATCTTTGAATCTGACTATTGCCCGAAAGCCTTGTCAAGTGCACGGCTTTCTGAGCAACAATCAAAATAAAAATCAACTCTTAAACATCCCACATGATCTCGGTCTCAAATATCTGAAATCGCAGCCTTATCAATGGAAATAATGGAAAGCATTCTAAACTACCTCACTAATGTATCTCAAGAACATGCCAAATTAACCCGAAATCCGAAATTAATCCGAAATACATCCATGAAACCGTTTTTTAAAATCTGGAATTAATTATCCTCTCTAAATGCAAGTGGAATTTCGTTAAATTTCGGACATGATCCATGTCAATCAATCTTCCTCACACCTTTGGGTGCACACTGCTGAAAAGCTGGTGAAGCCGGCAGAAACCAACAGGAAAGTGCTTTTAAAATATTCAATGGGGTTAAAAGTTTACCGCAAAGGCTGTCAATCCTCATTAGTTCCAACACGTTTCAACCGTGATCAAACAAGCACTCGGAAAGCAGCACCGAAAGTGATTTCCTAATGGAAATTAAATGCATTTTTAACGAGATCAATCCAGCTACAAAGTTGGACTCCTTGAAATTATTGTGCTAGAGCTAGCAGATCTACTAGATATGATTACTTTTGTGAAATATTGTGAGAATACAAACTGTTTCCGTTCCATTCTGGATGTTGATTTGTTGGTGCGCAGGAAAACAATAAAAGTAGGAACATTTTCACAAAAACATTACACAATTGAATGAAACAAAGTTTATACACGTTTGACACGAATTAGTGCAATTTAAATTGGTGCAGTGTTTCACAATCACTATAGACAAGTGCTTTGCAATTAAATATTGCTTACTTTGAAAACATCCGTTTCTTCTAGTCAAAATGTCCATTGTATTTGTTGATGTTTTATTCAAACTTGTTGTACATGATAAACCAATTCAATATCTTCTCTTCTTCTCTCAATTCAAACACACAATATCGCTTTTCTCGTTTGCAAATGGCGATCTGCTCTTGATTGTCGCCACTTGAATAATGGACCTCTGGTGTTCGCAGCCCGTTCGTCATCAGCTCCCCGTGACTTAACTCGCCCTGTGCCCTTACCAAGCGCTACCCTTACTGGCCGCGCACGCTCCGCCTCTTTTCACTGCTCTCACCACCCACGTCAAAATGGAGCGCTCTGCGTATGCTAATTGACGCGTTGCTGGACGAATGGCCGGCTTGGAGGCGGCGAGTGGCGGTTGAATTTGGTAGGCGGCAGTATGATAGTTACGCGGTGAATGCCAGCACAGGACTATGCTACAATCTGTGTCGGGAGGGTTAATTTCAGAGAGGTGGTTATTTGGGCTTGAGGGGGGGATTTAAAAGGGTACGGGGGTAATGGTTGCAATTAGAAACATTTTAAAGTGTACAAGACACGAGAATGACAACAACGGTGGAAGTTATATTGAGATGATTTGATTTATTTTAGTTCTTAGGGTTTTTTGTTAAATTGAGCTGGTTGTGAATGGGAGATGGGAATGGAGATTCCTAATTGATAATTCTAATTTATCATTAAATAATTTGAATAAATTCTAATTGGAAATGTATGCAACCCATATGTCACCAATTTTCGTTGTAAAATATTTACTTCTGACCTAATTCCAACATGATAATTTAATTTGCAACAAAAAACGGTGTTTTTTTATTTTCTATCTTGGATCTAATCTGTTTAATTTCTTATCTGATCTTTCATCTTCCATTTTCCTCTCATTTTTTCGTAATGCAAGCCACACTTTCACTCATTTTCAAAGATCCCATCTCTAATTTGCTCCATTCTGTTCCTAAAAACTCAATAAACTCCTAGTTCAGTTCACATCAAAAGTAATTTCAGTTTAATTTCCTATTTTTAGCAACCTACCAACCCTAATCATCTACACTAGGTAGGTAATTTTAGGTTTCCACGCTTTTTTCGAAAATCTTCAGCTTTTGGTGTGTTTTGCAAGAGGGGAAGTCGTGTCCTAGATTTGGCTTTTTTGTAAGTCTTTTGTGTGCATAATTGTAAGATTTGCCGGATCGTGACGGGATGCAAGGGTGCGATATGTGCACAATGCGTATGGTAGCAAACGGTGAAAGACACAAGCTGTTTGTGGATTTGAAGTGCACAACAGAGTGCAGACAGTGTGTTTAAGCCATGTTTTGGGAGGTAAAAAATAGAAATTGGCGATGAATTTAAGTTTGTTTGAGCTGAAATCAGTTGCAATCGATTATACGATGATGACATGGCAAGAATTAAACGCTGCAACACAATCAACATCCGGGCAGTCTCCAGCATGTGGCTGCTGGTTCGTTTAAGTAAGCAGAGTTTTTTTCGATTTCATGGAAATCAACAAAAGTGCAAGTCATTTCTAAAATCCGAAGGTAGAGAACACGTTTATAGAAACTCTAAATTCCGCAATGAAATAACAGACTTTTATTCACATTGACTAGATGTTTATTGTGTTGCCTACTCCCTAATTTACTCTTATAAGCATCCAACGCAATAAAATCACTTTTGAGGCAATTTGATTACGGCTTCGGTTAGCGATTGAGCCGTGGGTGAGATTCATGTATTCCTTCTCTTCTCGTGGATCATCACGAGTCTCCGAAAAAAGTGCACCCGTTTATGTGCATCGCATCGCACCTGGTTAGAAGCGCGCTACCCCTCTCGCCAATTGTCGCAACTCTCTCTGCCGGTTCCCGTCGTCTCGCGCCCGGTGAACACACACCTTTCGCGCACAAAAAACCGGATCGAATGCGATCGCCATGCGAGCAGGCGCGCGCGCGCTTTTTTATTTCGGGGATGCCCCTTTTGTGCAAAGGGGGTAGCGGCGGCTGAATGCAATCTGAGACTATGTGCCGCCGCACCCTCGAATGCACCCTTTTCGGGATGCTGCTGGCCGGCATTGTTCGTGTCGGGCAAACGCCAAAAGGGGCTCATCTCATGGCGCTGTTCTAACGGATCGTTGAATGCTCCCAGCGTAGAGTGATGCAACGCAGAGGTGAAACCAGTATCAACAAGAAGCGCAAAGAGATACGAGAAGAGATTGAAATTGAGAGCAGAAAAAATAGACGTTAGAATTAATTATGACTACCGAGAGAAAATTAGATAACAAAAAAGAAAAATGAAAAATCCAATGAAATTTCGTTTTTTAAACATTTCTTGGCTTAAAACACTAATTGAAAATATTATACTCTTCTTTTATATTTTCAATCTTTCCTTAATCAATACCTCAGTTTTTCAATTCATTTTCATTCTTGATAGAACAAATCCCAGTTCTAACTGTATGCAACCACCACTACTTCATTAATGCCTTGGAATTTGTGAAACCCTTTAGAGGCAACTAATTTTTGCCTCGATTGAAATTTCATCTAATTCCAAATCAAAATTAACATTTTACTTTCATTCCGCGCAGTACCTTTCAAAATACCAACAAAAGAAACCTCTCCTGTTAGCCTCCTAGATGCATTCATCTAGCTGCACTCTACCGTTACCCACTGTTGAACTTATTGGCCCCATTGGAATGGGGTACAACCAGACAGAACGCGTTAGAACACTATTGTTGAACCATAGACTGGATTGCAAACTGTAAAGCGCATTGAAACGCATAGAGTCGACACTCTTCCGGGTTTGATTGCGTGAGCTCAGCGGTCGTTAATCCGCACACACCTGCCGAATGTTGATGGTGAGGCTGAAATAAAACAGTTGTTAAATTTAGCAATTAATGATCATAGTCACATGATAGAAAAATCGGACAAACTGATAAAACTATGGTTGGACTAGAGTGGTGGATTGTAAATACAGTAAACCAAGTGCGAAATTAAACCTAGTAATTGAAGAGTTATTTTATTATATTGATAAGATGCCATCTGTTGTCTTCTTTGATATTATTATGATTTTCTCTGTTGGTAACGCAATCTTTTCAATCAACAAGGCATATAAACAGATAAAATATTAAACAAACTTATACTGAAGAAGGCAACAACGTGAAATCTTATCAACATAATGAACCTTAAACACTTCGTAACCACACTCAACAAGACTCTGAGTTATTTTACGTTTATGTTTCGTTATTTGGGTGCAGTTAAGAAGAGATAGGACAAGTTTCTATGTAGGCAACTGCATCATCATCAACGAGGGTCTTTAGACCTAATGTTGTTTAAACTATGTAATTATTTGATATAAATTATGTATGATACCAAATTATTAAATTTGTAGTGGTCTATGAAAGTATATGTTGATGATTCAGATGTTTTTCTTTATAATTCATTTAAAACGGCTAAAATTGCTATAGAAATTAGTACTAATTACTAATTAGTAGATATTTTATTAGATACCACCACAGTTTATGATAAATTAATTCTTTACATTTAGATTTATTTCGTTACTTCTTTTGTTTTTCTGTTTTTTTTTTAACTTAGACAGGTCTTTTATGATAACTGCATTTCTTATTATACTAAAATTCTAATCATATTTCCTTTATTTTGGAAATTTTCATCAATATTATTAATCAATAATATTATAATATCTCGTTAAAAAAGTTACTTGCATATCATCAATTTATTTAGCTATAAATAGCAATAAATTAGCCGAGTTGACAATAACCTTCTAACAAACCAATAGTAAGTCAATCCAATAGTATAAACACGCATAAACAACTACTCTCATTAATTTACATATAATTTTTCTTTTTCATTTTCATTATTAACGTAAGTGGCTTGCAATACGACCTTGAATCTAATGACCTGCGTTTTACATTATCTGCTCATCGCATTTAGTTGTAACACGTGCTTTCAAAAGCGCCTAACTCGCTCCCTAACAAGTTAACAAGTAATTATACATTGCAGATTGAATCTTTTGTTTTCTCCAACAATGTATGCGATTTGGCGAATTCAGTGACAACTTGCCAATGTGTCCTTCAGCAACAAAAACAATGGATGAAAGAACTCAGAATTCAGGTATTTTGGTTCAACTCGTTTTAACTTTATTTAATTCACTATTCAATGCAAGTCACTTTAATCTAGACTGGCGTGACTAATTTGTGCAATTTATTTCACAATTGAATGCACTTTTGACGTCGCTTTGACGTGTGTATCCAAGCACCACTGTATATTGGGTTGCTTACCCAGATGCAATCAGCGCAATCAACACTAATGGAGTAAATCCGTAGAATGGCAAACGTTATAATATGCTCACCGACAGCCTGTCCACTAAATGAACGCGGAGTATGCTCTGCTCTAATTGAAATTGATGCATTAATTATACGTTTACCTAACCTTACTAGAATGCCATTCACACCTTATGCATCTAAAGCAAAGCAAACTGCTGACTGTGATAGAACGTGTAACTGAGTAGTATGGCAATGAGTGAAGATCCTCCTGGTGATGATAGTGACTTCAAGATGTCAGTTGTCACCTGCCGCTGATTGGCCATGATGGAGGTGAGCTGCATGTGCATTGCGCAGCCGAATGAAGCCTTCATTATGGTCCGGTGAATATGCATAAGGATGGCGGATTATTTATGCGAGTTAAAAGCAGACCATGTTGACTGTCAAGCGGTGAGCGGCGTCGGGGGTGGGAAGCTGGGATGGAAAGAAGAGTGAGGTTTGCATTGGGAAGAGATAGAAATTGGTGATTAATTGACGCAATTTATCTGATTTACTTCCAGAGTGATAATTACCGAAATTATTTTTATGGTAATGTTATTACCATATGATAGTGATATTTGATTTAAGTGAACAGATGATTTTAATGGAATAGAAAGATTGAAGTTACTTATTGTTAGTGTTGCTACTATGCTTTACATTTAGACTTGCATGTTTTATTCTGAGTCAAAGCCGAAATCGGACTTTTTTGCTTCTTGTTTCCTCAATTTCTGGGAAATATTGATAAATAGACAAGAGATAAGCGAGAAAATTATCAATAAATCGCAAATTTCAATCGATTTTCGTGATTTTTTAATCAAAAATTATTTTTTTTTTAATTTAATGATCTTGTATTTATAAATTTATAAAAAAACATTTTCTTATTTTCTCGAAAAGTATTGTGCTTAGATGAAAACGAATTTAAAATCACAGTCTTTGCTCTATGGTATTAAAAAATCTTTTTCTAAACGCAAAATTCAGAAATTGGCAGGGATGGACGAAAAATAAATTTTCGCTTTGTTGATCATATTCTAGCCTACCTGAATTAGTGTTTTGCGCTAAGTTCAAATCGGTTGTCTTTTCGAGACAATAAGAAAGAAAAACATCCAGAAGATGGAAACAAGTCAGATTGACTTGTTCTGAATGAAATCCACAAAGATGCATCAAAGCATAAATCACCAAGAAGAATAAATAAACCTCCAGATGTTAATTATGTACATAAATAATATTACTCTCAAACTTCATGTGATTTATTTGTGTGTGATTTATAATATAATCCTTATCGTGCTTTAACAACATTTTTGCATTTTTTATATACTACGATTAACAAACCAACTATATGTTGTTCATAAAGGACTATATTGCAACAGTTTGCAACGAGTGTCATAGTTCGCGCAGTAACATTTAGCACGTTGTTTTATAATGTAGAGATACCAAGGACAAACCAATTAAATCAACAAAAATGTGTTTTAAAGTAATTTAGAATCATTTCGAACAATTTTAGATGACATGTGGCAAGTTAAACGTCATAATTTTATTAACAAGTATTGTTTTGACATCTAAGTCTTTGATTTCATTTCAATGCTAGCAAAAAAAAAACCAGAGCAAGTTAAGTGCAACAATTGTTTTGAAATTATGCCAGTGTCAAGAAACAACAATGTGTTTCTATGGTTCATAAAGTGCTTTAATTGTGTAAACTGAGGATGTCTTTTTACATAAAGAACTTTCTTCAAAGAAGGCGGAATTATCAGGGATTACCAGGAGGTAAACTGTATTTTGATATTTACAGCTGAATTTCTGCATGTTTGCATTTAAAAATCTTGTTAAAATAATTGTATTTTTGGGTGAGAAGTTTAAGAAATTCTCTTTGCACTATTTTTGCAAGCAAATTCCGAGGTCTGCGCTCTCGGTGGCTCTTTTCTCTTCCCCACTTGAACTAATGAAGTCGCGTTGTCGGGTGGGAGAGAGCGAGAAGTCAGCTCGTGAGCACACACGAATGGTCAATCGCCCGGCCCGATCTTATTAAGATTATCTTTACTATTGTATTTGGTACAAAAAACTCTTCTTCTGAGAAACCAACTTTATATAAGAAACTATCACTAAATCTGCGTTTAATTGTAACAAGAGCCCCGCTTCATGGCTCAGTCGGTAAACTGTCTGACTGCAGCAGTGACCGAGGTGCATATTTTGCGAACACGGGTTCAAATCCGGCAGGGGTATATTCAATGTTATATACAATTCCTAGAATTCAGCCCCACAAACTGCTAATAATAACCCAGGTAGTCAATGCAGTATAATGGAGGTCAAGTGTGGTATCGGTATCCGGCATGGTTGCAATACGAAAACCTTGATTGCAACAGAAACTCATGTTTTGCAATGTAATCATGTAATGCCGTGCATGCATAAATCACACAACACACATGTTTCGTAGTCACCCACAGCTCTCCGCTCACCCACGACGCTGTAATTTTCGCGCCAAATCCGCCAAGTCAGTCACTTGTTATTCTCATTGCTCGTATGCTCATTGCATCAAAGTTGAACCCATTTCAAAACATAAAGCACATGTCTATCCAGTATTCAAGTGAGTGCTGGTTATACGATAGTTGTAAGCAGTCAGCCAACACCGAGGCAGCCCACTCTGAATATCCATTGATAACTAAATTGATAACCGGTCGTAATGTACAATTACAGTATTTTAGGTACTATGTATAGTATCAGTAGGTACTGACTTAGTTGCGTCAGTGCTCAATTAGCAGATAGCGTTGGACTGTGTGAGGCACGTTGTAGAAAACGCTCGCAGGAAACAAAGCACAGACGGTAATAAAAGGTGTGCGCGGTTAATTACGTGAAATGATTTAAAACATAGATTATGTTGCTTTTAAGTGACTGAACAGTTTGAGTGAGTGCAGTTGAGGAAAGTGAAGTGAGTGTAGAAAAGGTGAAGAAAGTTAAACGTGCTCTAAGGTAAGTCATCAATGAAAAACGCATCTCGAATTTGGGCTCAATGATGGAATAAAATGAATTTCAGAAGAAAGTTATTTTGTTTGATTCCATTTAATATTTGCCTAAACTTATTTATCCTTTCGTTTGTTTTGAAACAATTTCAAAAATGTTTATCAGTGTCAACAAGAACTGGAAAGTTTTCTTGCAACATTAATGATAACTAAAGATAATATTCCCAATTCATTCACTATTATATCGTCATTGTCCGTATTATTTTGTTGTAATTTAATTGGTAATTTACAGATTACATGATGGTACCTACGGATGACCCATCCATCTCCCCAACGCTTCCCAAACCGGAACTGGAGATCGACTTAGCGGGTGACAAGCGCGGCAAACCACGCAGATGGCGTAATCTGGTCGCTTTCTGGATCTTGGGATTGTGCAATAACTTTGGTTATGTAGTGATGCTCAGTGCTGCTCATGATATTTTACAGGAACAAGGAGTTGACGTTAGTAATTCAGCCTAAAATATAAAAACGAATCATTTCGGAACTGAATCAGCTAGCTACGGAAAATATGATTATTTTATATTTATAGTGTTTGATTTAGGGAGGATCAAGCAGTAAGAACACCACATTATCAGGAGAAAGGTCCTGTAACCAGATTGGAACTGGCGCTGTTCTGCTAGCTGATATTATACCAAGTTTGATTATAAAGTTCTCAGCGCCATTTCTTCCTTTTTATGTACAGTGAGTAATTTATTATGATCTATTAACAAAAGCAAATGATTGTCATATTAGAAGGGCTTTTTTGCGTCAGGTTTCATTCCCAACAGCAACTTCTTTGCAATAAATGAAAATGTTTGATGCTAAAACTATCTATTAAACTAAACAATTTTTGCCTTTATTTCTCGAATAGTTTTCATCGAAATTGACAAATGTTCCGAGTTCAAATATGTCCAATGGATTGTAGTCTATTGGCTAAATTATGATCGAAATTATTTAATTACGCAATCAATCTACACTATTGTAGTCTTATCTCAATACAAGTTATTTTATATTTAACAAAAGTTTCTGAGTGATGACTCACAATAATTTAGAAATTTAATAGAATAAACCACATTCAAAACTAAATTGCAACGAAAAATGTCATAAAAAGCAAGAAAATAATGCAATTCACATAAACTTAAAAAAAACGATGTGATATACCTAACCTATCAATTCAAATCTACCATATAAACCTTCACAAAATGTGCACATGTTGCAAATGAATGAAGAAATAATCATAATTTGTTTCGAACATATTTTATCAGCGTAATTATGAATGAAGCCAGTTTATTACCAAGTGTAGATTATCTGGAAACCCATAAAACATGTATTGTTTTTTTTTTCTAGTGTACGACTGGTCCTCTGTGTTCTCTTATCAGCTGCTGGTTATCTTATCGTTGCATTAAGCACAGGACAGTGGATGTCGATTCTTGGTGTGATTGCCACATCTCTATGTTCTGGTCTTGGGGAAGCTACTCTTCTACAATACTCATCATTTTATGACAAGTGAGGCCACGCATAATTTGAACTAATTAACTTCTTTATTCTAAAGAATTACGTTATTGCTGAATGATATTCTCAATTCTTATTTTCGCCTCTAATTTAGGAACGTTGTATCAACATGGTCCTCTGGCACTGGCGGCGCGGGAGTATTCGGCTCACTCTCATACCTACTGCTGAAAAATTTAGGCCCCCGCAACGCCCTGCTGATCATGCTAATTGTGCCAGTCGCAATGGCAGCGGCGTGAGTGTTAAACTTTCATCCGCATTGCAAATGCATGAGACAAGTGCAGCTCGTGTCATCGGCTGACACTGCTGCCGTGTTCTGCACTGCATGTTGGACGGACTGGAGATGGGGGTGGTATGGGACTATCAAACAAATGATTCTTTCAGCTTCTGGTTAATATTGATGCGACCTGACGAGGACCCTGCCGTGGTGATGCAGCGCAACGTGGAGCAGCGGGAGACTGAGCATCCGCTGCAGGCGGCGATCGCTAAACTACGAAAGATACCAGGGCTCCTCAAGTATATGATTCCACTTGGATTAGTGTATTTGTTTGAATATTTTATTAATCAAGGATTGGTAAGTTGATGGCACCATTGATATAAGGGGACAAACTTGTTTTGATTGCACTAATACTATCAGAGTGGCAAGGGGTTCAGCGATACGATTCTTAAAAGTGGTATGATTGACGTAGATGGTTAATTGCTGTAATTAACAATAAAAACATAATTTAGGGATAAAAGCAGGCTTCCGGTACCGGGAATTGAACCCGGGCCTTCTGGGTGAGAGCCAGATATCCTGCCACTAGACAATACCGGACACTGCTGTTGCCCTTAAATTTAAATGGGATCAATCAATTTAATGAAGTCTCGAAAAATATTTGAAAATTAATTGAAACATATCTGACCTTTTCAAATTTTCCAATTAAACTTTCTTTAAATACCTAAATTATACAAGTTATGCTTCAATTTTCAGTTTGAATTATTACAATACGACCACTTCTTCTTATCCCACGATGACCAATACCTATGGCTCCAGGTAGATTATCAAATCGGTGTGTTTCTCTCACGTTCATCCGTGAACCTCTTCCACATCAAGCACATCTGGCTCATGGCCGTTTTCCAATTCGTCAATATATTCATCTTTGGGGCTGATGCAATTTGGTACATTTTTCCAACTTTTTGGATTGTCCTGGCACTGGTCCTTTGGGAAGGTGTCCTAGGTGGCGCTGCATATGTTAATACCTTCTATAAAATATCCTATGAGGTTTATTTTTATCTTTTTTGTAGTCAAAAATAGTAAATTGTTTTTTTAGGTTCCTGAAGAAGAGAAACAATTTTCAATGGGTGTCACCAGTTTCGCTGACTCTATTGGTATCACATTGGCTGGTGTTTTTGCGATATTTGCACATAACGCCATTTGTGATTTGCCAAAACCAGATCGTTAGTAGATTATTAATACCTATAATTTATAAAATTGTACAAAAGGAGTGTGACATCGTAGCCATTTCGTTATTGTTATATTCTTAGGATTAATATAAAAACATTGATAATTTTATTGAGATGATTGTGAACGTTCAGTACAACAAATAGAAAACAATATTTATAAAAATGTGAGAATTAAAATCGTTTTTGGCACATAAATCACTTAATTCTTAGTCAATAATTGAATTGCTTTTCTAAATAACTAAAATCACACCATTGACATCACATTATTATAAGTTAGCAAACTTATAAACGTAAATCACAATCGAAATACTTAGTACTTGATTATTTAGCAACGATTTTGAACGATAGCCTTACCAGATTCATCATACTCTTGACGAGATATCCAAAATGACTGAAAATTCCCCAATGAAGCCAAAATGGCACCTCCAAGCCATGGAGAAAAACGACGATCAATGCTACCATTTTGTGATATAACTTTTAGGCGCATACTCTGAAGAAAGGTGAGATAATTAAAAAGCTATCACCACAGGGAAGCTTCATGTACTTACGGGCGGAACTTTTGATTGTAAATCACGTGTAAGACGATCAGTAAACCCTTGGATGTTGGAATTACCGCCAGTCACAACCACATTTGCATACATCAACTAAAAATCCCAATTTTAGACCTCTATCTTTAAAATAACCAATAGAAATATCAACATACCGGACGTGTATCAACATCACACATTCCAACACTTGTGGTGACCAAGGAACTTACATCCAATGATGGTTGAATCCCTACACTAGACCTGGAAGCTAAATTAAACAACGGTTCAACTACTTTGAACCTTTCAACACCGAAATCTCGATGATACCCATTTGGAAACTCATAATGTACAGCTGGAATCGTCTTTACTACTTCTTCATCGTAAGGTGCATCAGCTACTTGCAACACAGTGGATTGGAAATCCTGCATTAGATCCTTGACCATGTAATTATGCCATGATGTAGTTGCTTTATAGGAGCGTTCCTTCCAAACAGCTGGTTCATCTGGTTTCACCGGTTCTTTGGAAGAGACGCGATAGTAAGGAATAATGTCGACGTGTTTGTCATTGAGCATTTTCCTGGTTTGTTCCAGAATGAAGTCAGAACCAGCAGGGGATTTTACAATAGCTTGTGTCATGAGGACACCGTCGTGGAGTGGCACAGCAGTGGTGTGAGTTAGGCCAGCGTCTACGACGAGACATGTTGGGCGGTTGTTGGCCACTCCGACGAGGAGAGGTGTTTTGGCGAGGTAAACTGCTGGGACGTTGTATTTTTCGAAGAAGAGTTCGACCATTTGTTCACGTTTGCTTTGGGGAATCCACTAGAATTTAAATCATGCGGATTAGGTCACAAAATTGGGGACCGCGTGGTAAATTCCGGATAAACGCATTCTTATAAATTAATAAAACAAAGAAAACATTGTTTAGAACAAAAATATTTTATTCTTAAAATACTCCTTACTGCTGGTTCAGACAATATAAATGGATGGTTCTCTGGACTTGTGTGCAAACGTGAATTAAAAATGTAATTCATCATTAATTCAAAGATATCCCAGTTTTCCACCATACCATCTTTAAGATAACAAGAAATTTCAGCACCTAGAACAAACCCTAACATATTATTCTGTTTGAAATAGATGTGCAGCCAATGCCTTCATGTGGAGCATGCAATCCCAGTGTTCCAAAGTTATATTTGGTTGTAGTGTCTTCTTTGTAGTATGCATAATGTGAGGGAATATCATGTCGAGGAAACTCTTCACCTGCATAGCCAACTCGAATTGTGTTACTCCCAACATCCAAAACAATTGCCCCAATGTCATCTAAAAATAAATACGCCATAAATATATAAAGTACATCACAACAATTAAATTTGAAGTACTGCAATGACAAAAATTAAAAGTTTTCAAACTGTTTTTGTTTGTATTTAAGACTGACAGTGAAATATAAGGTTAGTTATTGTTTTTACCTCCGCTGTACACAGCTCCGCTCATTATCGCCGCAGACTATAAGTTAAATCTTCTTCAGAATAGGTGTGAATTAAAAGTGGTACATTTTCGACTTAACTATGCGCGATTTTTGCGTTTTACGCCCGCTTCTACATAAGTAAACATCGCGGGTCCGTTTGCCGCATTTTTTCCTGATTTGAAGTTAGGTAAGTTGCCTATACTAACTCGATTTAAATGTTTGAAACTAAATTTTGAATCAAATTTACTATGTATTGTGATTTAGTATGGCATTAGTCAGATAGAAATGTGTCATTACAAAAAAAATTATACTTTGAATGTCTAATTAATTTCTTTGAAACATTCCAAAATAAACTTGATTTGTTGTCTATGGAAACGACATCTACAATCATTTCACTGCCAGCATCGCCTATTTTCGTCAACATAGCAGTCAACCTAGTCAACGCCGTCATCACCTGCATTCACCTGCTTCATTTTTGGCAGTTCAATCCCCGTGAAATCTCAAGTATCGCTGGACATTGCTAAACATATACGGTGCGCATTACGACGCATATCCAAATCGTGCTTGCGGTGTTTACATCGGCGCCATCGGTCGCGCTAGCAAAAAAGCACAGACGTTCAACGCTCTGTCAACGTTCTGTCAAAGGCACGGCGACGATCCGCGGTCAACCACACGACCACAACTACAGCAACCCGACTAGAAGAGAGCAGCGACGGCGACGAAGCTTCTCTCCACCACCTTCTGCGACGTCTGCTCCCGACTAGCGTCTTGCCATCTGCGCGCACTCTTCAGATCTGTAGCCTTCAGCCCTCTGGAAGAGCTTGCAAGCTCGCAATCAGCGGGCGACAGCGGCCATTCCGTGTCTGCGTTGAAACCGCTCCAACCGCAACTGTGGAAGCAAAAAGGTACAAACTGGTGCAAATGTCCAAGACCATCATCCTCGCAGCGCAGGATCATTGATTCGCGTCGTCATTCAACCTCAAGTGCAGCGTATGATCAAGTTGTGCACACTTGTACATCGACGGTGTAGTCGGGAGCTTTCCCTGTGTGTTGACGTTGTTGACCCACACATTGTGTGCACAAGGTGTCGATGTACGTTCGTGTGCCGAGGCTCTGCATGTATTCTGCCTTATCCAACATGGCCGCGCGGCGCAGCGTACCCGCCGTGTGCTCGTAGAAAGGAAGGCAATTGTGGCGAGCAACGCGGCGCGTGGTGATTGTTGAAGTGCCTCACGTGTTTCTTGAATTTGCAGGCCGACGACGAGCTTGCTGGCCAGTGGCTGGTGCACGCAGGCGGTGGACGGCCCCGACTAAGGGGTCCATGACTAAGCATTTCGCGAGGAAGAGCACCCAATTCGAACGTGGATACGACACTTGGGCGCATCGTTTTCTCTGGTAAATATCTTTTGTTTCTTTGTGGGATTTTTGGGCTGTGATCACTTGGGCTTCCGACGATGGTATTAAATATGCTTGTAAACTGCATGAGAGCACATTGATTACTTTCATTGATTTTTCTTTCTTTGATTGCACTGCATATGTTTATCTCTTTATTTCTTGCAAAATGGGGGAAGTGTATAAACAAGTTCAAGTGGTTTATGAACGTAATGTATCATATTTTTCAATGTGATACACCTTGTTTCTTTGCTTTCTTCTATATTAGTCACACCACAATTGATTTCATAATATTTCAGCATAAATGTTGCTACTTATTTATTATTTAATTCTTTATTTCCTTCACACATCTATTTATTGTCATTATTTTAGATCAAGTAGTTTCTGATCGTTTGCGTTTTATTGTTTAATGTCTCGCGATAATCGCAATTTAGGTTAGCCGCATTATGATCATCAGGTAACATTAGATAGTATTGTTTCTTCCGAACGCAGCATAATTTGTTTTTGGTTACCTTTCAATGCTTTTTGTATTGTTTCGATTGAACTCTCTCTCCGTGTAATCTGCTCAGTGTATAGTCGATGTTTTCCCTCTAGATTAGAGCATGTCGCGCTAGTTAATACGATCAATTGTGCTGTGTTATGATACGCAGATTGATTTGTTTCAGAAATTGTCATCTCGCGGTGCGCCGCGCGTATGCAAAATAATTCGCGAAACTCTCGCCGCGGCTTAATGCGCCTTCGAATCTTGTAAGACCCAAGCACACAAAACGATCTAAAACACACACGTCGCATGATGAAGAATCATGGCCGCTAGTGTAAACTACAATCATGAAAGTAAGTAACCCCGTGGCGTTTGTTTCTCTTGCAATTGCAGCTCATACTAGCACCCCCGAGCACATCATCACCAACACCACTCTTCCTCCCAACCATCACCGCCAGGCTTTCCTTCTCGCGCAAAGTGTATACTTAGCTCCTGTGTACTTCCACAGCCCGCACCCTCGGCGATGACTACGTCGACTATGAGGGATCGATAGACGAGGACGCTCTCGTTGCCACGACGACCCGCAGCGCGCCGGCCGCCATGAAGGTCGACCACAGTAAGCTGAGGAAGAGCACGTCGGAGCCGCCGCCCGAGTGCCGCGTGCTCATCGATCGGCTGAAAAAGTGCAATCGTGTGCAGCTGCTCGAGGAGCTCTCCAAAATCAATACCTGGACGTTTGGGAAATGTGAGCTGGGACACTGGAAGGAGGTGCTCGTTATCTTCGATGCCATCTTGGACGAGGCTGCTGAGACTGAGTGTGGAAATGCATGGGCGCTCAAGTGTGACACCTATGATGGAGCTGTAAGTTATTCGGATTTATTATTGGGCCTGCATTAGGTCTTTGTTCTAATGATTCTATAACATGTTTTGTTTGTTTGTTTTTTTTTTCTTCTGAGTAGAATAGAAAATTGTTGTTGTGGGTTCTCCACTTCACGACACTGCTCATCGAGCATTCATTCTCTCGCCACACCTACAAGTCGATGGACAAGCTGTTGGCCCTTCTTGCTGCTAGTGACATGCCCGTTGTTTTGGGTGTGCTCAACCTGCTTTACATGTTCTCCAAGAGGAGCAATTTTATCACGCGAATGCAGTGCATGCTACGCGCTTCTTTGGTATCTCAATTACATTTCTTAGCTGAAGTAAGTACCAAGCATTATAAATCATCTCATCTGAGCATACTGATTAATGTGAATTTGTAGAGTTGGGGTGGAAAGGAAAACGGTTTTGGTTTGGCTGATTGCTGTAGTAATGATAAACCGCTGCCTCCTTCAGCCACCACATTACACTTCGAATTTCACGTGGATAACACAGAGGCAAAAGACAAGGATAGTGCCGCTGCCAGTGGAGCGTCTACATCGACGGCAGGTGCAACCGTGCCAGTAACACCTGCAACCGCTGCCGCCACGACGCCAGTTGCTGGTGCGAAAGAGCCAATCAAAAGTGGCGATACGCCTCGTTCTAGTAAGCAGAGTATGACTTACATTCACGTTGAGCACGTCGACCAACTGCGGAAAACCCCGGGTGAAATTATGAAGGGGATTCTTGCACTATATAATATTCCTTCGGAGAAAGAGGTATATGTTTAAGCGTCGCAATTTGGGATTGTTTATTACATACATGGCTGTTTGTTGTAGATGTTGCTTTTTACACACGTACGACTCGCGTATCACTTTTCAAACTACCGCAATCGCTTGATGTGCGTCCAGGCGCGTCTCCAAGCTCTCAGCGTGCTCGTCTACGCCAACGCAGTGCAGGATTCTGCACACACGCTGCTTTATAACGGCCTGCTCGAGGAGCTCGTCGAGTTAATCGAACTGAAGATGCCTTACTTGGTCGACCTACGTTCGGCCGCGCTTAAAACTCTTACGTCGATAATACATTTAGATAGGAATCCACATTTCCCCAAGTATGTTTTGTGAACTATCTCTTATTATTATGTTGAAACAATAATTAATATTTTTGCTCCATTGTGAACGTTAGAAAACCTGGATCAAGATTAAACAACATCATTGATGTGACTGGCGCAAGTCAGTACCACGGTTTTTTGCCCGTTTTGGTCCGCAATTGCATATCTTCACTAACCTCACAAACAAACGACAAATCTAAGACAACACTTAAGCCTGACGAAGTTGAAGAAACAAAAGAAGAATTTGATTTCGCCGCTGAGTTTACAATTGCCCAGTCGATCAACAGCGGAGATGCTAAAGGCCGCTTTCCATTGCAATTGGCTACATCGCTGTTTAGCTTTCTTTATCATTTAGCCAGTTATGAGTCTGGTGGCGATGCGTTAGTGTCCTGTGGAATGATGGAGTCGCTATTGCAGGTTATCAATTGGCACGGTATTGAGTTAGAACATATTACTGTAAGTTAATCAACACATTCATTATACACTCGGGTTTTAATTTTATTATTTTATTTCAGTTTGTGACGCGTGCTGTTCGTGTCATCGATTTGATAACAAACGTTGACATGCAAGCCTTTTACACGCATGGCGGTCTTCAAAGCTTCATCAGCCGTTTAGATGTCGAAGTTAAACTCTGCGTAGCTGAACATCCCTACATGTTGTCCTCGCTGCAGGCAGAAACTGAAGGACCTGCTTCACCATCCGCTTCAAATGTGGCGACAGTGAGCGAGGATGATCTCACTTATTACGAGTTCCAATTCGTCCCCGAGAATGTGGGCAAGACGTGTCTTGCGCAGCGCACGGCACTCTTAAAATCAATGCTCAACTTCCTGAAAAAAGCTCTCCAAGATTCAACTTTCTCTGAGCACATCCGGCATCTGATGGAAGGTACTTTGCCAATGTCACTGAAGCATATTATCTCCAACGCAGAGTACTATGGACCATCACTCTTCTTGCTCGCAACTGATGTAGTCACCGTTTACGTGTTCCAAGAACCCAGTCTGCTCTCCGCAATTCAGGAAAACGGTCTCACCGATGTAGTTCTTCAGGCTTTGTTGGTAAAAGACGTTCCAGCAACCAGGGAAGTGTTGGCATCATTGCCGAATGTATTCAGCGCTCTTTGTCTTAACAACCGCGGTTTGCGCTCATTCTCGAAGTGTAAACCTTTCGAACGACTTTTTAAAGTTCTCTTATCACCGACTTATTTATCCGCGATGCGTAAGCGGCGTAGTTCTGATCCTCTCGGGGATGCTGCGACAAATTTAGGGAATGCCATGGATGAACTTATGCGGCATCAACCTAGTTTGAAAGTCAATGCGACCACGGCAATTGTTCAACTATTGAATGAATTGTGCGTGCTTGGAACCGATCCAAAATATGTCTGTTGGCGTCCTCATAGCAAGGCAGAAGCGTCGCCTGTGACTAGTCAACGTAGTAACACCAATGCTACCGATGGGAATTCATCTGATGAAGAGGATGAAGACGAGGAGGAAGCTTCGACTTCTTCACAAAATGCGCAGACTGAGAATCAAGAAAATCAAGCGACTTTGAACAGTGAGAAGCAGCCAATTGCCTTGACTGAATATATCTTGAATGTGACCAAATTTGTTGATGCGATTTTAAGTAATAATTCTACTGATGATCATTGTAGAGAGTTTGTTGCCCAGAATGGGTTAGTTCCTCTGTTGAGAATTCTCGGATTGCCAAATTTACCGGTGGATTGTCCCATTACTAACTCTGCGCAAGCTGTCGCCAGCGTCTGTAAAAGTATTCTGAATTTAGCTCACGAGTCAAAAGTCTTAGATGAAGGTTTATCTCAACTCAACGAAGTTCTGCAACGTTTAACACCATTGCATCTTTCATCTGACATGCCCAGAGGGTCGAAACTACTCCATGAATTGGCGAACGCTCCACACTTGGAGACTGCTTTCAGTACAGCATCAGCTACACCATTGTTACACGCTATGAGCGCTGCTCATGGTTACGTGCTGATGTTTGTTCATGTTTGCCGCACTGGACAAAACGACATTCGTACGTTGTCCTTACAACACTGGGGAAGTGAAGAAGGTCTCAAAGTGCTTAAAGGCCTTGCTGAATTGTACACTAGTTTGGTGTGGGAAAGCACACTACTTTTAGCTCTCTGCAGCGATGATGTTATCCAGTCCGAATGCGATTTCGGAAAGGAAGATATGGAAAAACTCAATATTATCACAAGTGAAGCCAAGGAGAGCAAAGAGGGTGACAATGTAGCTTCAGCCATGGAACAACTTACGACCAATCCCACAGCTTCGACCAGCATGGACGTTGATTCCGAGACAATTCCAAGTAACAAACCCACTGCGCAGCAGTTAAAGTACATCAAACCTCTTCTTGGGGCTTCGTCAAGATTGGGCCGAGCATTGGCAGAATTGTTTGGTCTTCTAGTAAAGTTGTGTGTTGGTTCACCAATCCGGCAACGACGTGGGCAGAATATGGTTTCCACCCCAGCATTATTCAGTACTCATGCTAGAGCAGTGGCTAAGGCATTGAATGTACTTCTTGCAAGTAATCTCGATTATCACAGTCTCCCACCAAGTCCAGTGCCCAAATTCCGGCTGACATTTTTGATCTGCAGCGTGGGTTTCACAAGCCCCATGCTTTTTGATGAGAAAAAGTTTCCATATCATCTAATGCTGCAAAAGTTCGTTTCTCTGGGTGGACAAGTCATATTTTTCAATGCTTTTGAATGGGCCCTTAGTGCTGGCGGTACTCTTGACATGGAAACTGCGTTAGAAAATCCAAATCTGCCTGAAGGGACTGGGGAGTTTTTGGATGCTTGGTTGACGTTGTTGGAGAAAATGGTAAATCCTAAAGCGATTTTAGATTCTCCTCACGTGATGTCCACACGCACTGTGGCCGCGAAAAAGGTTGCTTTTGACCCTCTCAAATACCTCATGCAAATCCATTCGGATGCTTTCGCTGCTGTAATGTGGTTATGGGGAAAGAAACCTCTTCCCAACTATGGCGTTCGCATGAGCGATGCCATTTTGTCTATTCTAAGACACATTCTTCGAGGAGAGCGTATTATCCAAGAGAAACTGAATAAAACAGATGATAATAAAAGCGAAGGTGCTCTTGGCAATCAAGCGGGAGCAACTTCAAGCAATGTAGCTCCTGCTTCCGTGGGGGCGAGAGGACCGGAAAATGATGTGTTGTCAGAAAATTTGAACGCTTTACTCGATATGGGCTTCTTGAGACTACCAGCGATGGACGCTTTAACTCGCACATCAAACTTAGAACAAGCTACGGAATATCTCCTGGCGAACCCTCAGGTATCGATGGCACAACAGTCAGCTGAAGTTGACATGTCTGAAGATGATCAGATGGTGCTGGCGATTGCAATGTCTCTCGGAGATAACGGCTCTGCAGATGAAAAAAAGAAGGAAATTCCAAAAGATCCCAAACCTATTCCAGAGAGTGTTATTGATGAATTTACAATGAAAGCTCCGGAGGTTTGCTTGGAGTTGATTGAAATCGTCCCGGAATCGGTCTTTAAAGTATGCGAACTCTTGGTTACTATCATGAAGCGCAATGGACCCACGTTCAAACAGAATTTTATTGAAAGTCTTCTTGAGAAGATTAAGTTTACCACACTGCAGATTCTCGGGGAGAAAAACAACGTCACTCCTGAATTCTGGTGCCAGTCTGAAGCTTCTCGTCGTTTGGCATACTACACTCATCTGTACACGCTCTTCTACGAAGTGCCTTCTTATTTTGAGTTCGATTGTATGCTCGTGTATCATTTCATTGACTTACTGGAGCTGGCTGGCAATGTTTTAACTGAGCACAGAGATGCACCAATTCCCAAATGGTTAACCCCTGTATTACTTCTTCTGGATTCCTTCGGCAAAGTGTCTGTTAGTACACAAAGAAAATACGAAATGCATCTTGCAACCAGCAGGGTGTGGAAGTGGTACGACATTGTTTCCGGAAAGTGGACCAAGTACACCGAGACAAATAACAAGATTATCAACGATGCCTATTGGAATGGGGAGCAGACTGTGCGCATCACCTGCGGACGTCGTCGTTATACGATTAATTTCACTTCAATGCAGCAAATCAACGATGAAAGTAACAACAACCGCCCAATTAGTATGACACCAGCTAATCTTGGAAGAATGGCGGATATTGATGAGGCGGCTAGTCAACCAGTAAAACTCACCAAGAAGGAGGCCAGCAGATGTGTGGAGCTGAAAACATTCACCAAAGAGCAGGCTGAAGGTATTGTAACACGTTGTACGGTTCTGATGAAAACTGAGATTGATAAAGATACTCTGCACGCCATAATGAGGGTGTGTTTGCGGTTGACTCAAGACTTTGACATTGCGAAATTGTTTGTTTTAATGGGTGGCATTCAGTGTTTGCTGAAATATAACGAAAAGTACACATTTAACGGGTTCAGAACACTAGCGACACTACTTATCCGGCACACGTTAGAAGGTCCTAACATTTTGGCTTATGCCATGGAGAGAGTTATTAGGGGAAGAACTTTGGCTACTTTGCCGGCTTCTTACAAAGAACTCATGTTTCTCTTAAGAAGCATTGGTAGTGCTGTTACTAGAAATTCGAAGATCTTTCTGGATGTTGCGAAAAGTACTTTGCGGATTGACAGCTCTAGACGTATAATCGAAGAAGAAGCAGATTCTCGAATACTGTTGAGCACGGAACCATCAAATCGCAGCCAGGCACCTACAATTTTAGAGAAGGAGTCGATTGAAGCCATTTACTGTTTATTGAACGCCCTCCTGAGACCTGTCGATGATTCTATGAAGTTACTTTTTGGTATGTTAAATGCTGACTGCAAAGCGCCTAAAAAACAAGCCCAACCTCAGCCTCAACCTGCCCAGCCTAGTACATCAAGTGGGGCTACCAGCTCCTGTATGTTTCAGCGTGCTAGTGATCTATTGAGTAATAATGCACCTACCAATGACATTTTAAATTTGGATGCGCAAGAGGAGAGACCTAAGATTACACGGACTTTAAGCGAGAGTAGTATCGAAACGCAGATTATTGAGACGTCCAGTAGGGCCATTTTGACCAAGGCCAATGTTTTGAAGATACTGGCAGATTCAGTGGTATCCTATGCTGGTGTTGCTAGGTTGATTACGGACTACGTTTATGATCACAACGTCTGTGAAGAACTGCAGGAAGACTGTACATGTTTGGCGTTCTTGTTTGACAAAATTCTTCCTATTGATGAAACCCTAAGTGATCGGGAGTGTTCTACTACATGTCGTACACTTATTACGGGAATTGCTTCTTGTAATCACGCTCCTGAAGCTCAAACGGCACTGGTAACCGAAGTGAAGGCAGCCCTCGTCCGCGCCTTACTTATGCCCGAGTCCAGCGAAAAGCACAGTCGGATCCAGCATATTACTGGTATTATTCTTAACATGATTGAGCAGTGCCCGCCCGTGCCACAAGTGCGCATTTATAAGTCGCAGACTTTCAACGCCAACGTGAACAATATTGCTCGCCTGATGCTGCGCAAGGGAATCTTTAACGATCTTGCTCGCGTTCCGCATTGTCTCGATATGTCAAGCCCATATTTCGCTGCCACTATCAACTCTGCCCTGAAGCCAATGGAATGTCTTTCGAAGATTGTAAACCAGCCAGTAACCGGCAACATTACTGGTAGTAATGCACGCAAACGTCGCCGCACGTACGATGTGGGCGGCGAGCCAGGCGCAGCAGGAGGTAACGCCAGCGGCACCTCCACGGACGTGACAAACGCGCAGGGCGAGGACGCCACCGAGGATGCAGAGAATACCGAGCACGACCTCTCCGCCGTTGCGTCCAGCCTAGGTGGTAACTTTTTCAATGTGCATGTTAATGTGTTGGATGAAATCGTGGAACAACTTTTAGTAGATCGAGGACAAAACGGCAGCAGCGGCACCATGGACATTGACGACGAGTCCAATCTCGTCGTATTCGACGACCACGAGCGCGACGCTACCGAAGAGTTAATGAGCACTGACTCCGGTGATTCCGGCGACTCGGCGGACTCGGGCGATTCGGAAGACGACGTCGACGACGGTGATGAAGACAATGCAGAGAATACCCTCGACGAGAACAACGACGATGAAGATGATGAAAACGATGAAGAGGAAGATGAGGAAGACGTTGAGGAGGAGGAGGACGACGATCGCGCCGAGCCGCTGGAGTTCAATGAAAACGAAGAATTTGGTAAGTTACCAAATTGCCTCACTTCCGACGCGAAACCTAATGTTATTCTTTACAGCAAATATGGATCGTGATGAGGATATTGTTATGTTGCAATATGCTGATCAAGAATCCGAACACGACTCTCTTCCTCGAATGGTGCGTTGGAATGAGAATGGGTTTACGATTCCCACGCTTCAATTTGATGAATCGAACAATACTAATGAACAAACACCAATTATCCATCCGATGCTGGTGTCTCGCCAGTCTCAGGAAGCGACGGTGGCGAATATTGCACGAGCACAGCGTACAAGTCGCACACGCCGTTATCAATATTTCCAGCTGAACACCCGCAACGCCAACCCGCCTGTGATACTTCAAAGGTAATAATTCTCTCACCCGAACCATGACTAACAATTGTTTAATTAATAGAGCCAGTATTTTCAACAGGCTATTGGGTCCAGCGGGCAGGAACCTGCACATTGGTGCATCGAATGTCTTCAATTCTAACGTAAACGTCGCTCGAGGTGATTCTGCCCGTGTTGTCGTCATGGATAACATTGGTATCTTCCCATCAGTGGAAGAGCAAATCGACTTTGTCGATCAGACTGGGTACATTTTCGGCCCCAGTATGCTGGCGACCATTAATCACATTCCTGTCGTCCTGCATTGGTGGAAGGAGGAATCTCGATTTATCGACGGAGATTCTATGCATGACATAGTGACTACTGTGAGCAACGACTTGATTCCCAGCCTGGTGAAGCACAAGAAAAAACAGGTAACGCAAGATAAAAAGCTGAATACACCCCCGTTGTTTACTTCAACCCCTGAAGATGAAGTAAATATGGCGTTCTGGACTGATGATCCAGCAGGAAATCCTAACAATTCCAGTAATCCTCCAAATAATCCGGTTCCCAGTAATCCTGTGCCGGTTGCGGCCGAGCAACCAGTTGCTCCTCAGTTGGGTTCACCAACTGTCCCTCCTCCACTTGAGCTCCCACTGTGGATCACACCTCCGCATGAAATGATTGACTTATCTGGTTTTGAGCAGAACGAAATGGCATATCCATACCATCCTCCTCTCCCCGTCTTCCAGGAAGACTACCAGGATGGAGAACAAGGAGAGCGGGCGCCTAGTGCTGAAAGAAATGCTTCCGAACAACGACAGGAAGTGGATATTGTAGTCTCGGAGAATCCATCTTTCAGTCCGGATTCGCACTCGTCCATCTGCGAAGAGGATTCGGAGTTCTTCAGAAGGACCTTAACTCAGGAAAATGTCGGTAATCCGGCTAATGCTACCAGTAGTCACGATGATACAATCGTTCCTGCGCAAGTGGAACCTGTTAATGTGGAACCAGTCGAAGAGCCTCCAGCAGCTCCTGCGGTTGATGCACCATCATCAGGTTCAACAAGTAATCGTCTCGAAAATAATACTGCGGTTACTGCGGCACCATCACGTATTAATCCTGAGGATGAGATTCCCGATGGAGTAGATCCTTCATTTTTAGAAGCACTGCCTCCGGAGATGCGCCGTGAAGTTCTGGAACAACATCGAATGCTACGATTACAGGAACGTATATCATCCGCTTCCGCAGTTCCAGTGGAGCCGACGGCAAGTGGGTCGAGTGAAGTTAGCCCCGAATTCTTGGCAGCGTTGCCACCATCATTACAGGAAGAAGTGTTAACACAGCAGAGATTAGAACAACAACGACAAGCCGCGACTAGAGCAAATCCCAATGAACCGGTTGATGCGGCTTCCTTCTTTGAAACATTGCAACCTTCTCTAAGGACCATGATTCTATCTGATATGGAAGACTCTCAAATGTCTGCCCTTCCTCCTGATCTAGCAGCAGAAGCTCAAACTCTACGCAGAGATTGGGAAGCTCGCAATCGGCAAATGCAGGTTCAAGAACGATTCCTAGAAGCTAATCTCACTACTATCATAAGACATACAGGTAGAGGTAGGCTTGCATCCAGATTTAACACTGCGCATTTACTTCCTCAGTGGGCACAACGTCCGGACTTTTCCTCAAGTCATCCGGCTGGGAATATCAAAATTCGTGGGCGGCAGTTGTTAGATCACGAGGCCCTGTCTTGTCTTCTCGTTTTACTCTTTGTAGACGATCCAAAAATGAACACCAATCGTTTACATCGCGTCATTCGTAACTTATGTCATCATGTCCAAACCCGCGACTGGGTGGTACGTGCACTTCTGAGTATTATTGAGCGTAGTGTCCATGTGAAACCAGACGATTTTGGGTCTAATAAGTCGAAGAAAACACCAAAGCCAGGTCCACTCAGTAGCAAGTTAACCACCGACTCCAAAAACATGGGAAATGGTGCCAATTGGTTGAATATCAGCATGGAGGCGGCATTGGGTTGCCACGCAAATGTGTTCATTGTTAACCGCGCCCCCGGTAAGCGCACGGAAAAAAGTTCTAGCAATTCAAGCGTCACCATACATTCCCAGGCTGCACCCATTGTATGTCGTAATGCGTTGGATATATTCACGTCGTTGTCAAGAACTTTCCCAACATTTTTGCTACCATTGAAACCCAAAGATAAAAGCAAAACAGAGAAACCACTACCGAAGAACAACAAGGTGGAGGCAACTGACTTCTGGGATATGTTGCTCAAGTTAGATGCTGCTAGCACAAAAAAGGGTAAGAGTTTGAACAAGACGCATAGCAATTTCAATTTGGGTTCAGACACTGATAACTATGTGCAGTCCTTCGATCAGAGTGCGTTTGGTGCCTTGTTGGGCATGTTAAGCTCTAATGTCATAAAGGGCAGTATCCAATTGACAGACAAATTGTTGAGATTATTGTCGGTGATTTCTACTGGAATGCCCGAACTATCGAAGGGCGACTCCAGTTCTGCAACGAAGACCATCGCTCAAAACTACGAAAGTGTTGCTGCACCAGAAACAGCACTGAATCTTGCTGTCAACGTACTTACCTACAAGAGCTGCTCTGAAGAAGGGCTTGAAGATGTGACCGCGCTTTTGCTCAACTTATCCACATGCTCATTGGAAATGAGCCGGTCCATTTTGAATCTCTTGCTGCAAGGTGCCAAGCGAATTGGGGAAATTGTTCAGGGTCAGATTAGTAATATGCTCACAGAATTGCAACGTACACATACGAAAACAAACAAGCCCAAAGAAGATCATGCGGCTGCTAGTACATCCAAGGGCATCTTGAATAATCGTTTTACTAATGAACACGTGGTTATTTCTGCATCATCTAAAGTAAAAACTTCCTGTGACTTGCAACTGCCGTCAATGGCTCCACTTACATCAAAATCATCCAGTCAAGTCTTCTTCCTACGTGTGTTACGTGTAATAGTTCAAATTCGAGAGGCAATTACCAATAA
Source organism: Diploeciton nevermanni (assembly GCA_027575565.1). Lineage (NCBI taxonomy): Eukaryota > Metazoa > Arthropoda > Insecta > Coleoptera > Staphylinidae > Diploeciton > Diploeciton nevermanni. The sequence continues at coordinate 7,395,501 of JAODIE010000004.1, forward strand.
AAAGGGGCCTGATGGAGCAGGTCTTACCCTGGGACCTCTTAGTGAGCAGCTTGATGACCCTCAGGGACTCTGGCATACACTCAGTATGTGTCTTTTGGAGTTAGAGCATACTCCAGATCATCATGCGGTGCTAGTGCTGCAGCCTGCAGTGGAGGCTTTCTTCTTGGTGCACTCACCCCCTCAGGAAGCGGCTAATCCCGCAGATAAGCAACCAGCCAGCAGTGCCAACCAAGTGCAGCCTCAACCTCAACAACCACCAGCTCAAGGGGCTGAGAGCAATGCTCAAGGAGAAGGAGGAGAGGCTTTGGTTTCACTTACTTTGAGTGACATCATGGAGACTAGTGGCAGGAGTGTGTTGCCTGAGCACCAAAAGTTCCTTGCATTTGCTGAGATGCACCGTACTGTGTTGAATCAGATCTTAAGGCAGACCACCTCGCATTTGGCAGATGGTCCTTTCTCGGTGTTGGTTGATCATACCAGAGTACTGGACTTTGACATCAAAAGAAGATACTTCCGCACTGAGCTGGACAGACTTGATCAGAATATTCGTCGGGAAGAAACGGCTGTACATGTGAGACGAGAGCATGTTTTCGAGGATTCATTCAGGGAGTTGTACAGAAGGAGTCCTGAAGAGTGGAAGAACCGTTTTTATATTGTCTTCGAAGGTGAGAATATTTTATTCTTAGTTTTTTTTTGCAAAATTACACATGTGTATATAAAAATCTTTTCAGACGAAGAGGGACAAGATGCTGGTGGTTTGCTAAGAGAATGGTACGTCATCATTTCCAGGGACATCTTTAATCCAATGTACGCTCTCTTTACCGTCTCACCTGGTGATCGTGTCACTTACATGATTAATTCTGCCAGTCACTACAACCCCAACCATCTTTGTTACTACAAATTTGTGGGCCGTGTTATTGGTAAAGTATCGCAAATTGGTTTCAAGTTCAATTCTTGTAACATTTCTTTGTTTCGTGTAGCCAAGGCAATTTACGACAACAAACTTCTCGAGTGTTACTTTACTCGGTCATTCTATAAACACATTCTTGGAATACCCGTCAAATACACTGATATGGAGAGTGAAGATTACAGTTTCTATCGTGGACTTGTGTACCTCATGGAGAATAACATTAACAACTTTGACTGCGATCTTAGTTTCAGCACAGAGATCAACGAGTTTGGTGTTACTGAAACTCGCGATCTTATTCCGAATGGCCGCAATGTGCCAGTAACTGAAGAGAATAAAATGGAGTATGTACGACGCTCGTGTCAAATGAAGATGACTGGAGCAATTAGGCAGCAGTAAGATTATGGTTTTGTGGAACTTTGAACGTAATTTGATGTGGTATTGTTTTAATTTTAGGTTGACTGCTTTCCTAGAAGGATTCTACGATATTATACCTAAACGATTGATTTCTATTTTCAACGAGCAAGAATTGGAGCTTCTTATTTCGGGCTTGCCAAATGTAGATATTGAAGATCTGAGAGCTAACAGCGAGTATCATAAATATCAGGCTAATTCTTTACAGGTATTTACTACGATGCGCTTTTATTTCGCGATTGTTTAAATGTTGCATATTTTGTTTAGATTCAATGGTTCTGGAGAGCTTTACGATCTTTTGATCAGGCTGACAGGGCCAAGTTTCTGCAGTTTGTCACAGGAACTTCAAAGGTACCACTGCAAGGTTTTGGTGCCCTGGAAGGCATGAATGGTGTTCAGAAGTTTCAAATTCATCGTGATGATCGCTCCACTGACCGTTTGCCTTCTGCTCACACCTGGTACATTTTTTGGGTGTGTTAGTTTACTGCGATGTAACTTATCCAGATATTCTGTTGCAGTTTTAATCAGCTGGACCTGCCAGTCTACGAGACGTACGACAAGCTGCGATCGTATCTGCTAAAAGCCATCCACGAATGTTCGGAGGGCTTCGGCTTCGCTTAAACATTGATAATAGTATGTTTCTGTTCTAAGACTGATAAAAAAACTTTCAATACGACGGCGCGTCTCGAGAACAATTTCAGTTCTTTTTTCAAGCAAAGGGTAATCACCCTGTTATAGTGTCTTCTTACCGTCGCAAACAAAATAAAACTAGGAGTTAAACCAAACTTGTTAAACGAATGAAACATGAGCTATAAACCGCAAGCGCAACCGGGCTTGTTTGTCGTCTTGCGATCGTTGCTTACGTGCTCCGCAGCAATCAGCAGTTTCGTTTCGATTCACTTTCCTTACTCTAATCGTTTTTATTCAAATGTAAATAAGTATTTGTGTACAGAACTCTGATATTTTGCAATGTGTAATATAAGAAATGTTAGAAAAGTAAATATTAAAAGTACATATAAAATGTAAGAGTATATAGGCGCATCGCAGTAAGGACACTTATTTAAACACACTATTCAGGAGCATGAGAGCAAGTATTTGAATATATATATAAATATATATATTATAAATATTATACATACTACGGAAGTAAACACGTTTCAAAGCTAGAGTTGCGTAGTTAGTTTGACGACGATCGGCAATTGTTGGACACGCGAGGTAGACGAATGTGAGTGGCACAAATATTTTTGTAAGCGGCCGCGGAGCGCGCCCGGCCGGAGTTCTATCGTGATAGATTGAATTTGAATGCCGCAGATTCAGGTTCTCTCCTTAATGATTTGTTAACGTAGGATGTTGTTTCGGTTTATTTCGTGTAGTGAGCACTTACTTTTATTAGCGTATTGCGTTTGTTTAATACCCGGAGGAAGACGAGTTTAGTTTCGAGCGCGAATTGTTGGCGTGCAAGGGCATTGGCTGGCTGGTGCTGGACCGAACTGCCACGTGTTTCTTTGACTTTTATAACAATTCATTGTATTTTTTGTGATACAGATCTAATAATAAAGATAATTTCTTAATCAATGATTTTGTGAGAGGATAAATCTAGGAATGACGGTCATGTTTTGCTTGCTTGGTACATAATGAAAGGAAAAAAATGCGTGCACCTTTGTGCAGTTTATTCTATTGGCCGGTTTCGGGTTGAGGCAGTTTATCATTTCTAGCGAAAGGATTTATCCTAGATAAAGATTAACAACGGATTTGCATTCACTGTGAAATCTAATCCGTACTTTCTGAGAAAATGGGGAAATAAGAAACATTTTCGAAATTAAAATTGACATATTCAAATAGAAATATATTTTTGGTCACAAATCATAAAATTTGAATTGTAAATGTTGGGTTTTGCGGTGATTTCAAATCCGTTATCTGTGTTTTTCAAAGTTTAAGCTTTTCGAGAAATTGATTCGAAATTTTTCAATATTTTCTTCGTTGTTATGTTGATAAAACTTCACTATAACGTTGTAAAACGTTTTCGGCATGTTACCTTCTTCAGTACTGAAGAAAGGGTAAGGGTTATAGAGAAGTCTTATCAACTTATTGCCATTCTCACACTATTTACTTGGTTGTTTGAAATAATTTAATCTTATAGAAATTTATTCCGCGTTGCTACTGTTATTAATCTCCAATTTTTTATACCAACACGTAATATTTCCAATTTAGTGAATTTAAACAAAACTTGCTTATGTACTATTGCCCGTAATTACACTCAAACTTGCCTGCTATAAAAATAAACATTGCAAAAGTAATTACTCCTTTCCCGTTTCCTTTTGTGGTAGTGTTTACTGTTCAATAAGCATGACTATTTAGCACTTGCAACTCTATTTTTATTATATTACCGTAATATTGGTGTCAATGAAAAATAATTTAAAACTTCAACACAATTAAATAAATTCAGAGTGAGTGCGTGTATTGCGGGCATGTTAAACCAAACTGGTTTTTACGATTGATGACGTAAATTATATCCTAAAACAAAGTAGTAATGTGGACATAATATTGATTTCTTTGAATTTATAGATTAAGATATAAATTATTAGTGATTCATTGTAGCCATTGAAAATTTATGTGACTAACTGATTTTTGGGTGGTAGTTGAATGAGCTGGGTAATGTGTTTTTCACTTGAGCTATGTCCTTTTAGTGTTGTTTTATAGGAATGCTCTTTCAATTAGAACATGTGAGTATCCGTGGACGTTGCCCCTAGAGCCTTGGGTTTCTTATTTTAATGTCTTGCCTGTTCGCAAAGATAGCAAGAACAGTCATCAATTAAACCACAACAGGATCTCTACTATTAAAACTGTCTTCTCGAAATTCGAGGAAATATTGAAATGCTAGTAACAGTTATAGGAATTTAGGGATTATTTGGTAAATTCTTACAATTTAGATAAAAGAGAATAAATATTTGTTATTTTACACAGTCAGCAATAAAATATTAATTATGGTTAATACCAAATTAACATTATTTAAATTGTCGCAAACATGTTAAATCTAGTTTATCGTAGTAGGATGTTAAAAATTGAATATATATATATATATATATATATATATATAGATAAATGATTGATTTAAGGAAATAGCCAACCAAAAAGAATCTATATTTATTAGAAAATTAGTTCAAGTTGAAAAGTCAATGAAAATTAATTTACCTGCATTAACCTGATATATAACAAAACGTCTGGCTTTGTATGAATTAGCTATTGTCTCTTGTTTAGCATTGACCGCAAAACGAAAATTATACTACTTCACAGAGAACTCATCCATGCTTGTGAATAAACAGTACATTAATTAATGACTCAGTTCACAACTCAAATAAAAAAAATATGCAAATGGTTTATGGCACTATTACAGTAATAATTGAAAATATAATTCATTGCTTGCAATGCTCGCACAATAAATGCAAATATAACCACGAGCTGCGGAATAGCACGTATCTTATCAAGGCCAGGATTTTCCCAAGTGCCATAATGACGTCACGCGTATTCTTCGCGCACCAAGCGGGATGTGGGATTTGTGGATTCACGCCTCCAGCCCCGTGTTATCGACTTAATCGGTTGGGGCCAGTGCGATATGGACTGGCCGGACCGTGCTGGTTGATTTAAGTCCAGTCGTGCATCGCGGTCCACTCGCGGATAAACATCAACCAACATCAACAGTTACTCAGCCGGTTTGCGGCCGCAAATCGTGTGCTCACATCCACTGCTGGGATGTTGGAGTAAGGCAAGTCAGACAAAAGTTGCTTCCAAACGAGTGAACTCCATTTGAAATTGGTGTCTCATTTTCGATTGCTTTGCTTTAGGGTGATAGCTTATCTATAGCCATTAAAGTGTGACTGGTCAGCTTCAAGAATTCTTTGTCGTGGCACCAGTGTGTTCTTTGTGTGTAAACCCGAGTGAGTCGAAACTGGACGCGGATTTTTTTCCGCGCGTTCGTACGTGTTTGTTTTTAATTACCGAAAAACTTGCTCGGTGACCTTAGGCGAGAGCTATCAGCGGGTCAATTCGACAAATCCGCGCTTGCCGTGCGCTGTTTCGACTTATTTGCTCTTCGCCAACGTTTGATGCGGACGTAAAATGTCTCGAAATGTGCAGAAATTGATTGGTAAGTGACAAACCATTATACACAATGTCACAAGTAAAATTACCTTCAAAATATTTATAGAACAATGCGGTTAACATTATATTTGCTTTGTATCAATGTTCAATCGGAAAATCACTTGACCTTGTCTCAAAAGAATTATCTTACATTTGAATAGAAGCAAGAGGAAGCATTAAACTCACTCTAATGAGAATAGGCAACTAAAATCAATTTATTTCAGGTACAATCTTAACTATTTGTTTGGTCTGCGTCGTTAGAAATTCAGCAAGTACTCTAAAACAGGACCAACCGCAGGTTGTGGTTGAAAATGACGATTATATTCCAAGTATTCACTCAGCAGTCCAAGCCAGTGACAATTTCGAGTGGCAATTGTTGACTGTGAGTAAATACATATTTTAGTATACTTATGTTAAATTCTGCTCTTGAAAGTTCAAGGGTTTACAACTCGATTAGGATCATTCAAACAAGTACAATCGTGTTTATCCTTGTAGGTTTTATCATCACACTCAAACAGCAACACAATCATCTCTCCAATTAGTATAAAAATCATTCTTGCTCTGCTTTATGAAGGTGCAGGTGGTACCACTGAGTTGGAACTGCAAAATGTCCTTCAATACACGAACAAAACAGAAGTGCGTGATCACTACTCTAGAATTCTGGATCTTCTCAGTGATCAACGTCCCATTTGTGAGAATGGCCATGAAGTAAAAACAGCTCGTGCTCAAAGGACACAAACTGCTTTTCGTTCTTATCAACCACCAAAAGACTATACTCTAAATTTGGGGACACAAATTTTTCTCAGTAATGTGCTTAAACCACTCCAGCCCTATGAAACCAAGGCTTGCACTAAGTACCATACTAAAATCGCCTCTACAGACTTCAAGCAACCGGAGCAGGCTGCTGTTTCCATCAATAATTATGTGAGCCAGTTGACTCAAGGAAAGATTAGCAAATTAGTGGAAGCTGGAGATCTAGAAAACGCAGTTATGTTATTGGTCAACGCTGTGTACTTTAAGGGAATTTGGACGCGGCCATTTTTGAAAGAAAAGTCTCACATGGGCGGGTTTTACTTGAATCCGGGACAAACAGTGCAAGTGTCTTATATGTCTACAAATGATTTATATTTTTATACGGAGTCAGCTGCATTGGATGCGAAAATTATTAGGATTCCTTACAAGGTAGTATATTGCTTGCAGAAATAAGATAATGTGATTATCTAAGGTGGTTATTGTTTAGGGAGGTAAATTCTCAATGATTATAATCCTTCCGCACTCAAAAGCAGGACTTAATTCTTTCTTGGAAAGAATGACTGCTTCGAAACTCAGGGACGAGATCTACAAGATGGAGAAACGAATGATTGATCTTGTTTTACCAAAATTTATGTTTGATTATGAAGCTAAAATGACTAGCACCTTGAAGGCGGTGAGATAAAAAAAACTTAAAACTTATTAATAAAACTCGAGTATAATGAATATTTAACTCTGTTTTTTGATAGATGGGACTTAATACCATGTTCAATGAAAAGGCAAGTCTTCCAGGCATTGTCAGAGGAAGTGAGTTCAAACTACAAGTATCTGACGTGATCCAGAAAGCTGGAATTGAGATCAATGAAGAAGGCAGCACTGCTTATGCTGCATCAGGTACTAATTACAATCCTTTTTCATTATTATTTAATTTGGAAAGAATTTTCCAAAATTTTTATATGGAATTATGTTGTAGAAATTCATCTAACAAACAAATTTGGCGAATCTCAGTTAATGTTCAATGTTACCCATCCTTTCCTTTTCTATATCGAAGACCAACAAGCACGAACAATCCTCTTCGCCGGTAAGGTGATGAATCCGTTGGAAAAGAGTGCTGTCTCTGATCCTTTACCAAGTCGTTTTGATGATGGCGTATTAAGTGCACAACCAAGTAAGTAAAAGTGGTGGATGTGGGCTGTAATTGAGCAAAGTTTATAACGATTAATACATCTAAAACCAACAGAGAACACTGACATAATCTGATTAACTATATTAACTAGAATTAATGCAAATAATAAAACATTATCATAGACTCATCTGCAGTTTTATTAGCTGTTATTCTATTTCTTTTTCTTGATATAATGTTGATGAGTGTTCACTCTGAGTGGGTGTAGTCGAAACCAGTTATGAATCGCGCCGGGAATTCCAACGTTATTGCACTCCAATCAAAACACTAATAACGAAGTAACGCGGATTATGAAGACCCCACATCGTTCACTTTTGCATCCACACTCATTTGCTACTTACAACAATGTGTGTATCCAATGGTCGGATAAAGTTGTTTATCGACTTGTCACATGCCGATGATGAGGCTAATGATGGCGGTGGAAAACCCACTTGGCGAGCATTGTGGATGTGGTCATGTCGTGTTGGTCATCCAGCAACAAAACAAGTACCAGTCGCGACGCGAATATTACTGAATCAGTGTGATTTAGTCCATACAGCTGACAAGTGATCATAAACAATTACGCAATGGCGTCAAAGTTGATGGCCAAGCGGTGTACGACAGTGATTTCAGTTGTTTTGGTATTAGTAGCAGAGCTGGAATTCATTTTGTGTGCCTTTGCAGTTCTGCCAGTATACCAAGGGGAGCAGATTGTACACTACAGTCCTCCACCACAACTTGGCGGATTCGATCAGCAGTTTAATATTCCTGCTCAGGGCGAACCTACGGCATTGTTTGCACCTTCGAGACCATTGGGACCTGGACAACCGGTTAATGTAGGAGATGAATCTGTTGCAAAAAGGTTCAATTATGTGGACTTAGAATTGTTAGAGGTACTACAGTTTAATTTTCGATTGACGCCTTCACTAATTTGATCATTAATCGTACTTCTTACAGAAATTGTCTACAAAATCTGGACCTAATGTTAACATCCTTTTATCGCCAGCCAGCATCAAATCTATCCTAGGCATGATTCTAGAAGGTGCCAGAGGAAACTCAGCAATGCAGATTGCAAATCTCATGAGGATTCCACTTGAACAAAAATATGTCAGAGACCAACTAAAACAATTGCTATATGATATTTCTGTAAGTTAATTGGTTAGATTAACCATTATCAAGCTAAAAACTGGCATATTTCTTTCAGGAACAAAAAGCGCACACCCAATTATTCTCTGCAAACGGAGTTTTTGTCTCAGACAAATTAAAACTGATTGGTTTATACAGGAAAGAAATGCAAGACTTTTACAAAGCATTGATTACGCCTGTTAATTATGATAATGTGGAGCAAAGTGTGAATAAGATCAACCAATGGGTAACCAGTAATACCCGAGGATTAATTACTAGAATAGTTGGTCCTGGTAGGTCCCAATCTGTGATAAATTCGATAGTAATATCTTAAAATATCTTTTTTGTAGAGTATATCAGTCGGGAATTCACTATTCTATTAGCAAATGCAGTTTACTTCAAAAGTATCTGGAAATACACATTTGATCCTGCATTAACCACCACAAAGTGCTTCTATCCTGCCAATGGACAATGCCAGGAAGTAACTATGATGCAGAATACTGCTGAATTAAACTACAAAAATGTAGCAGAGATCAACGCACATGCTTTGGAATTACCTTACAGTGTAAATAATCTTAAAACGATATTTTAAATGTGTATTGGTTGATTTCTGCTTACAGGATGATTACGCCATGTTGGTTTTGATCCCTCAAGTCCGCCACAGCATGACTGCATTACTGCATGATCTGCAACACGTCACCTTCAATGCCATCATTGACCAACTGAGGAAAACTGAAGTAACCTATGAGATTCCTAAGTTTAATATCGAGTACAATGCACCATTGAGGAGTGTTCTTGAAACGGTTAGAATGAGTAGAGAATCTATAAAGACATTAGAAGACTGATGTTTTCTTTGTGGTGTGTTTCAGTTGGAAGTCAGGGATATCTTCAATAACAATGCCAACCTTTCTGGAATCGTCCATGGACAAAGTGTCCGCATTGATGATATCCTGCACAAAGCAGTTATTGAAGTTAACGAGCAAGGCACTGTAGCTGCCTCCACTACAGCAGCTGTGGTTATTCCTCTGATGGGTTCAAGTACTCCGCATATTGTAGCAAATCATCCTTTCGCGTTCTTCATCTATAAGCGAAGCAATCGTAATGTTATCTTTGAGGGTATTGTTAATAATCCACAAACTTCTGTGAGTCAGGTTGCAACTGAGCCAAAAATCTACGATCAACAACAGCTGCAACAGATGCCAATCCGTGGCTACAATTCTCGGCATCCCATTCTGCGTCAACCAGGACAGCAGCAACCACGGAAATGGGGGGTTTGAATAAACCACTCAAAATTGATACCTACTTTAATCGAATTAAAATAATTGATGAATAGTCTGTAACTTGGATTTTAATTTTGAAAGCTTGAGGATTCGAATCGATAGTTTAAAAGACAGTTTTATAATACACAAACTTTATAAACTTTATACATTAAGACTTATTCTACTTTTATTTACAAAAGTTTGAGTTAATTGCCTACTCTACAGCAAATCAGTACAACCTAGACTTTAATCATTTTAATCGTCATTAGCTAATAATCACAGTCGTTTCTTTCTCATGAAATATCACATAAGACCATTCTTTAAACCCTTCTTCTCTGAATCTCATCAATAATATCAAATCCTTGGTAGAATTCTTAAATATTCAAACAACGCAAATTCTTCTCTGGAACCCGTGCAGTAAACTGAAATGTACTCCTGTCCTCCTCCCTTCTTGGAGGTGGCAAAGGAGCAATCCGACTGAATCCAGTTTGCTTAGCATAAGTCACACATCCCTCTCCTGTTCCCATCATGGTCTCCACGTCAACCTGTGACACTTTAGCCAAGCGTAGTAAGTGATCCTCAATTGTGAAAAGATGTGAGTCTCTTTCTTCTGGAAAGTGATGCCTCATAAAGTTGGCCAATCTAAGTAGATATTCTACGTTGTGTCCACTATTGCCACTTGCGTGAAAGATTTGCTTAGCTATCTCTGAAGCAGATGCGTCTCCAAGCCAGAGATTGTTGGAGGGTGTTGCAATGTAAAGGATTACTTTGAGTGGTTCTCCGGAGAGCGGGTAAAATGTGGTGAAACGCATGTCGTATCCGCCAAGGGTACATTCACGATTATTGAGATAAGGAAGAGCATTGTCTCCTGAGACTGAGAAGGCGACACCGTGGACTGTACTCTGGAAAAAAGAAATGTAAAATGGTTCACTTAAAACAATAAATATCTTAATGCGCACTTTTGTTTTCAAGGATCAATTAGACCCATTGCGTTACGGTACCGCGAAAGGGTAATTCTTAATACCACACATGACCGGGTCTTCGGTTCCTACAGAGATTAAGCTACGCTTTTGTTCCCAATATATGTAAGGTTAAGAGATTACCAAAAGTCGTGCAAAGGGATTAGCTGCTTTCGTGTGCGGAACCGCATTTCACAAAGAATTGGATTGCGGTACCGTATCCGATTGATTAATCTTCGGTCATCGTTTAATCTCTACATGTATGTGGAACAGCAGAACCTTAATCTTAGAAGCTAGGAACCGGACAATTAGAATTCGAATAGGATCGAAATAAAGTATAGAGTTAATATACAGATGAACTGGTTTAAATATGAAACTACTGTACCTTAATGCAACTATAAATTCAATAATCTTTAAATATATTAAAGCCCTCGAGAAGATAATGTTTTGAAGGCTATTTAACCAATTCCTATCTGTCACGAAAAAATATTCTGAATCAAGTTTACAAAAGAAGCAGTTGCCTTTTATGTCCATGATAATGAGGTTTTAAATCATTCAAAATGTTGTTGAATGGACTGTATTATTGAAAATTTTTATTATTTGTCATTATCTATACATCACAACATTACATTGTATATTGCTACGTTGTTGCTATCTTGAACTGAAATATTCAAATCATTTATAACCAGTGTCAGGCCCGTCACTTCTTTGCACAGCCAATTCTATTTTTTCCCGTCGCAAAATCACCTACATATTTTTAGTACGCGTAATTTGGCAGTGCGTGAACCTCGTCACGGTGTGAATGTTCAAATTTATTGTGTTAAACACGTTGGTTCTAAATCCACTGCTTTATTCGGCAATCCACGCAAATATATCGGTACAAAGTTCAATTCAAAAACGCGTTGAGAATATAAAGATAAACGAGTTTATCACTTATATTAATTCAATGTCTCATGTTTATTAAATTGAAATTATATAAATATTTGAGACATTACTAATAAGTAATGCCTAATTTGTTTAACTTGAGTTTGGTAAACAATGAAGCGTTAAACAATGTTTATTTATTATTTTTCAGTGAAAATTAATTAAGCTAATGAATACATTTAGAAATTCTTATTTTACGTTTGATGCTGGTAAAATTAATTTCTAGCAACGCATAGAAATTAGTAATTTCATGAATTGTTTATGAGTATTTATTTATTATACTTTTTTTATATTTTACGTCACATCACAAACGTTGCATATTTGTGATTGTTATATCAATGATCTATAAACCTTATGATTGGTATTTGTTTGCTTGGACGAAGCGAACTTTATCAGAGTTGATTATACTTTCAGCTTTAATTGTTTTATGTTTCTCTAGTTTTAGTTTATTGAAATGAATTGAAACTCTTAAATTTTTAATAACCTCTTCCAGTTGTAAGCAAACACCCTCTCAACACGTGTCAAGCTAATCAAACGTGCCAACGATTGCAAATAGAATCATCAGCAATCCGCGTGTTTGGCCCACGATTTGATCAATAATTCCGCCACGCGTTCGACGACCACGCGCCGAAATTCAAAAAACAACTTAAAGTTAACAAATCAACTAAATCCGAACAATTCAGTTATCTGGGGGTTTCATTAGATAATATCTAATAAAGCTTTATTGTGAGAAAAGCTCCACTTAAAACAGACAAGGTTTCTTTAAGTTTAATTGATTGTGTTAAGTTGTATAGAGTTGAAATTGAATGAGATTTGATGTGACTTTGAAAGTTGTAACATGATCTTTGCTGTTTTACTGCACGTGGCGAAGTGACAATGACTATCTCGACTCTTGGAATGGAGGCGAAAAAGATATATAATGAATTAGGTCATTGTTAAATGATACAATTATGTTTTATAGAGAATTAAGAGGTGTTAAGTTACTTGAGTGATAGAAGAGTGTTAATCAATCAATATTCAATTAATTAGCATTTTAATTGATTTACAAACACTCAGGGACTTAATTTAATGTTTGTGATTTATTTAGATCTTATCATGGAAAAGAACGTACCATATCATCATCTATGAGCGTGGCCACACGTCCTGGCTGGAAATTAAAAGGTAAAATTAATCCAAGTAAGAGTTATAAATCTATAATTTTTTTACAGATTCTACTTGTTATTTGAAAGTTTTTTTCTTTCTTTGAGTTAATACACCTTAAAATACTGACCTGTTCTTGAGTCCCACGATGAGAGTCATTTCCTTGCCAGAATTTCCGCGAAAAACCGCGTATATGCCCAACAACAGCTTTGTCAAAGCGAAAGCCTGGTTTCCAGCAAAGTGACCCATAGCCAAAGACCCAAAGGGCCTTCGTATCACTTGGATTAACTGTAGAGAGCAATTCCACTTGGTGATTTTCAAGGTGTTCTACTACTCCAGCCATATTGGTAATCTTCACTATTGATAATGAGTATTAATTGTTTTCTTTCAATACCCAATGAAATTTTATTGCTTTATTTGATATCTTTAGATAAAGTTTCTTAATTTATTTAATCCGCTTTCTGAGATATTCACTGACAAGTGATGATGTTTAAGTCGGTGGACAACTTTCTTGTCGACACAGAAAATCACGTATGACGTGATCAATTACAGTTTTCACTCACGATCTTCGCGAATCAATCAAGTTTCACGATTTTTAAAAAACTTTTTAGGCATTTGAATTACACTGGTTAGAATTTCTCTGAGTATTATCTCTTTTTTGTGATGATGCGGTATAGATCTTGATTTGTTGTTTCCCGTTTGCTGTTCGAGTTGCGACCGCTTGCCGCCACGTTCGGCGCAGCAATGAATTTGAACTCGCACAGTACGCGAACGTACTTGTTGGCACTTAGTACAGTTTCGTATTGTGATGATTCTAATGAGGAATGTTTAAGAAAGTACAACGCGCAGTGTGCTGATGAGACCGGGATTGTTTGCGGAATGAATGAACGGCAGACTGCTACGCGCCTCCCACCGTCTCGTGGATGATGTAATATCGTCCGTACTTTGCAGTATCTAGCAGTGTCCCTACAAGTTAAAAGCATCGTGTACTCAATACACACAAGGAAGGTACCGAAGGTAACAAGCAACAGGTAGTTATTTTGCGTTTGTGAAGCGCTTGTAATGCACGAATGTGTGGGACATGTTTTAAACAAAAATGTATTATATCAAAAATGGAGGGTCAAGCAAAGTCGGAAAACTAATAAGTTATTACTACACGGTTTGATAAGGGTGTGTAGAATTCAGTACGGGTAATATTAAAGCCCGCAAAATGGGAAATTTGCTTTCTAATTTATCCTTCATAGAGAATTTGTGGATAAAATGATTATGTTTATGATTCAAAAGTAGTGAAGAATGGTGTGTGCCCGGTTGAGGAGGTAGAGGACAGAACACTTTATAGGGCTGATTCCCCTAGAAAAGGATCTGAAACCCAATTGGGTGGCGATGATCCGCGGGATTGGAAAGACCGTAATAATAATGGTTCAATGATTTTAATGCAGTTATAACAAAACAAAATTTAGTATGTGTATATTTTTCTGTATTATTCCATGTGATATGAAAAGAGTCAATTACTTGCAATAATCATACAGTTAAACAAATTCATTTGTTTTTCTCGCATATTTGAAAGTTTAAATTGGGGACGTGGATTCGAACTTTGACGAGATTATATCAAATAATATATATTCTCATAGAATCCCGTCCCAAAAATTACTAATAACCATAGAAATTAATGCAGAGTAAAAAAAAAATTGAAATAATTATTGCATCAATCATACCCTGGTTATTAACATTTTATTTCTTACTTCATGTTCAAATTATTTTTAATTTTAACATGGCATCTTCTTAATTTACTTTGCATCTGACTAACAACTAAAACTATTATGCATTCTTTAAGAACTGCAATCAACTCATCAAATAATTCATCCATGTTTGAACAACCATCACGTGTTTAATGTCATCACAAGCAAACTCATGATCATCATGATTCAACGCCAACAATCAACCAATTAATCCTTTACTGCGAATTCAAAGCCAAGTGTCAACTCCAACTCTTACCAAAATACATCTGACTGCAAAACATAGCATGTTCTGCGTCATTGGATTGAACTGATTGTATTATAATTTAGTTTGTTCAAGTAATATTTTTTAGAATTCGCGAAATCAATAATGATAAAATTTAGAAGCTAAGAGTTCAAGTGTTATCAAATATCATTTGCAAGTTGTGGCGAATCAAATTCGCCCTCGGCAACTGGTTAAAACAGGATTTAATAAATTGTATGTGAAGCACTAATTGATTTGTGTTTTGCTGATGTGGAAAACGTTCAGAATCTTGTTTGATAGAATTGAGGGGTCCTCAACACAAAGCATAATCAGAAATACTTAATTTCAAGTAGATAGAAATAGACAATAAGATCATAATACATAAGTATCACATATGGACATTAAAACCTTTTTTTTTTTTAATGACAGATTTATTTTTGTTCTGTCTCTGGTGTACCTTTACAACTCTTCGCCAAATGCGTCTTTAGACAATGTCTTTGAGTAAATCGTTTCCCACAGAATGAACATCCAATTGGTGGGATTTTTGCATGTGTCACCAAATGCTGCTTCAAATGTTTCTTTGCCTTGAAGCATTTCGAACAATGCTCACAACTAAACTTCCTCTCATCGGAATGTGAACGGTAGTGATTTAGAAGTTTCTTCGTCGATGCTAGTATCTTCCCACAAATTCTATTTAAAGACAACAATTAGCGTAGTCTCAACATTAAATAATCTTTAGTAAAACACATACTCGCATGTACGTGACTTTGTTCCAATTCCATGCGTTTCCATATGTCTGTTTAAATACGGCTTGTATTTGAATTTCGCACCACAAATTGAACATAAAAATGGATATTCTGTCGAGTGATGCTGTGCACGATGTCTTTTAATATCATGTGGTGCCCTGTAATTATACAATAAACAATACGCACCAATTCACTGAGATATTAGAAAGACTTACACGAATCTAAGATTACATTTGTTACATTTATACGGAGCTTCACCAGTGTGTTTGCGCATATGGAATCTAATATAATGTGGACTGTATAATTTACCACAGTATTTACAAGCTTCCTTCCTGGTATCAGTAGGCTCATTATTGGCATCTTTACAATGGCCATCACTTAGATGCTTTGTAAGTTTTATGTTCGAGCTATAAGAAACATAGTTCTGAATAAAATATCCATAAAACAAGACGAACCCATGGAATATACCTGAATGATTCTGTGCAAAGCTTACAGCCATATCTTTTTATTTTATCTTCCCTTCTAGTTTCTTTAGTTGAAGTTGCTTTAGGATCTGTTTTTGTAATCTCCTCATTATTCTCTTCTCCTTTGAGAGCTTTATTACATAAACTTATAAAATGAACACATGATTCAGTATTCAAGAAGCAAATATAACAAGCATCCTGTGGAATTTTTAAGCACTCAAGCTTTTCAAACTGTAAAGTAATATTCATAGTTAGCATAATTCATAAACACTTAGTTTGTAACATAGTATTACATCAGATAATAATTTTAAAGCATTCCAGAATGTCAGAGCTGGTTCTGCTACAGGTAACAACCTCTGAATTGAAATCTTTTCAAAGTTCTCTAATTTTCTATTACACACCACACATAACTCCTTTACATCCCTTGTAAACTCATCACTAATTGTGTATGTGTAGTTGTTGTATAAAAAGTGGTTTTCTACTGCTTTATCACATAATAAAATGAATCGAAGAGTAGCATCTGCATTATGCAAGCAACTTGAGCATGTTTTAGAGATTGATTTTAAATTATCAGTAACTGAATTTATCTGAAATAATCAAATTTTGATTAATAGGAGAAAGGAAACGTGAAGAGACGTTACTTACATTTGTTAAAACCATCAATGCATCATTCAGGTTTTGGTCAGGTATTTTTGGTAGTTGATCATTTAATGTGTAGAAATCTGAAGATGTAATTGATTTTAAACAGATAGAACATTTAAACAATACGTTTTTGATATTAAGATTCATAGTTTCAAGATCTATGCTCATTGTTTATTGAAATTAATGAGGTAAACTTTTTCTACCAAGTGACAAAAAGCAAGTGTTATCGTGAAATTGTATCAACATAATAAACTTTTTCCATTAATTTTCCAGCTGTATAAGGTTATTTTATAGAAGGCAACTTTATATACGTTGTGAATTTAAAATAATCCATATCTTATGAATTAATAGTTTTCAACATAAATTCGAACATTCAATTATATTTACTAGTTAATGGAAAGATGAAAACAGTATTCAAAAATTGAATAACAAATAAGAGATCGGAAATACGAAAGAAAATGTGTTAATTATTTATTTTCCGCCTTTATTTGCAATAATATAGTTTTCAACAAGTATAACATATTATGTAGTAATTTGGTGATGGTATATCATAATCATATTTATACATAACTTATCTTAATCAATTAATGCTGATGATTACTCACACTGGGCAACGAGGTTTCAAACCAAATCTAATTGAAAAACTCTTAGTTTTTCCATATGTTTATAACAAAATAGATAAATACTAAGAAGCAGTTTACGTATTTTGCTTTTAAACAGACTGTGTTTGAAACAAATTTAGAGACAATCTTCATTGACGGTAGCTAGTTTTCGTGTGTTAAAATAACAGAGTACAATATACAGTATAGTACGTCGTTTGTCTTGTAAATTGAATTACAAAATATCCAAAGAATATGTACAATCATTAATAATTAATTCATTGCGTCCATAAAAACCGTGTTTTTTGTCAAGTGTATAACTATATAACGTCACTTGTTCTTGTCTTATACCTATGCTATATGAATGTATACGCGTATTGCCATCGAGGAAGGAATAAGTCTTCGTTGCAACCTAATCTAAGACGTGTGTTATCTAAATGTAATAATTAGTTGTGCACATCAAACACAATCTTGTGTCGTGCCGTACTTCGTCGCGCTATAAGTCTAACAACGTGTTATACATCTTAGCTTTTAATTGAACCGCGTGATAACAATAGTTTTCATTATATAGACTTCCATAGTTAATCAATAGTATTGAATTCGTAATTGGGCTTGTACTATTGACTTGAAGGTTGACTAGGTATTGACAATTGTCAGAATTATATCATTCTGGTCCAATTTCAAAAGGGATTAATGCAAAAAGTCATTTGTTGTCTAAAGAGCGTTAAGTTAGTTTCTGAAGTGTTAAGTGATTGATTACATCAGCTACAGAGTAGAATAGGTCTTTAAAATTTAGATGATATTTGGTTTCCTAACAATGTAAATTTGATGTGTGATGTTTTCTTATAGTTTGTATCAATTAGAAGCGTTTGATTTATTGTCCCGCTCACTCAATTTCAGTGCTTTACTGTTATTAAAATGGCATTGTAGTTAATACTGGAGTGATACTTTGAAATGTTTGTGGTCTACTGCGATATGATTTTCATGATTTGAGTTTTTAGGCCAAAATACGAACACGTTTGTTTGATTTAAATGTTTTATTATGTTGGTCTTTGGGACTTAGTGATCTTACTTTCCACTGCTTATGTTAAATTGTGTGTTTGTGCTAAAAATGATCTAACTATAAAAATTATCACGTTGTTGATATAATGGAAGCGGTGATATCGGCGATAAATCTTCGTCGTCCGAGTTTCCAGCTTGCGATTCCGGAAGTTTGGACAACGCTTTCACTACCGAGAAGGAATCAAAATAATGTAACAAAAACTAAGATTAAACCAAACATGCGTTTACAACATACAACAAACGCAAACGCCACTCGATTATACCACTCATGTAAGTAAATAATTTAATTAATAATAATCAAATAATAAAAATCATTTTATACAATCATAGAGGTAAATATAAATCAGGTTACAAATAAATAACAAATCTTACAGTCTAAGGTCTTAACATCTAAAAACACTAAGTTCCTAAATGACATCAACTCTGGCGGACGTCTATGATGCCAATAAATAAATAATATACAACAATTACAACAATTCAAATACATACAACTTGCAACTTGGGTATGTTACTGTAATACTATTAGGTATACTTGGGGTATACACCAACTAATGAGTTTCAATTGTTTATGATGGATGACAATAAGTCATGCATAGGACGGGGTTTGTACTCAACGCAGAGCATGCTAAATGGACTCGTCCGCATTGTGTTTACCTGCGACGATCTTGCTCATCTCCATCACCTGCTTGGCGAGGATCTGGTTCAGTTGAAGCAGGTGCTCGCGTTGTTTCTTCTCCTCGATCATTTTTATTGTGGCCTTGGTTGAGGTTGATGCAGAGGTAGTAGCTTCTTCATCTTCATCTCCTTTTATATAAAGAGAACAGAATGAAACAGCTGGGAGAGAATTAATTTGGTGATTCACTTACCATTTGCTAGATTGGCAGTACTTGTACTCAAAATCGTTGAATCAGACAACATTTTCTTAATGGACTCTACCTTCCTCAATCTATGCTCTTCCTCTTCAGCAGAGAGCTGAGGTGTTTGCTCTGGAATATACCTCTCAGGAATCAATATCTTATTAGGTGCCCCAAATAAGTTATCAATAGTATTCTCAGTGTACTTCAACTCTTTGCTGCTGAGGGTGCTCCTCACAACATCGGGGGCATCAATCCTCTGCCTTAGAGCCCTCTCCATATCTAGATCATCTCTAGCTCTGCGCGTATCCATCACTGCTTTATTGAAGGTAACGTCATCAGTGGTAGGCAGTTGGTTGAAACTTTTCCGGATTAGATTATTGTGTGGGGCTGTGTAATGTCGACGCTTTTCAATGGGCACTGCGCGTCTGTTTTTGTTCCTTGGTGTTTCCTGACCAATCTCGGTGATAATCTGCCGGGCAGCTTCACTTTTAAAGACTGGGGATAAAACTGGGGATGAATCCTTCTCAAATTGAGAAATGCTGGGTGTTGAACTAGTCCTACTCAGGTTGTCATCAGGGTAAATCAAGTTAGAACTACTTTGAGCTTTCTGGACACATAGAGTTGTAGGACGTGCTGGGCTAGTAGTGGATGTAGCCGCGTAGAAGTCATCTTCAATGAGAGTGTCATATTTGGTCGAAGGCATCTTGTCACGGTCTCTATCACGATGGCGACGTTCAGACTCACGTTTTACAATGCGGACAGTTTTTATCTCTTGTTTCTCAACTGGTAGTGGCATTGTAAATGGAGATGTGTAGTCATCCGGGTTAGTATCCAATATGGATCTGTAGATGTCTGCTGATACTTGGTGATTATGATTTTGGGCTGGAGACTGTGATATTTGAGACTTGAGGTCTGTTTTGATGTAAATTGGGGACATTGTTCCATAGTTTGAAGGGTTTGACATTGTTGTAGACATTGACGGAATAGAAGAGTTGCTTTCCCAATGGTTGGTCTCACCATAGTCTCGGATGTACATAGTATCCAGGTCTGTTTCACGCCAGCCTGATTGTATCTTCTTCCTACCATCTTGTTGAGTTGGCGATAATGCCTTCATTGGAATTGTGGATCTGTCTGTTAATTGTCTCACTTGCATACTCAATTCCAGCCTTTGTTTCTGAAGATCTCCAACTTTTTGCTGTACTTTCTGCAAGTCAGACTCCATTACACTCCCAATGCCAATATTTGCAATACCACAGGTTAAACTATCTCCTTGATTGGAAAACTGCGGAGATGATCTATTGTTGCTTTGTCTGGAAGCCTGTAGCTTTTGTCTTAACACTAACAACTCTTGTTCCAACCTCGCATTGCCAGCAACAGTTTCTTCCAATTTCTTTGAGTTTTGTGCTAACATCAAATGCACTCGACTCAGTTCATTTTCCAAAATAGTCTGTTGCTTCTTAGCTTTCTCTATAATCTCAGGCTCATTATAACCCTGCATTAAACGATTTCTAATTCCACCCAAAGCCCTCTCAATATCCTCCTTATCCTGTTGTAGACCTTGAAGTGTTCCAGAACCTTCCTGAATCAACTGGTCCAATTCATACAGCTGTTGAACCTTTTCTTGTAATTGTAAATGATTCGAATTAATCCGATTCCAATCGCGTCTTTCATCATCCAACAACTTTTTCTCTTGCATTTGTTGGTTGAACTCTATTCTATCTCTAGTTGAGTAACTACTGGACCTATCTGAGCTTGGAAACTTATATAGAGACCCCAGTTTAACCATATTGTCCACAAGATTAACCATTGGTTTCCCTTTCTCGTATTGTTTCTCCAAGTCTAGAAGATGTTGTTTGATTTGTTCCAGTTTTTGCAGGTTCTCCATTCGTTTAGCTGCATCCATCAATTGAATTTGTGCCTGGTGGAAGAAGAGAATGTTAGTTTCTGAAAAATGTGATGTTACAAAACCGTTTTATTATTCCCTACGCCATGTTGTTGTTATAAAGCTGCCAGTCACCAAGTTACCCAGTTAAATAAATTAATGTGCTAGATTTACATAGTGGGTTAGAAGTTAAGATTTGGGTGTAATGCTAACAAAAACGGCACCTGAATATTATCAGCTTGATTATAGCCAGCTTCAATAGCATGACATAAATTTGTACTTTGTCGACGGAGTTGAATCAGAAGTAGAACTAATTCCTCGTGGGTTCTACCCAAGAGATCACCTGCTGAGAGCTTTACTTTGGAATTCCAAGAGATCTATGTTACATTGTCAATTTAAGATAAAAGTTTGTTTTTTTCTGCAAAAATAAGTGAATATGATTGTAAGAAAAGACCAACCTTTCGATTTTCTGCTTCGATGTGTTGTTGACTCGGAGCTGGACTTAGATAATAATCCTGCCAACTAAACATACACAAAATAAATCATTATTGGTTCCATTAAAAATTCCTTCACACATACATGTTATAGTCACTATCGTATGTTTGAGGCAAATTAGACGTTGATCTTGATTGTTGGTGATTAGTTGATTGGTGGTCTCTGTGGCCAGCGGTCATACTGTGAGGGAACGCCATGGACTGCGAACCTGAAGCTAAACAAACATTGTTAGCTCCCCCATCTTCCAGAGACATTTCTAAATTAAAATATATTGTGCAAGTGTGATTTCAATTATTTTTATACAAAATGAATGTGTTTATATGTACATATCATACAGTACCTAAAAACGTTTAACTTGTACCTGCTTCTTGAGCCACCGACTGCGACGCTCTGCTGCCGTCACCACCGCCAAACTGCCGCTCACTATTCGATGGTGCACTTGACAGCAAGTCCCACTGCCGCAGCTTCTCCCTATCCAAGATAAAACTAGACTTTGCTGACACTTTTCCTCCCGTTTGTGGAGTTGACACATTTTGAGTTGGGGTAATTGTGTTGGGAGTTTCTGATTTCTGTGCGTATTTCTCCTGAACTGGCATATTATAAGCTGTATCGTTCACGTAGACAACATCTCTTGTGATTGCCCTCGGAGATTTCTTGAGTTTGGGAGTAGTAGCTATATTAGAATTGGTTACAGTTTGGGTGCTGGAATTTGAACTGGTCGTTCCAATGCAATCCAAGTCGTCCATACTTTTTGTATGTCGTTGACTTGCATTTCTAAGTCTTTCTCGCCATATTGCATCCTCTTCCCATAGATAACTCCCTTCATTGCTCTCCGCTTGTTGGTCAGCTTCACCTAGGACATTCTCCAAGTGTCCTTCTAGACTATGCGACCTTCTAACACCTTCACTAAGCCCTATAGAAGTTCTACTGGTGGAGGAAACAAATTTATTGTCTGCTTTACTAGGATAGACGTTTCTCAGCTCTGGACTGGATTGATCAGTAACCTTCAATCTCTTCAAAGTATCAGACTCATAGACGTTCTTCATGTCAATCTGACCGGATTTATCTGTAAGATTTAAAAAGTCTACGGACGCAGACCTCAGTGTAAATTCAGTGGTATTACAGGTGGGTCGACTGTGGAATGACCCACGAATTGGATTGACAATGTGTGTAATGTCTCGCTTGCCGCCATTATTAGTACCCCTCTGGTTGTTCAGCTTCAGCATGCCGGTGCCACCCCCACAGAGCGTGTTTGTGTTCAGACCCAAGTCAGAATAGTAATAGGGAGCTGAGGAAAGAGTGTAATCATAATTTTCTTTATCCATAGAAGAAAAAGACCCTTTTTCCAACAGACCACTCTCACCAAAGATATTACCTTCATCTACATCCAAGTCCAAACTTCTTTCAGAGATTTCTGAAAGGTAGGAAGTTGTTGCTTGACTGTCCTTAGATACTTCCCGTCTATGGAGAATCTTTGGAGTTATCTTTGCAACCATCATGTTTTCATAATCATGATATTTATTGGAAAAAATAAAATCACCATCAATTCTTGACAGGTATTTTTTAATATCCGTGGAATTAAATTCGGAATCTAAGGATTCAACTTCGTCTCGAAATTCTTCGGAAAATGGTCGGCGTTTAAGCAGTTTTTGAATATCTTTGCGGACGAATTCAACATTGCAGGTGGAATTCTGAGAAAAAGACCTCAATCTAGTTATTCTTTCGTCACTATGTGTACTGCAAAGTGATAAGGAGTCCTTATTGTCGTGATGTTCTTTTGGTTTTGTTTGTTTAAATTCTTCCATTGGTGGGGGAGATCTTGGTATTGGAGGAGGAGATACTATCTCACTATCTGAACTGTCTTGTTCAGGGAGTGCCGATTGACTAGCCCCGAGATAATAGGAAGCTGGTCTGAAGACATCTGAGAGACTAAACCTTGGATTGGCTGAATATAAAGATTCCAGATCCTTGGAAGCTTCATCATCTGCATCTGAACAATCCGATTTACTATCCTGTATGGAGGAAGGTAGTAGTATATCTGGAAGCCCTGCCTTTTTAGGGGTATCCCCTAATCTTGATATATTAGAGTCTATTTTACGTTTGGTTAGGTTTTGAAGCTCCATATACAACGGTTCCATTTGAGGTGAGATTGGTGGGGATATTTCATTACCTTCGCCAAATGATACAACCTCGTAAGATTGATATCCCGGATCCAGAATAGAAGTCGTTATGCCTTGGGTCATCTCTACATATGGATTCTCTTCAATTTCAGTGGTATCACCTCCCATTGGGGAAAAAGTTAACGAGGTGTCAGCAAAATCAAAGGTATTCTTTTTTGGAGTCATAATCATATAGTTTTCTTCAATAATAGCATCTATATCCTTTGTCGGATCAATTGTTGGTGTGGTAGAAGGATCAAGTATGTTTGCAGATGGAACGGGCGTCACTGCCGGTGTCACAGAAATGGGACTCTTTGCCGTGAGCTTGGAAAATTCCGCGAGTATACTTTTCACCAGAGGGCCAGCAGGAGGTGCCGCCGCGGTGGTAGTGGTGATGGCGGAAGTGGTGCATAGCGTGTCAGTTTGTGGTGGTGGTGGTGGTGGTGAGAGAGAGATAGGCGTGTATGGTGCGCTTGTGGTCCGTCCTGCCTGTGTTATTCGCGCCGCGTTCCCATCCGCGATTTCTGCACCGGCCGACAGAAAAGATTTACAAACAAATATGATTACAATTCCAGCAACTAAAGACCGCCGTTAGTCGAGGCACTAGGAAGCCCGCCATTACCGAGAGAAAGGTGTTAGTATCAAAGAGATGCGAACAGATGCGAGATGAGTCAGAAGTTGAGCTGTCAGGCAGGAAGGATCCAGAAACACCCGCACACCATATACCAATCACCGCCAGAGATAAGTCAACCCAGTACGCCAATTATACACAGTTTGCTATCGCTGTGTTGGTCAATGATTTTTGTACATGATGCAAATAAGTCGTAAGACGTAACGAGGATCAATTCTACGCATGTAGAGATGAAAAGATGCCGTTGGGACTTACCTTCGTCATCCGAAGAGTAGCTATTATATTGGCCAACTGTGGTCCTGCCATAACTGCTGGTGCGTTTGTAGTAGTCCGGCTTACTGTAGGCTTTGTTCACATTCTGATTCATCTTTCTGTTCAGTGGTGATTGCAACATCCGCTGCTTCCATTCCAGAAGGCGTTTCATTGATTCTTCTCTCTGGAAAAAAAAAATAAACAAGAATTACCTAAACAGTTCTCCTTCAGATGAGACGCTAATGAGACTTACCTTTCTTTCACCTTCTTTGTTCATGCTCGCCCGACCATCACCTTGTAACCTATGCTCAATGTTTGCCAGTCGAGCGCTAGCAGACCGTGTAAATGGATCATATTCTCCTCTAATTTGGTCATACTTTGTACCATATAAACTGTCTTGATGAGCGAATTCTTTGTATTGTCCGTATATCTCATCTCCACCATCCAACTCTCTAGAAATGGATCCTTCACTCAGAACACTCCGACATCTTGCGGGCTGAAGGGACTCCCTTCGTACAGAACCATACTCAACGGGAGTAGCAGCATAGTTCAGCGGTTGCGTACTAGATCTCATCAAAGGAAAGGTATTATCTTGTTGAATCTCGTGGGTCCTTCTAGGTGGTGTGCTGTATTTCCCAGGAGTCTTTGGCAAATATTGAGCGCTTTTCCTCATTTTCTCCGCGTATCTTTCCTCGGTATAAAAGTAATTATCACCGTTTCTATTGATATCCAGACTGGATTTAGGTCGGGCAGGTTGTGGTGTCGTATTCAAAGTCTGGTTTAACCTTTGGGTAGCTTCATATTCCAAGAAATCAGCACTGTGTGGCCTGGGAACATTTTTGGGCGACTTTCTAGCTTGAAGTGCATCCGTTGCTTCTCTGGAATCACTCCTGGTGGTCGACATAGGGGTATATGATCTTTGGATGGGTGTCATTGGCGTTGTAGAAATTGACTTATTGTACGCCAGTGGACTCAATGGACGTTTGTACATGTATTGCTCAGCATAGATATCTTCATAATCAGATGGTAGGCGATCATTTTGAGAAAAGTTCCCACTTGTATTACTCACGCTTCCATTCAACTGATTCTTTGACCGCCCGTAGGTATCAGGTGTCCGTCTCTCCACACTCTGCATATAGTGCAATTGCTGTCCATTGTTTTGATGACTTTGACAATACTCTTGATGGTAGATGCTTTCCGGGCCGTAGACGGAATTGGATTTTGGCACTGATCGCATATACGTCGGAGGCTGCAGTGTGACGTATTTAGGTTCATTGTACCTATCCAAAGTCTCAGGGCTTGGTGATGAGTACCCGGTGTCATTGAGTCGTCGTGGTTTAGGCGGGGCGTTGGCATACAGCGGCTGGTTGAACTGGCTCATGTGGTTGAGGTCCAGGCTCGGGTTACTGAAGTCCGTTGTGTTGCTGGACGAGTGCGCATGGAGCGGCAGACGCATTATTGAGTTGGGATGAGCAAACGGTGATTGAGTTTGTGGTTGTTGCTGAGGTGCAGGTTGGTTATTTGGCTGAGGTTGTTGCATAATGGTATTGTGATTGTTGTGACCGTTATTGCTATTATGGCTGTAGTTGGATTCGATGGTGTCGTTAAGCGGGTTGTTGTAGGAGGATGGAGTGTTGAGAGACGAATCAGACTCCCTAGAAAATTAACCAAGTCATATTATTTAACACAAGAGACCTAATTCGAAACCTACACATTGGTCTGCAGTAAACTAGCAAGATTCAAAGCCCGTGCCCACTGCATCATCAGCTCTTGCGTATCAGCTGCCAAGACATAAGTTCGCATATTTGTATGCTCACACTTGAAGGCAAACTTTTTATTGGCTCTATCATCAGGTCCACAGATAGAAACCTTATAAGATGGCAGTAGAAGAGATCCAAGTAATTTCTCCTCCTCCGGTCCTGAAACATCAAGAAATCATTCAAAACCCCTCCTCCCATCTCCATCTCCTTCAAAATACCTTTATAGTAGAACAAAACATACTCGGAGAGTACAAACCACCTTTTCTTCCACAACATCAACCCATCTGATCCTTGTTTATGCAACCAACCCTGTAAGGTTACAGGCGCATCACTGGGCCTCTTTGCACTAGGTGACCTTAACTGAGTCTGCCCTCCTGATTTCTTCCTCTCCAACTCCCTAGGCTTATTATGTATCGGCGTCGTATTACTCGTATTCATATTCAAATTGGTATTCATCGTGTTGGTAGAGGAAGTCGTCGTTGTAGGTGTTCCTGGCTCAGACTTCTGATTTGGATACGCAGACCCCATTGACATACCCCCGTTCGAATGAGGAGGAACCCATGGCTGTGGCGTAAGGTTGGGATTATGTTGATAGGTGCTAGCATGCTGTTGAGTTGGATACAGTGGTGATACGGCTGATTGTGGTGGATGTGGATGCTGCTTCAATTTGCTCTGTTGGTATAGATACTGATTGTTATAGTGCATGTGGAGAGGATTGGTGTGGATTGTCGGTGAGTAAGCCGAGTGTTTATTCCCTTGCAAATTAATCTGCATAGATTGCATCGATTGTAACGCTTGTTGATAAGATTGATGCATATGCGGGTGGATCAACTGCTGATTGTTAGGATTCTTCAGCTGCATATACCGCAGGTATTGTGGTGGGGTGTTGTGTTGGTGTTTGGGGATGGCGTTCATATCAATTACGCCTGGGCTTGTAGTGGTGACCACTGTGGCATTGTGGAGGGAGGCTTTCTTTTCCATGCTTGGATCCAGCCTGCAAATTAATACATGAGAGATAGAAGTCATGAGAATGGAATTATATTCTAGCATTGGTTCCCATGAGGATTGCATCATCGAGATTTCCATCATGAAATCAACACTGTGCGTATCTAGTTACCAGTCCCACAAGTTGTACAAGCACGAAAACATTTTGCTTGTTTAATCTACGTCGCTTCCTTGCAATCGCTACGCACTTCGTCAGCAGTGATCCGCAATGGCCTTAGATGGCAAATAGATAGTGGGATGTTGGAGGACCAATGGCTAATTAATTAGCAATCGCGATCGAGTAGAGCGTGGAAGGAAGGCAGTGCTCGCGTGTATGCGCTGCTTGCGTGCACGTTGATGTAGGTCACAATGGCATTGGCGAGCGGTGAGCATATTGTCGATGGCGACAACTATCCACGACTATCCACTATCTAACTATCCATACTATTCGCATCTACTCTGCAACACTACGCATTACGCGAACCAAACGTTTTTCATTTTGCTTCACATTGCCCTGCATTCGATACGCGATCAGCATAGGATGCTGATACACTGGCCGCCTTCGATCCGCGTTACTATTATTTCCGCGTGATAGCGCAGGGTAGCAGCAAGGTGACGACGTCGGCGCCCTGCAAACGCCACCCTTGTGGCGAGAAAGCCCTGCGCAGCCGCCGTGCGTCCCCTCACTTCTAGAACTCCTAGTGGGCAAATATTTATGGCGAGTCAACCGAGGATAAGTGACGGGACGTGTTGCAATTTCCTGCGGCGCAGGCACAAAACTGTAGTGGTTGAACTGATTAAGGATTGAAGGATTTGAACTGAGGAAAGCATGTTTTCTTAATGAGAATTTTGGTTTATGCAGTCAATTTGGAAAGCAACCACAACGATGCTTACTTAGTAAACCAGGCTGAAAATAGCCATTTAGCATTGGAAATACGATGTGAAATAGGTCATCAAATTCGCAACATTCCAATCTCGAAAATAAACCAGGACGCGCAAAACGTAAAACGAATTTAGAATGTGTTACTGACCGATTTTAACGCGTGAACTTCAAATCTCTGCGACAATAAATTACAACCACTCAACATCTATTTCTTTTACTTGCAATTCAAATAAAAATTATGCAATTAAAAAAGTTTGTAAAGCAAGTCACTTTATTTCCAACACATTTTATGGATTGCACGGAAAACAACAATGCACTATAAATTACACGCTACTCACACGTGGGCAGCCAACTTGCTTCAGAAAACAATGTGCAATGTGAGCAACAATTGTACAAATGAATTAAAGACAATGACAATGTGTGATTGTCTCTTAAAAAAAATTAAGTAGTTTGTACACCAAACTACCGTTTGATTTGAGATGTTAAAAAGAGAGTCTGAGAGTCTACAAATGTTGGAATTGATGAAAATTTCTTTATTTCTGCATGAAGAAGCAGTTTATGCAGCATGAAACAAAAAGCTATAAAAATAAAGTATCGGTAAACTGGACTTAATCGTAGGCCAACGGGAAGTTTGCATTTAAGTACTGAAAATTAGAAAATCAACAAAAAATAAAAGCAATAACTTCATAGGATGTGTTCACTAACTGCTCTTATTATCCAAATGCATTTAACGATTTGAATTCTTTCATTTTCATCATGTATTAATTAATGCAAATATGTATGTCGACGTAGGCATACTAACTGCGTCGTTGCCTTCGCGGTTTATGTGAGAAATAATATAAATCAACGAAGCATTCCTTCAACTCTTCTATCATTGCAATTGTTCCATTATCATCGCACCACAATCAGCACAATCCTTCTTAACATATCTCTCTATTATCCAAATTTAATTCAAATGCAACTATTACAATCACGTCGCTTTTAGCAAGACTTGTCGTGTGTATCCTTAAAGTCATGCGCATTCAATACTCGTAATGAATTCGTCGAGTATCCGAGACAAAATGGCTGAACAAAGTGTGAGCACGGCGGCAAAACATTATTTACATAAGCTACGTGCTCAAGTAAAGCACGAAGGTGCGTTGCGCATTATGTATAGCCATGCATAACAATAACGACAATAACCTACTATTATTGTACGTTTGCCCTAGGTTGACTAGGTGGGTCGATGCGTCAGCAAGGTAGAAGTTAATAAGCTATGTCTAGGCAATGCGTGCCAACGAGAAGTGTTAAGAAAGAAAATTGTTGTTAGAAATTGTGTTGATTATGAGGGCTTTATGTGGATTGTAGAGAATATTTTGTAAAACAGTAAGTGGGTCAGAAAGGAGCGGCGTCCAACACACTCTCACTTTATCCCCATTCTTCTACACACTATAAGTATCTCAACTACGATCCATCGGAGCCAATTTCTATTCAAAGTTCGTTTGTTCAACATCGCTCTACATTGTTCTACTATGAAGAAAAAAACTGCATCTTCTTAATCTAAATAGACCACTTTCTCATTGCATAGAAAAGAAGATGTCTTGGTTCATCGAGCGCAAACAATACCTGTCAATGCAATACTTTCAATCTCCTAGAATTCTAGGACAATGGAAATTGGCAATGCATGCCCACTGCCAATAACCGAACAACTCAATACCAAGAAGCTAACGTGCGCTAGGCATTTATCCACTACCTAAAGACTTCTACTGCTTAGCGTTTTCTGCATTCATCTTCAGTCCGCAGTACTTAATAATAGTCAAGTTGATTAGCATGCTGAGAAAATAGCAGCATCCACAAGATTTATTCGCTTTCTGCAATTGTTGCATTTTGAATTAATGCAGTAATTTAAAATGTCAGAAGTTAGCACAAAGTAGTATAAATTGCATTCACTGAAATTGTTAAGCTTTAGGCAAGTTATTATATGGTGGTCAAATCTATCCGCAAATTTGTGTCACTACAAAGTAAGAATGTGTTCACAAAATAAAACATGTTGAAGAGTGCTAATATATGCTAATTAGTTGCATAATTTGCACTTTTGCCAGTTATCATGGTACATGAATATAGCCACCAAGGTTAAAAACATTACAACTTGTTTGATAAATATGGTAAAAAACACTTTATATTTAGTACTTTTTAATTTTTAATATATTCTCCATGAAAAGTTCGTGTGACTTCAAACAATTTAAAACAAAAACCAATTCACAATTCCAGGTAATTTTGCCATTTGTTATTTTATGATTTCGTTTGTAGATTTGTACATTTCTTTGTTTTGTTGGAATTTTTTCATTCTTCCGATATATCCATGAGAGATACAATTTATTAACATGATACAACTCTACACGTCGTCGGAAGTTATAACTGTAGCTGTAAATCACAAGATTTGAAAATATTACAACTGTTTGAATACGTTGCAATTAATTATGACTTAGTTTTTATATTAAATGAAGAAGTTGAGTGACTTCTGTGAGAAGCAAAAAAAAGATTTATTTTGCGATGATGAATATGATGTAAATAAATAAAGCTCTTTCTTTTGTTTTAAGCATTAAAACAGTAACTTTAGGTTAGTTCAATTAAGACAATTGAACTAACCATCTAAAGCAAAGATCGGCAACCTACGGCCCCCAACAACATTTTGTAGGGCTCGTCAAAGCACCAACATAATTTAAGAAAAAACAACAAACTTATAGTGCTAGTGTGCGGGATGGATTACAAATTATTGTGTTCTGCTTTTTTCCATCTGTTCATTTCTTACACTGCACCTTGAGGCACAAAGGTCTTTTGTTCCATTAGTCAACATCGAAATAATTTAGTGCTGTGTTCAGTTTATCTTATCAAAGAATATTATTTTCATGTGTCCGACGTATTAGTTTTATAAATTGTCAATCCTTTGTCTTAGGACAAATGCTACAGAGGGGGACACTAGAACCTAACAAAATTGTTTAAAACTGAGGAAGCTGACATATAAGTAGACATACCATTTCTTAGTTATCTTTTTAGACTCAATTGATTTTATTTAGTCCTTCCTGGAATTATTTCCTTTAGAACTATTGTTATTTTAACACATTTTCAGCAGATATTTAGCCTTATTTTATTTTTTTCTCTGAACTTACTTGTAATTTATTTTGGCAATCCTTTGTATAGCAATCACACATGTGTTTCACACGCACATCCTTGGTCCACACCATCAGCGCGGGTCGTCGTTGCAGGCGCACCTCGCGGTCATTGCGTCGGCCGCGTGATGGTCGCAGTAGGGCAGCGAACTAATGGCGGCGGCATGTGGCATGCCGAAGAATCCGAAGACGCCGCAGACACACCGCACTCATCCTCTTTCCACTGACCGCGAGCACCACACAACCACAGAAGGAATGAAGAGACACGCACGGGAGGCTGAATGCGATGATGCCAGGGTAACCAGGATGAAGCGAATCGGAATATCTCGAGATTCAGAACATCAGGAACAACCTTGAGCTGCTTGCCCACGTTATTTTTGTTTTATCTCGACGACGTTTCACATTTTTCAGTTTCGCATTACACGAATACGATGCGGCAGGTTGGGTAGAGTGGTAACCACTTGAAGTAAAGATGAGGCAAAAGAAACCCAACGTTAAATTTGTGCCTTTCGGAGACTGTCGATGATTGTAGCCTCCAATAAATCATCAAATCACTTAGAGATAAGATAACTATCAGCTACCAAGCAGTAAAGCACATTTTGTGGATCACTGTCAATCATTCCATATCACACTTGATTTTTAATCTTCAATTTCCTCCTATTCTCACACCTCCTACCAACTCATGCACTAAGCACACTGTCTTTTTGTACTTGCGGTGTGTGGTGCGCTCGGCGTACGTCTCACCAACTCACTGTACCAGCGCGGCGAGAAACTCGAAAACCCGAATAGCGCAAAATGTGGGAAAGTGGAAATGCAACGCGTTGCAACTGCTGACGATCGCAGGCACCGCAGTTCTGCCGACCGAGGTGAGGCCAACACGGTGAGCACGCTCACTGAGTGTCGTGACCGTTGGAGGGGAACAGGTAGTAAAGGCAAGCTGTAAAGGTACAAGAACTGTGTGCAAGAACTTCACAGTTCACAAATACCACTGGGAGTACTGGAACCATCTCAAGCCACAAGAATATTCACTGAAGAAGACCGAGTTTGAAAACAATCTCTCCAACAACTGTTTGTGATATCTACTCTTTCGGTTTGCCCGGTGTAAATATCAACCCAACCAAAATTAGACACCAGAAGCCTTTGAAATTTTCAAAAACACCATTGCAACATCCCTAAAATGATTTTTCTTCCAATTAAAATTTAAAGGTGCTGCCTGTATTTGCACACCTGTCGTACTGCAACTCGTGAAAGTACCGTGTTTACTTCCACGCATGCGCTGTGCGATAAACAAAAAACATACTATAAACCGTAGTAACTCGTAGTAACTGGTGTGTCTATCAATCCGCAACATTCTAATCCTTGTAATCGATTTCAACTTTAAAGGAGTGACTTGCAAGCGTACTTGCAAGTATCTATTAATCTACAGTGAAAACAACAGTTAAACATGTTAATGCGCGGTTTCAAACAAGTTTTTCGTAAGACGCTATTTATCTGACGCATATTTCTCTGCTAGACGCGGAGATATGATCAGAGGAATCTCCAGGAAGAGTTTTTAGTATGCATTAACATTACCTCATCATTTCCTTTCGGGCTTTTATCTCACTGATGCAGTTGCGAATGCAGTA
This sequence comes from Diploeciton nevermanni, assembly GCA_027575565.1. Taxonomy (NCBI): domain Eukaryota; kingdom Metazoa; phylum Arthropoda; class Insecta; order Coleoptera; family Staphylinidae; genus Diploeciton; species Diploeciton nevermanni. The sequence continues at coordinate 7,428,448 of JAODIE010000004.1, forward strand.
TTTATTTGTCTTTTTCAGCTCCTGAGTGACGTTCGTCATTCATGGCTGTAAACACCTTGTTTACATTTTAAGGCAGTAAAAGCTCTTGAACATCACATTTTGTTATGTAAACACTTTTAGACTGCAAATTGGAATTCAAGCATTTTGCAAAACTTTGATTAAACTATTGTTAAAAGCAGTTTCTTGCTGCTTGTACGCAAAGCTAGTGAAAAATAAAGTTGTATTTCTTTGGGTTGGGTTTAGCCCATCCAAAGTGGTAAATCGTTTCAATAGTTTGCATTGTTAGATACTTCAAGAGGAAGTGGAAATATGACCCATGGGGTGTACGGGACGCAAGCAGTCCTCATTGTCACACATTGTACTTAACAAGCTTTGCAGCTTGCAGGCATCTACTCGCATTCGTTTCCGGTTGTTGTCCCCTTCTTGAATACACATGGGGCACGTGCGTTCTTTGGTAGCATACAGATAATATGTAAACCCCTAGAATGAACATCCACTGAAATGTTACACAAACCTATACCCGAAAGTACAGTCGTTTGTATCAATGAGCACATCGGTTATTAATGACCAGATGCCTTATACTATACCAAGTGTTTTCATATATTCAAGTATTTCTATAAAAAAACATTAAAATAATTTAAAAGACTTAAGCAACCAAGCATGACTTGATACAATATCACTTAGTGTAAATCCGCACGAACTAACGGGTTAAATTCCGTGCGGTTTTTGAAAGCAGGTAAACCTGGTAATCTTTTTTCGGTATTGTCATGAATATCAATGACAAAATCATCGACTTGAAACTCGACTACTGCACTGAGTTTTTTTATGGGTTGTGACAATCGAGGCTCAATTATATATTAACACGATAATGACTGAGGTCGACATAAGCTTGGGCATGTATTTAGAGTATTACGAGAAGAATATGAGGATAACTCTGTTTTGCAAATTATTATTATGGAAAGCACGGATTCATACCCTGATGAGATTGTGTTCAACGAAGTGTTTAATAATTTTCACTTACTATGATTCACGATAGATCCTCTGTTCTATTAAGTAAATTTTAATAAGTGTTATAGTGAAATTTTCTCAACAACAATCTAAATATGGTTTATTATGGTTAGTACTTGTTTAATACACTTAGTAAATATTTATTTTTAAAACGTTTTCCGAACAAAGTAAGAAATCAGAAAAGTTATATAAATAAATAAGTAGTAAATGCTATAGTTAACATAATGAATATTCTCCTAGAATTCTCAACTAAAAAACCGAAAATTATTGATGTAGTATTTATTAAAAGAACTTCAAAGATTTATTATTTTAATAATGTAATTATGTTTTGCAGTTTTGTGTACTTAATAACTTATCTTGCGCCCTAGAAAAACCATTGAAGGTGAGCAAAACGCTAAGAAATGCTAATAAATTGTTAGCCGATATCGGGAAAGAGATTAAGATGAATAGCAGAATACACAATCCGTTGACAATCTACGATCATATTATTGGAATATACAATAGGAAAATTAACAGCGAAAAAACTTTGAACAGAGGTGAGGTAATCAAGAAACTGCGCAAAAGCTTTCAGGACTCTTTTAAGGTAGACACGGTGATGAATTTTATTAACGGAAACTTCATTTACATTTTAATATTAGATATGACTAAGCCGGAGTGTTCATCATCAACGGAACCATCTATTGGAAAACAACTAGTTGTAAGCACCAACCATGGCTAGTTAAATGTTTTTCTTTGTATAGAAAGATTTCATTATTGTTTTCCTTTGTCTGAAGAACCATTGGTTGATGGTCCTGTATTGCACGATTGTATGTATACAAAATATATTATTATTAACTTATCTTCTACACGCATTCTGTCGACAACACAGTTTATTTTCAATCAACAACAAGATTTGATATATTTGTATTTCATTATCTCTAATAATAATTGATTTGTATTATTATAGCGAAATTTCGGTTCAGTCTTAATAATACGCACCATTTTTAATCAATAGTAGTCTATATCAAATATTAACAAATAAATAATTCATAGCTAATAGTATTATTGATACGAATTAATTTCACGGTGCAACAGATTCTCGTTTAATATACGCACTGCACATACGCAGTTCTTACTTAAATAAGGTGAAGTAAAGTATATCTCAGACACCGTACATTAATTTTATTTGTTTGTTCGCGCTTGAAACATGCTTAATATGCGATTTTATCTTGAAATTTATGTACTGTTTATTTGTTTTGAAAACGATGCACAAAGTGCCATGAATTCCAATTAAGAAGTTGTTATTTATTAAAATAATAATTTTTATTATTTGCAAATATTACTTTAGAGGATATTTAATTGGTAGACTTGCGTGGATTTTGATGCGTGAGGGAGTGTTTATGATAGTAGATATGATTTATTATGTTAATAAAACTGCACTATACACTTACTAATATTTACTTGTTAAAATGTTTTCGGCAAGTTGCCGAATGTTGATCATACTGAAGACGGCAACCTGCCGAAAACGTGTGAACAAGTAAAAATTAGTAAGTGTTGTAGTGCAGTTTTATTAACATAATGAATCTTAAACACTTTGTAACCACACTTAACAATACTTCAGATATGGTTCAATTAATTTTAAAATATCTATTTTTTAATGTTTCGATTCACATATTTTAAATTTAGCTTTACCTTCAGCGTCCGGTATTGTCTAGTGGCAGGATATCTGGCTCTCACCCAGAAGGCCCGGGTTCAATTCCCGGTACCGGAATGTTTTGCCCTTTTTCAATTAGCAAAAAAAAATTGCATAACATTTCCGGAATAAAACCCTAAAAATAATTGATAAAACTAGTGAATACGATCGCATGTCAAGGTGTTTATGAAGCTAAAATGTGTCAAGCACAATAAGTATGTAGGACGCAATGAAATTTCTATAAACGACTTGATAAAGTGGAAATTATCGTCATTTGTTCGCATTCTGCACATTCTGACATTCCTGTCGACAATCGTGATTATAATATTATATTGCGACACATTACACACCTTAGTGCACAACTAGATGCAATGAAACAATATTTAACTTGTTATAGCTCGTCAACCACCTGAGTATGAGTAAATATTTAATACGAAGAAGAATTTGAAAAATCCGGGTGCTATTCAATGCCAAACACGTTTATTCATTTATGTTTAAACAAAGCACATGACGGAACAGAATGTGTCACTTTTTCTATATGACAAAAGGTACAGGTAATCATAAAATAAATGTTATTCTAGATAAAATGTGCAGGTAGACTAAATAGCAGCATAAAAAGCCATAAACTGTAATTGTATGGAATCATAAAATTATATCACAATGCAAAGTTTGCTAGCAATAAATTTGCACTTGTTTCATTATATTAAAGTTATGAAAGGAATGTCTTATTAGTCATCATAGTGCGTATCTGAAGGAAGAATGTGTACAATGCAATATACAAAACGCTGTTAAATCATGAAATATAAGTATACTACATTCCCTGCATTCATTTTTATATTAATTATGTACCGAAATTTAGTCAAACTGTTTATTTAGTACTTTGCAAACATGTTAGTGCAATTGATGCAAGCACACTGAATGAGCTTGGTGTCATTGGCACGACCATCTGAAGGAATCCTCAACGAATGTCGAGCAACTTAACGTGATCGCATGAATCATCTAGTACTAATCCAACAAATTCTTTTCATTCTGCCATTTTAACATTAAATACATTCAAAAACATTTTGAATGTTTAGTTTGATAATTAAATTACAAAAATAACTACTACATATTAACTACTTTGTCAGTATGTAGAATTTTTAATTCTCAAACATGACATTGAACTTTTTGGCTCCTATTTCTTCAAAAAATGCAAAACAAATTTGAAATGATGTAAATTCAAATTCTTTGTCTATTTCGAGTCAATACTTTCAAAGAAAATGAGAACATACGAAGCTGGATGTTTAATGTAAAGTCACAGTTTGCTCATTTTATTTATTTTTTTTATAAAAGTATTGACTTCAGAAAGAAAGAATTAGACAACAGTTTTAAAATTCTTTCATAAAATTTATTAGTAGAAGAATCAAAAGAACGAGTAAAAATGTATCATAAATTATTATCAATTTTAAACACCTTGTTATCAATATCAACAATACGTATAAACTAGATATCTAAGTTGCTAATGGCTTAATGTTGATTTTTAAGTCTAAAATCACTTAACTTTTGATGCACTTAATTCAGAGATAATTTATCAGTGTTCCAAGTAAATAAGCTAAGTTTGCTCTTACTTCTAATAAGATAACAAGAAAAAAATACCATTACTAAAAGCATTGTACTTTATTTGTTGTAAAAATTACCATTCACACGAATATTATCTACGCAATGTGCAATAAGAGAAACTCGCAGACGCCGAGGTGTACAAACAACACTCTAATTGATTTTTTAGCATTACATTCAAGTAATCTGAAAGGAAATGCTATTAAAACAATTTAAACTGCTAAGCGCTTTTTGCGTAAATTGCTGATATGCCATTTCCGTTGCTTTAGACATTAAAATAGGTCTTACTCAAATAAAATAGTTTTATTATACGATGTGTTCAAAGTACACAAAGTCCTACAGTCACATTTTCGCAATAAAATAATAAGAAAAAAATGATAGTTTGAGAATAAATCGCGAGCTTTGTTGCTTTCGATGTAGGCAACTTTATTTACGAATTGCAACAGGTAAACCATAAAATTTAGAATTGTTTATAATTATTCGCAAAGAAGGCAATGTAACTTATTATTAATAGTTTTGTTTAAATGCTTTCATTTAAAGTGATATAATGTATTTAGTATATTATACACTCGCTAAATTTCCTTATTCTTACAGGAATGCACTGATAACTGATGAGCTTATCAATAATAATATATGTAACAGAAAAGTAACTATAAGGATTACATTGAAATTGTTTTCATCAAGCTTAAACTTTAACATTTCTTACACTTTTCACATATTTATTTAGCTTACTGCAATTATTTTGTTCCTAAATGCAAGTTTATTAGATTTTCCGAGTTTGTTGTATCGACTTCCTACATTTATACAATGATATACCAGATAGTGTAAAGTAGAGTTTGAAGTTTCGTAAAGTATAGGAATAGAGAAGAGACATTTATTTACATTCTATATCAAGATCAAGTGATAAAACTGAGTATTTTGCTGTCTCCAGGAACAGTTAAGACAAAAAGTTCCTGCTCCAATAAATTGGAACAAACAGTTCCTGTTGCTTTTAGCTGGTGCAAGTATTTTATGTTCGCATAGCCTTTTCGGTACCTTCTGTATGCTTTAAAGCTAATGCTAAAATAATCAAATGAAAAAAATGTCCCTGCGTACATTTTAGTATTGAAAACCAATAAAATTAGAGCGGTATTGTTAGTCAGGGACGCAGGGTGCGTGTTGGTAGATATATCATACTTATATAAAAGCACGTGCGACCACGTGCGAGAGTCGACTTGCTCTCTACAAATATTGTCTTGGTCTTTCGATACTAATTGTATACATGATACGTTTATGTAAGAATAAAAAGCGGTGTCGTCGATGTGGGCAACCAAGTGTCCCATTGTTATAACCATGACTCCATTCATAAATTAATAATGTATTTTTTGTTGAGAGCGTTCACTTTGACGTACTTTAATTTCCCGTAGTTGATATATTGGCAAGTGCGCTATTGATTTGTTCATTTATAATCATTGCTCAATGAAATCCGTTCCTCGTCGCAAGTGTATAGAATAGAGTAAAATACAATTGCAAATAATTATTCTGGAATGCAGTTAATTCGTTAAAGATTGGTTTTAGAGAGTATAAGCATCGGTGTTGGAGCGATTGGCGAACTTAAACATAAGACTTTGGTTTACCATCAATATAATCAGCGCACACACCTCGCTCGCATGAAAAATCTGCTATTTGCAAGTGTTTATATTACTTTACATACACTTTAATTTACTTAGGTTTGCTTCGGTGCTCGCGGCGTTATAGTAATTTACCTTAGCGGTTAGTTGTTGAAACTTATATTTGTTCCAACAAGGTTGATAACCTGTGCGCGACCATAATTTCTCCAAAACTAGGAGCGTTTCTTCAAATTGGCTTATGTTTACATTGTAAATTATATTCGAAATATTTATAATATTTACGCATATACCTATCGGATGGTATCTCAATCGTCACCAACCAGAATTGGTTTTCTCTAATAAAGATTAAAACTGTTCCGCCAAAAGTTCGCATAGTTCAACGGATACAGGTTCCTTACTTGAACGTACTGTTAGTCGATACATCTGAAACAAAATCATCGTTTTTTTACACTATAAACCCTCCTAATAATCAGGATTCTTTTAGAAATGTAACCTACCTGTGCATTTTTGTTAGGTTCCAAACGTAATAAACAACCAACCTGCTGACTACGCATGTGGATAATCCCAGCACAGACAAAGTTATCTGGATTTGGATCGATTCCTTCCAGCAGAGCCATACCATAGCCACCAATTTTGGTACGTGCCGCAACGAGATCCATTGGACCATTCGCTTTGAAAATTTTTTGTGACTTTTGTTGATTACCACTTCCGAGATTTTTCCACCTCGCAAAGAACGACTCTCCATTCATTTCAGTCGGCTCAAAGAACTTGTTCAAGTAAAGTGGAAGCTTCACAGTTATTTTTTGTGGCATATTATTGTACGTAAACGAAATGTTTAAACTAGGTGCATCTGTATAATCATCGATACACTCGGCATTCAACATCTGCTGAATTTGTGCGCCAGCTTCCAACGTAGGCTCCACAGGCTTCAGCTGCACGCTCAACTTGGCAGCCTGATCATCACTCCATAGAGTGATACTGGGCACAAAGTTCTGTAGGGACACTGATGTTTTATTACCATAGAATAACCCAAGTCGTCCGAGATTATTTCTAAACTCGCTCTTGACACCAATTTGTATAAGGTCGTTCTCGAAGAGTACGCCGTTGTTTTTGCAGACGAACTTCTTAGGGTTGTACGCATCCTTTCCTGAATTATTAGTTAGCTTGTTGCTGGTATAAATGTCACCCAATACATCTAAAAGAACACCGGTATTGCCAGGCTGTGAAGTTGGTGGAGTAGACAGACCCAACAAGTCTGCTGATGCGGAATTACTAAAGAAAACAACAATTAATATCGATTTAAGGACAATGTATAACGTCTAGAGCTTACTTGACATTGCTAACTTCATTAGCATGGTTTGCTGTTGCAGGCGTAGGACTTTTACTCTCTTTAATATCATTTTCTGGCACTCGTCCAGGTTTCTTCTTCTTCAGCACCGCTAAAATAGAGCTTTCTCTTTCTGGAAAAGCGGGCATTTCTTCCAACACTGTCGCTAAAACATCTGAGCTTGCAATGATGCTCAACTGTAAATATTCGGACGCCCTCTGCTGCAACTCTGCATCTGCAGATCTCAAATTACTATGCTGTTTAAACACCTCCTGCACTTGTGCCCGGATCTCAGGGAACAAATTGATGAATTTAATATACGTCGACAGCAACAATGCTCGCGTCATTGGCGAACAAAGATGATATTTCGAGTGCAGCAGTTGAAACTGTACAGAAGGCGACGATCGATGATCACCCGCAATCAAGTTACCAAACTCTCCCAGGATGTAGCCCCCCACTTTAACCATGTTTTCATGGCAAGCTGGAGCTTGTAACGCTTCGAAGACTGTTTTCGCTGCGTAACCTTGCACCTCATCACGGTTAATGACGATTTGAATAACGCGGTACCACACCTCTTCACTAACGTAGTCACCAGCAATACGGATGAGATTAAGGATGACATCTACATACCATGTGTAGTCCGTGGCGTACTTCTCCGCGAGAATAGCTACTTTAAGGACCATCTCTTCTCGAATGGAATAATCTGCAGTTTCTAGATAGTTGAGCATCTCCTGAACGATCTCCTCGGCGTTACTCTTGTCGCACATGGCGTAAAGCAAGTCGACAGCCTGCTGCCGCACTGAGACGTCCTTTTCCATCTTCATCGAAAGAATCACCACTTCCTGGTGCTTCTTGACGGCTTCATGCGAGAACTCTGACGTTGCCAAGTGGCACATTGATTCTAGCGCAAGATAGCGCAAGTTGGTCTCGCGGTTGCTCAAAAATTGTCCTAGTTGATTGCATGCTCTAACTAATAAACCTGGTTCACTGCATGATAATATTTATTAGAATCATGTGTGCTGTCATTGAATTAAAGAGAGATGAAAGTTACCTGTCGTTGTGTATAATCAAACTGATAGCTTCAAAGAGGACAGCATTCTTGGCATTCGAATGCTGTACCTTCTTCGACTTTGGAGGTTCTTGAGCTTTGTTCAATATCGTCTCCAAACATTCATTCAGACGTCCTCGGACGCCTGGATCTTCAGCTGGAGGCGTATAATTTTGCAGCAATCGTAACAACTTAACAGATAACCAAGGTGCTGGCACAAAGTAATAAGTATAGTCTTGAAGATCTGTATAATTGGCGGTAACAATCTAGAAAACAAAACGTACAATTGTGGTAAATTAAAGCAAACTTGTATGGTTCTCATACCCGACTAAGTCTTGACACTGCCAAAGACACACATCCTTTATACTCTTCAGGGTTCTTCTTGACCAAAGCATCGATTAAACTGGTAGCCGCAGTTACAACGCCCATATGTTGATCGTTGAGCAAATGAATAATCCTTGATGTCCACTCACCACCTGGGATAATTTCCTGCGAAGTACGGAAGAGTCGCAATAGACAAAGTGCAGCACTTTGTTTCACCACGTCCATCGTATCACCAGATACCAGTAGCTTAGGAATTTCAATTGCAAAAGCTTCCGCCATTTCGCGACTGCCAATATTTGCGATGCATTGTAGAGCTAGGTTGACATGGATTGGGTTGCGAGACGCGAGGTCGTTCTTAATACTTTGAATGATCAATTTGATGAGCTCACTGTTGGTGTTGACTAGTACAGATATAAAAAGATAACCCTGCAATGAACACAATTTGTTTTAGTTGATTATGTTGTGGGTAATAATTTGTTATTACATACAATTTGTTTTTCTGAATATTTATTGGAAGATAACAAGTTGACAGCTTCCATGTGTCCAAAGTCAATGTCATGCCCAAGCAGGAAGATGAACAGTAGTTTGCAGACATACTTCTTCTTCTGGTATCCATCAAGAGTCTTGTCACCTTTAAACTTGCCTCGAATATTGGCAAGCTCCTTGTTGATGCGCTTGATCTCAGCTTCCTTACTCTTGCCTGCAATGCAACACACATCAGGCATTTATGCAGCATGATATAAATTTGTTTTCTCACAGTTCCTGATGTCTGAGATGAACACAGCCAAGCCGCGCATTCCATCGCCACGTACAGCTGGCATTTTGATGGCCTGCCAGTACCTCCTCAGCGCTCACACCCCTGCGGCATAAAAATAGCAGAGCATTAGCAGAGGTAAACGTGACCTCATTACAACCCCTAGTGTAGGCTTGACCTTTAACACTTGGCGCACTTGAATGCAGGAAAGCAACCGGTCAAATCGAGAGCGTAACCAGAGAATATAAGGATGATCCTCCCCCTAAACATTATCAATTGTGTGATTACGAGTGTGTCGAGTAATTGGGAATATGATAGATTCGAGTTGGGTTTGATTGGGATTTCGGCCCGTCTCTGGACGAACCTGAACAACTCCGTTTGACGGACGGTGGCAACGGCCTGTGTGCGGTGCGACGCCGTGGAGGCACCTCGCGATGGAAAAAGAGTCGCAATCGACGCGGGTAGTCTGGCGGCGGCTTTTGCGCGAGGCGGACGTAAGCAGGACTTGAACTATCGATGACAGCAGTGACAGAGACACGGCCGCAACGCGAAACGATTGGAAATCCTCAGCGAATCCGAGAGCTGATTCCAGCCGGCTGCTGTCTTGTCAAAAGTTGGTAATGTAGGCAACTGCAAATACATTGTCAGCACAGACGTCAGTTATTCAACATAAATATTAAGATTTATTACATTCGTCGCATTCTCTTTTTTAAAATGAATTTAGGAAATAACAGTTTAAGAAAATTCTATAACCATAGTTATTTGAAAATGTGAACGCGTGAGATACATCACAACCGTCAAATCGCGTCAACGTTTCTTCACAAAATCTTCTCACAAGCATCCCACTTTACAGGTATAAATGGCAGTAATTTCTCTTAATAGTCTGCTTATAATCATGTATTTGCTTCCATCCAACTTTGTATCCACATACATATCCTATGCACATTAGATTCTAATTCCCCCACACTTGTACTCTGCAGTTCATGCACAATTTCTTCAGCATAAGAATTCCTTGCTTCCTCCAAGATGGTTTGAAAAATTTCACACTGAATATTATCCTCTAATTTTTTTCCTGTGTATCCCCTATAATAAAAACAAGTCAATGTTTCCTTAAATTCAAAAATGAATAGAATAATACCTTGCTCTTAGTCTATCAAATAATGTTGTATTGTCTACTCTCAAAACAAAAACAATATCAAACCACCTTTCAGGAAAGAATTCACAACTGTGATAATCTACGATATTTCCACCAGATGACATGATTTCTTCAAGACCATCCATTAACTGCAACCAGAGACTTTACAATATTGATATCATGATTATGATTATTATTTTTTAGATGGTATTCATACTTTATCTTCATCCAATATAGGACAATTGTATTCAGTGTCAAATTCTTCTAAACAGTTATTTTCCACAGCAACTTTCGACACATCAATCCAATGAAAGCCAGTAACATCAGCAAGTTTTAAGCACAACATGGATTTACCAACACCAGGAGTCCCTGTTACCAAAATATTTGGCTTGTTTCGTTTCACATTGGTCATTTTTGACAAGTTTAATGCGTAGTAATTTTGCAATAGATGTAAATCAAACTACATATATTACACGCCAAAAAGTTGGCTCACAAAAACTTGTAGAGGTTAAGACTAGAATTGTTGAAAGTACAAGAAAATTATTTCTTCTTGAATGCAACCAGTTTTACAATTATATTTGAATTCTTTTCGTTAGGTTCTAATTTTACATTAACTTTTTAATTAAAGTGAGAATTAAAGTTAAAAATTCACAAAACCAGTATTTGCAAAAAATTAAATATTTTTTTTATTGTTTGATAAATAATTTAATTATGTCTAATAAGAATTAATATAAACCTGCTACTAATTGGTCTGCGCATTCGCAAAATCCGCGAGATCGTGCGATAATTTGCGAAGTTGCGTCACCGATGCAAGCGCCTCACAGTTACCGAGGTCTAATGGCTACGAATCCTGGAAATTCGATGACAATCGAGCGTCCGCCTCAGAACAAGCAGCATCTACTGCAAGTTACCCTCTTTAATAAAGAAAAACACTTATCATCATACACCATTGAGCCACTGGTCTTCAGTTGGTTCGACGACACATGTTCCACGAGCATCAACAGAAATCGCATAACAATCAGTAATATAAACCAATATAACACCAACAAAACCAGTGATTTCATACAACTTTTAACTTTATACATATAAACCAGTGAATAAATCATGGTTATAAACTAATACCAAAACTAATACACATACCAAACCACATAGCATACTATAATAAAACTAGAGATTCTATACGCCAGCCAACTTCATACCTAAGTAAGTTCCCATATGAGATTTTAATCGACTCGTCATATTCATTATCGTGCATTAGTTTCAAGTTAATTGTTTTCAATCTGAATGTTACTTGGAATGCCTGTTCAAATCTACTACCGGCTAGCAGTCTCTTCGCCCTCGTCAATCCCTCGGAAACGTCTCAATTAAACTCCTTCCGACTTTGGTCAATCTAAATATTTAAAATGACTATGGGAACCTCATCTGTATACATGAGGCTATGTATACTAATGGCAAGAACCATGAAATTAACTCAAATGAGCCCAAATAAGCGTAAATTATTGTGGTTTGAATGGCAATAGATGTGTATAGTTTGGTAGTTATTTTTTTATGCAAAAGAATGTATTGCTGATGTTCTACCAGCGGTTTTGAGATATCTCTGTAAACAGAGAGGGAAACAGTAATTTAGGTATTAGTGCGACACCAAAGACACGTGTGGCATCTACTTTGGCTACAGGTGAACACTTATGACCAGCTGTATTAAATCGATTGCAGATTTAATGAACATTAAAGGTGCTCACAAATACCTTAGAGCTGCAATTGAGGAGGATAACTCAAAGGGTTTTGTTCGGTCAGACATCTGCAAAGTCTGCATCCACTTTCCTTAACCAGATGTTTAAGTATTGAAGGAGATGAGCTATTTCTGATAACTCACTAGACAGTAATTATTAACATTTACTGCAATATTAGAGTGAACTTGAATTGTTGTTTACTTTTTGACTGTTAATTGTTAACATGTTTGCAGTGCAATAAAGTAATCAGAATGAACTTGTCAGATTTTGACATCTTTTAGAATGATAAGTAACACTGGAGTTTAATGCCGCAATCTTTATAGGTAACTAAAATGGGTGTATATCGTCAATAACAGACATATTATCTAAAATAATTTAATCGTTCTTTTATTGAAAAAATCTTAGAATTTATATGTTTTTATAAATTAGATAAGCAGTAAGTTATCTATACGGTTATTACTATTTATAATCTTAGTCTATGTCCTTAATAACAAACGGTTTCTGCTTTCGCGTTGCCAAGAAAAAGTCGCCTTCTGCATGTCTATCAGCATCAAAGCATCCCAATCGTGACTGCGGATTGCCACTACAAAGACCTTCTTGGAAGTCATCAAAACTTGAACATGTCACTGCTTTAAACCCACAATGGAACAAGGACTCTGCATAATAGTGATAAGACCGACTATGCGCACAGCTTCCAATCAAGTCCAACCCACATCCTGGTTGTCTAGATCCACCATTCGGATAGAAATCGCTATGTCCTAACGAAGAATCAAATGCCAATAAACCTCCGCATGTATGGATAATCTGCACATGTTGAGCATCCGTAGTATCTAACCTTTTATCCCGCTCCCTTAAGCTGAACAAAGGTCCAGCTGGGTCCAGACCTACAATCAGGTACGGCTTCTGATACATAGTGGCTCCAGCAGCACCTGCTACATGAGCGCCAAGACTGTGTCCAATCAATCTGATATCGTTTGGAGAGAGGTGGAAGTGGTCGATCATCTCATCAATGAACAGACCTAAAGCCATGCCAATTCCCGGAATAGCACTTTTTGCAGTGGTGTAGAATTTGTTGGCGATTTCACCCCAGTGAACGACGAAAAGATTAACGTCGTAATTCTCCAACATGGCGGCTGTGATGATGGTGTTGATTTTACTGGACCATTTATTGTTCCACCCATGGATGACGAAGACATTGGGCTTGAATTTATCGAAGTATTTAGATGAGATCACGTCGTTGAGATTGATTGGGTCGATGAGTTCATATTCAAGGCGGTTGGATTTTGTATAGAGCATCATTTTGATGTCTGTAATGTCGCCACTTACGATAGCACGTGGAGCGGTGAGGCTTTCATTGCGAATATTACCGCTTTCATCTTCATAGAGGAACCAAGATACTCGAAAAGGGTCGTTTTCAATTGGTTTTACAATCCTAGCAAAACCTATACGCCAATCAATTAGTCCCAACAACTAAAATTACATTTACAACTTACCTGATTGTAAACCAACAATCCCCAGAATAGACGCAAATAAAAACCAATTCATTCTTATAGACTAGACAGTAAGACTTACAAAACACGTGATAGTTACTTATTTATATACTAGGCAACTTTGCGATAAAAAAAATTGTGATAAAAGATAAGAAAAATACGAGATGAAACTAAATCTAAATCGGATAACATGAGAAATTAAATTGTACGTACATTTATTAAAAGATTAAGAGGTAAATCAGATGATTTATTAACAAATTAATGTTGCTAAGAGTACATTAGGTAATAATGGATGCGTTTTTAAATTGCAAACAATGAAAGGAAGTTGAATCATTATCTAATCAAGTTGATTGATTTGGGGATTAATTCCAGACAATCTGTTTGTGAACTCATATCTCATTCTTGACTTATCATGCATAGATTAATTAGTTGACTCAACAAAAATAGACCTGACATTGAGTTTGTTTGTTGGTATTAAACACGTGTTTAAATGTTATTTTTATATTGACCTTTATTTAATCATTCTGCTTCAAATTTAGCCTCAAACATTCCAGTATTATACGTTAACAACTTGAATTCTCCCATCAGTTAATTGCATGCATGGCAATTTCTGTTTGAGATATTCAATGCTTGTAATTGTTCCTTTAAGAAAGATTGTTCCACAGAATTTCCCATTTCTACCATCGACTGTGATATCATTTGCTACAAAGCAGACTGAGAGTGGGATCTGAGCAAGTGGGACGCAGACTGGTTTACCTTCAGGAGCTGAATAATTAAAAAAAAAACATTAATGAGGTGTTAGAAAATGGATGTAAATTAGATAGAAAGAACATTACTTATCACTTTTTGTCTGATGGTTTTCCCATTGTAAACGAATGTTGCTTTAACTGCAAACTTCTTAGGGACAGCAACCATTGACAAACAAACTACAAATAATCAGGTCATATTGAGTTTTTTTTTAAATTTTTTGTTGTACCGTTTTGTTTTGAAACACCTTCATAGTCGAATCCAACACAACAATTTATACCATCATTAAGTACCTTACAAATGTCTACAAAAACAACGCAAAAATTAATATGCATTTATTTTTATTCAAAATAGGGTTCTTACTCGGAGATGAGTTTACCCTGACATCAATTACACCTGCAAACAAGACAATCAAAGCAAAAGAACGCATTTTTATGTATATCTCATCAAAAATGAGAAGTTGTGATGGAAAAATTTATATTTATACTCTAAGAGAAAAATGTTTAAATAATTATCTTGTCATTTATTTCATCATGATGCTTGTTAAAAACTAATTTACGGATGTTCTATTACATTAAATAATTTGACGGTATAATTGGCATGTGATTTACATAACCTATTACAACTAAAATTCAATGGTCATCAAATCAATGCTATTTTTATATTGTTAATTTGGCACTCAATTTGGCATGATATGTTAGGAAGTAGGAAATTATTTAATGAGTAATAGTTATGGTTCTGTGTATCCTGAATAATATTTATTTTATTTAAAATGAGTGATGATATAACATACTTATGGAAAATTTTAGTTTCTATATTGAAACGTAATTTAAATCTATTTATTCTTCATATAAGGTTTTGTTGTTTTTGTCAGCAATTTTCGTACAAATGTAAGACTTGATTCCTACTGACTTTTATTTTCTTATTGTCTTAAAAAGTATTAATGTTAGGAAAACAGAGATTTAAAATAGCAATTTATTTTTGGTTAAAATTGGGAATTCCTCAAGTGGTAATAATTTTAAACTTATTTGATTAAATTAGGTTCCGGTTTGAATAGTTTTATTTTTGAAAAGAACAAACCGTAAATTCAAATCTATTCTTTATTTTCTACAGTCAATATTTTCTGAGAAGAAGGAAACATAAATAATCAAAGTCAGGTCACAGTTTCCACGGACAACAAATTTAAAATTACGCTATGTTCTTTTATTAAATTCATCAAGACCAGATCACAAAAACAGAAATATTTTTGCAAAAATTGACAGTAAGAAATTCATGATTACTTTCTGAGAAAACAAGGGAATAAGAGTATACCGGTCAAAAGATCACAATTTAGAAAGAAAGTGTTGAACCTAGTACTTGTAATAAATCTTAATAATATCAGATAGGCATATGTTTACTGATATTATTTAAAAGAATATGTAAAAACTGAATTCTGCGTTTATTGTGTTCAACCATACGTTTACATTTATTCACATAACTCATCTATTTATACCAGCAACGTAGATTACGTAGAACGAGCAATAACAAAACGTGGTAATTCATATCGTACAAACCAAATGAAAATTGTCTCAATTGTTAACAGTACACGCGTCGCCAATGAGCATATGGCATTTACCGCTTGTTGAGCCCAGCTCCTCCACCACACCATTGCTCACGCACGCAACCCTCATCTCAATAACAACAATAATCGATATATAAAATTATGTAGCAAAATATTAAAATACAACGTAGTATGTAACAATAGTTTTAATTTAACTCGTCTAGCGGTAGATATCTCAACGAAGCAATTTCAAGAAGATGACTTGCCATTAATTGTGTGAGCTTTGTGGGTACAGGGCATATAGGGAAATTGAGGAGCAAACCTTACAATATTCATTATACCATCCAAGCATTAGATAGTCCATCGACGTCCTTTGTTCGTTTGTCAACCAGTGACAGCAGCGCTGATCATCTAATTATATATATTTTTTATTTTTGACTACACTTTTTCTCAGCATTTTGACTAACGTTACAATGTAGTTTTCTATAGATAAAGTTTGTCATTAATGATTAATCTTTGATAAAAGAGTGGACATTTTGTTTAAGTACACATTCAACGTGTGTATAGTCAGTTTAGCTCATCTTGATTTAAATCCTTTGTTCAGAAATAACGTAAAAATGTTGTTTGAAGCAGCGCATAGCGTTGAGACAGCATTAATCAAAGACACCCACAGATTGTTAATTAATACAGAATTTCTAAAACAACCCAGATGAATGATAACAAACTCAAATTGCAAATTGCATACTTTTTACGTACACAGATGTACACAGTACAAATATTAATGTATCAGTTCCTGTTTTTAGTTGCGTTATTATTAGTTAGACTTAGTTTAGGTTATTTGATAATGATTCAGATGAGTCCCTCATTTTTGTCATCGAAAAAACTGGCGAATGCTACGTTTGTCTACAACACGCACTCGTCACATTCACACGCATCGCACGAAAATGGTCGTAATTTGTTAACAAAGTGTTTCGTCATGTTGAGAGAACAAAGTCATCAAAAAGTGACAGAGAGTGTGCGTTATTAATTAACAATGTCAATAGATGAACATTACTTGAAGATGTTTTTATCATAGTCTCAGTTTAGATTGAATTTCATTCATCAGGTTAAGGTTAAAAAATTTATTGTGTCGCAGAGGATTCAATTAGAGATCATTTGAAAAATTCGAAGTGTCGCCCTGCATGTTCAATGTGTGCAGTGTGAGTGTAATTGTTTACCGTACAATTTTATTAAGTATTACAATTTATTCGCTTAAATATTATATTAAAAATGGTACATGATATAAAATGCAATAGAGAGGGCGCGCGCGTCGTGTCACCTACACCCAATGCCATCCGCCGCACGTGTGTGGATGTCATTTATACAGTGTAATCGCGTGTGATTGTTTATTATCTTAGTAAATGTAAATACATTTAGTCATATATTACAGGTTGCAATGCAGTTTTTAATTCGTTTCGCATTTAGTCCTCAATCTTGCTGCAATTGGTTATTCGTGCTACGTACGAGTATCTACACGGTGTACAATGGGTGGTTTAGTCGTTAGTTTATTATTAGCCTTGGCTTTAATTGTTACGTTATCTTTTATTTCGCGACGAGTAAGAAAGTGAAAACTTATCCGAGCTACGCCTACGAGAAAATATCGAGTCGTTTTGAGTGTATCGCGCGACCGATTAGTTCGTAATTGTATAAAAATGTGCGTGGAACATTCAAACTGGCTCAAACGGAAAGACACGAACGGACATTGTTAGCAATTTTTCCTTTCGGTATCAAAATCAAGCGTTACATATAATTATCTCTCCTTTATATCTCTCCCGATAAGCTGTCGTTTTAAATTCATTTAATTTACATCATCATCCGGTGCGTCATATAAAAAACCCTTGTAATACCGATCGCTTTATTATCTGCATATGCACGTGCCACATTTGGTAATTATCTATTTGTTTCTTTAGCTTAGGAAGACGACGACCCGCATGACGCGCAGTGTAAGCGCGCCACCTGTCGACAAGTCCGTCGCACGTGCACCACGTGATTGTTTAAAATCTGTTTATACACTTAATTATAGTTTATACAATGTATTTATTTATCTCTTCATCTGGTGTAACAAAAATATCTGTGAGCAATCGAGGTGTACGCTGGTTGAATGGCTGGGCGTAGATGTCGCAACATGCGCACCTCTCTATCGAGAGAGGGTAATATCTTTTAAAACTTTCTTCATTTATTTTTTTGCTTTTTATTCGCCGCCAGGTGCGCGACGCATGACGGCGCGGCCTGAGCAATTGATTGGTGACGCCGTCGCCGACATATTGAGCCTCGGCCTCGGAGGCGGCGTCGTGCGTGTAACAACGGGGGTGTACCGCGCCGCCCGCATCGTCGCCACCCAGTCGACGCCGTTTTTATCATAATGTTTTGGATTTGTCCGTATAAAATACTCATTTGTTCATCTCGTTTAAAACGCATCTCATCAGCTTATAATCGCAGTGTTATAATCATTTATACAATTTGTTTATCTTCAATATAGTTTCTCTATGCGGCTTGCGTGTCCGCATTTAAAATCGTATTTTACAATTAATTCATGTTTTAGTTCATGTATAAAGTTCTGCGCCGCGCGCGCCACCTGCTTCGTTTAATTCCGGTTGAAAACTTGCGACCATCGAAAACTAATCGTTACAGGATTGATTCCTAGTTTTAAATTGATTTAAATTCGGTGTTATCAAATGTACATTACCGCGCGCTCGATTCGTTATGCCTACCGTTGATTAGCTTATTCTGGTTTTTATCAAAAACTGAAAGAGTTGATGCACGACTCGCGATTACTTCGCGCTGAGGAAGCAAACGTGACGTCATTGGAGACAGCTTACTGCTAGCTAATGATTGGTTACTATGTCATTCGCCTGTGTGCGAGTGTGTACTCTCCTTTGCTGTCTTGCTGCAGGATTCTCTTACTTTAGCGCTATATAATTAGTAAACGCGGTAATATATGTCTTGACATTTGTGTGTTCCTGGTAATCGGCTCGGCAATACACTACTACCCACGAGTATATGGATTAATTGTTTAATTCTTGCTTAGAGTATACGCGAACGTCAAAGTGGTGATATATAGTTGAGCGTCGACCAACCCAGCCGCTCTCGCCTCCTCGGCCCTCATGGCCGCCGTCGAGGATCGCGGCACTGCGTCGTGGGCAAGCTGTGAGCCTCGCTTACCCTCGCGCGGCAGCGCCCTCGAGAGCGGTTGCTGCGCTGCTTGTGTATCACAGTAAACGTTCAATATTATAGTTATATTGGAATCGACTATCTAGAGTGGTAATCTGCGGTCGTTTGCTGGCTGGTCGTCAGTGTGCCGAGGTGGCGGCGGTGGTGGCGGTGGTGACGGTGGCGGCGGCGGCGCTGAGCGAGTCCCTACTGAACGATAATGTGCGGCGCCGAC